>CM053501.1:47181058-47613558 GCA_028627145.1 Eidolon dupreanum | reverse complement strand
TTAAAACACAGCATTGATACATCTCCATGAGGGAGTTTAATCTGTCTCCAAATTAAAGTGAAAATGGGAGATAGGACCGATGTTGGCCCACTGAGTCTTCTTAATGTCCCTTCTGTCTCACTTTTTTTCACTAATATGAATCAAAAAGCTTTTCTGAAATAGCAGTTCCTATACATATTTCCATGTTGCAGACTGCAGAGGGAATATTTAATAAATATATATTGGGTTCCTACTTGATGTGAGGCATTATGCTAGATGCTCAAGTGAACACCAAAAGGTATTGAAATGCCTCCTGTGCTGAGAGAGCTCCAATCTGCTGGGAAGTCTGAGAAAAATAAGTCAACAGTGACATTACACAGGCAGTCTAGGTACAAGTGAAGTGAGATTAAATCCAGAGAAATCATAGTTTAGTTAGAAAGCATTATAATATTTCATACACTTTAATGTTTGATCTGCACAATAGCTCCTTGCTCTCATTAGGGCATATGGTATGATCTTGATTTGAGAAATGAAGAAAGAAGTTCATGGCAAGTTATTTGCAGAGTAACGACTGTAGTAGAGGCTCGGTCTCCTGAATCTTAGTCTGTATGCTTTTCAAGTTAGGTGGATAAAGGATTCACCCAGGACTCAAACTTCACCTTCTTGCCTTCTCTATAAGTTTTAAGTTATTACTGGAATTTGAAACAACTCTGTATTAGTATCTTAGCTCTGGTTTCCTGGGAAACACACCCCAAAGAAGATACTCATTTAAAGTTTCCATGAGTCGAGCCCTTGGGAACAACATCTGTAAGGGACCGAGGGAAACAGGAATTAGCAGAGGGAGAAGTTAAATTTAAATGTAGTTGCTACAGGGAGTTTTGATGCTTCTTCTTCAAAGCTGTCCCCTGTTGAGACATTGGGGTTGGGTCTTTATGCTGCCTCATCGACCAGTCAGCAAATGTAAGGTGCTCTGTAGAGATAGTCAGCCTTGGGCCAGGAAACTCCCATTAGCTAGTGCAACTGCCAGAGAGGTATTCAGCCATGAGCAGCCAGTAGTCAGTTACTTGAGAAGTAAGAGAGCTTTCCAGAAGTGGAGGTCTAGATGATGCCTCACGATCTCTACTACAACTAGGCAAGGGAGGCTAGGTTGTGCAGTTGAAAAGAAATCAAGCTCAAACTGCCATTGACTTAACGCAACACAGGATTATTTCTTGCTCACTGGACCTAACTCGTGAACATCTGGAAGCTCCCCTGGGCAGCTATCCTCAGAGCAGTGACTTCGTGATCCAAGCTGTTCCTTCTTGCATCTTTATCATTTCCATGTGTGGCCTCCATGGTTATGCAGGGGCTTTTCAATGCCTCAATCTGAAAGTGACGCATCACCTCTACTCACAGCTTATAGTCCAGAATTAATCCCATGGCTCTGCAAGAGGACTGGGAAATGTGTGCTTCCCTGTGCCCAAGAAGAAAAGGAGAACCAGATAAGGATCTATACTGAAATTATCTCCACATCATCTTTTTGTGTACCAGGATAAATTACACTAAAACATGAGCCAATCAATACATAAGTACTTTCTGATTACATTTTATGTAACAGTGCTATTCTGGGAGTTTTGACAAGTAGTATAGCTAAACAACAAAACATTAGAAATCTAGGTGGGAGAATAGAGAATCACATCTGCAAAGAGATGTCAAAGAAGGGAGAAGTCAAAAGAAACTTCACAAAAAAGACAAAACATTGAGTTGGGCCCTGAAAATTTTAAACCCTGTAGAAAGAAGAGCCATTCGTATCCACAATTAGAATAGAGTACACCTCGTGACCACTCTAAGAACTTCTTAGAAGGTCTTTCGTTTCAAAAGTCTTGCATTCTTAAGGATAAGCTGCCATAATGGGAACAAAACAATTTGTTAACATGAGGGAGTGTTAATAAACAATAAAATAGCTCCTCATAAACTGAGAAACAATTTATTGAATAGCAAAAAATCAGCCAGGTGTAAATGTGCCCATAGCCAAAAGCACTGTGCTATAATTGCCTACTGAACTACATTCCTCCTATTTCAAGACCTACCCTAAATTGCTAGCCGTACTGATGCCTGCAGTGCGGCCCCCAGCACCACCTGACTTCACTACCTATGTAGTTCTTTTTACCTGAGAATAAAATATACAACTGCTATGTTTTAGTTATGTCACGTTTTCTCTAACTTAATCCTCACAATCCCTAAGGGTGAACAGTTTTATCCCAATTTTACATATGATGACATTGAGGTTTGGTGAGGCTAAATTGCTTTCCCTAAGGTTAGAGTTGGTTAAATTGCTTGCCCCAAGTGAAATTCAAACCTATACCTGTCTGATTCTAAGACCCATTTCTTTTCACTATAAAATTCCAAGCAAAGTCAATAATTCTATCAAAGTCAGCCTACCACAGCATCCCAGCTTTATTCCAGAACGTTTTATAAGCTGAGCCCCATTTTGAATTTTAAAGTAATTTAATTACCAAAGTTCCTAATGGAGAATTTCCTAATACATCTGCACCATATGCCAGTCCTAAACCACAGACTCTCAGAAACCACATTATGGAAGCTCAAACATAATTCATCCTGCGGTTGTCAACATTTACTCCACATTGGAAATCTGTAAAAAATTAAGCTAAGACCACCCAGTTTGTGGGACCAATGCTTCAGCTGTTTCTAACCTGGGCCATATCATGCCAGTGACCAGAAGGTAGAACATGCTGATCCCCATTCTCACCCTGCTGGATAATGCTGTTCTTTTTAAACACTTTGAAAACTATACTCTTTCAAGTCATCTGCCCACATTACCATGCAACAGCAGTTTTCAGTGGACCATGTTTGAGATGAATGGAGTTCAATATATGTCTATCACACATAGCAAGGCACTAGAGATTAATGAGACCAGATGTCTCTAGGAATCACGGAGAAAGAACAATAGAATATTACTCTGCTCTAACCGTTGTCTTTTTCCCCTTCTCATGTTTGCGGAAACAAACAGAATAATTTAATCCAGTATACAAGCAAAACTACTCCAAATAATTCAGAAAGTGTTACATCCTGGTTTCTAGGTAACCGTCTAAACAGTTGGGACCCCAGCAGGAAATTCTAATCATCTGTTTTATCAGTTCAATTAACAAAAAATAAAATAAAAATAAAAATAAAAATGAGCAATCATCAACAAATAAAAGAAGTTAAGAGAAGAAATGACCCATGTGATACCAAAATAGTAAAATTGTAGAAGCTCCATAATTGGTGGGGGTTGGTCAACACATTAAAAATAAAACTTAAAGGAATTTAAATTTTGAGCTAAAGTAAAAATAATCAATTCAGATCTAGAGCACTGATTTTGCTATTGATAGAGCTGCCTTGGTAAATGCCCCGGATTTGGCCTTGCCCTTGAGAAGACGCCTTCTCAATGAGAAGCATCTCACTACTAAAGCTCTAATTCCGTCTAAAGCAAAGCAGTACTGAAAAGGCAAGCTATCAACATTTGCCTTCCAGTCCCCTGAACAGCTCAGAAGCCAAAGGGGAGGGGATGAGGAGGAAATGCAATCACCCCTCTCACCAAGCTGATCAAAATCCCCTCTGTAGTAATCACCAGGCAGCTGCTGGGAAAAGAGCATTTAATCTAAATGTAAAACAGAACTGTACTCCTGACGGCCGAGCTTCAGTCCACCGAGGGGAAACATGTCATCTTCTTACCTTTCCCTTCCTTGGGAATCAGTGTGTTCAGCTTTGAAACTCATCAGCACACCCCTGTTTTCACTTTCCCCACAAACAGATAAGAAGTCTGTAATTTTGACTGAGAATGAACAACCTGCAGGCATGATGATTTGTGTCAGATAATGCAATTGGTTCCAACAGTGTGATGTGAGATCACAAACAATGTGAACAATCAATCTGCAAAATAAAATGTTTTCAGGTCCAGTACTATTCATCAACAGCATACAGAAAACAGCTCATGCACAAAACAACTCTAATTATGGATAACCAGCTCAAATTATGCTGTTCGTTTCTTGATGGCATCATAGTGATCGAAATGGAGAAGTAGGCCCAGGAAGAGGCTACATTTTTAGTGTGGAAGTTTTGTGGGATTACTAAGTGTTTAGGAACAAAATCTGCAATTTAGGGAACAACTTCTCTGCCCAGCTTCGCAACAATGCTAAGAAATGCATTTACCTCTGCAAACTTAACATAGCCGTTTATCTAAAACATGGCTTTAGCGTAGTATCATGAGACTCAAATCACTAAAGACTTTTTACATTCTCTCTCTTCTCCTTAGTAAATGACATTACTTCTGAGGAACTCTTCTCCCCAGTCCTGATGCTATCTCCCATGGAGCTGCATTGGTGTGACAAGCCTGGACTCTCTTCACTCCTTTGAGACACATTGACTGATAGAGCTGAAAAGATTAAGCTAGGTGCAGGTTCAGCTACTCCTCTTTCCTGGGGCTGAGTGGCCTGCAGAGGGCTGATGCTTTCTGTTATTGCCCCTG
The DNA here is from genome assembly GCA_028627145.1 of Eidolon dupreanum. NCBI lineage: Eukaryota > Metazoa > Chordata > Mammalia > Chiroptera > Pteropodidae > Eidolon > Eidolon dupreanum. The sequence continues at coordinate 47,609,072 of CM053501.1, read as the reverse complement.
CTCATACTTTTATCTGAGGCAGAGCTTTCAAGTGCAAAGGACTAACCTGAACAAAAGAAGATTCCATCCCCCATCTCACCAGCTTTCTCATAGGCAACAGGAATTCTCTGAGATGACTTCAGAGTCAGGCACATAAACTGTGTCCAGCACTTCTGTGACTAGTTTGAGCAGTCATGTCCAGGGATCCAATATTAAAAAATTCATTAATTTTTCACAAAAAGATACATGTTACAACTTACCTTTATCAGTTAAATAGATGATACTTAAATTTTCTATCTGCCTGATTCCTTGCCTTATTTCTCAATGTGTTACCCTGTTAGGGAAGAAGATTTTTTATTGAAACCCAGAAATCTAAAGAGTTAAACCTTTGTAAAAACTATATAAAAATGCTGGATAAGAAATTTGGGTGTTTGGTTAGTTCTAGATTTGCTTTGCTGCACTTCAGACCATCACACTAAGAGAACCATATGAATTGGTGCTAGACTCGATGACTTCTAAATGGAATGACCATTTAATTCAAACCAGAAAACATTTTGAAAATTAAGGGTGTGGGAGGTGACCCAGTTTATAATAGCACTGGGACAAATGATGTACCTCAGGGATATTCCAGGAAATAGGATCTATTGGACTCTGCATTTATATGAGAATTTCCAGCCAGAGATTCTATGAATTCTCCACCATTTGTCCTTTTAGCCTTATGGTTTTTCTCTCTTAATGTTCTACTACAGCTGTCTAGCTTAAATGAGAAGCTCTATCAGCAAAGCTTTTAATTAACTCAGTGTTGTTTCAAGTATATTAAAATATCTGAACCATGTCTATGTCCATGCATCTGTTTATATCCCTATCTTTTCTCTAAGAAAGTTCTCGAAAAGTGAATATTTTACTTGTAATGAGGAAAAGGCTGAAAGGTTGGAGGTCCCATGAGACATCATGATAATTGAGGCCTGGGTTGCTTCATGATCAGCATTATCTGGAAAGCTGCCTCAGCTCTCCACTCCATTTTGAAGTTGACATAACCATCGTGTGTGGTATTGAGAACATCTGTTCCCATGATTCCCAAGAAGAGAATGTCATGAATCACTGCTCCCCAAAAGGTTTGCATTTTGCTGAAAGTTGACTTCAATTTTACTCGAGGTCTTAAAAGTCCCAAAATATGTATTAGAAATTCACTTCCAGGATATTTGTAGTACATAATATTTTGTAGCACCAGACTGATATGAGTTTCTCTGTTAGTTCATGAAAGTAAAAGCAATGAGATTTTTTAGGGCAGTGGCATATTATTTCATTCTTCCTGCCCCCTCAGAAGACTCAGTATTACTTGGAAGATTCCCAGAGAGCCTGTAACTCATAAAAGTTATCTTCTGCCATCAGTGAAGTTTAAATTCTCTCCTCTAAGAAAAGTTAGCTATCTAAAATATATATGCATATGTAGGCTATATTTTTGTGTCCTTGAGAAATTTTTTTTTATTTCATAAAAATAAGAGTTATAACCCTACATAAAGGTTGGAAATTTAATGATTTCCTTCATCCTTTGAGTGAGATGGGAATACCTTGGATGGAAATGTTGTCTTCAAGTGAATTAAAGTAACAAAACCAATGAACCAAGGCAGGTTGCTTAGGTTCCGTGGACCTGCACTGGTGTAGAATGAAAGAAAAAGTCCTTCTTAAATATTTTCCTCTCTCTTACTATAATTTACTTTCTAGATAAATTATAGGCAACATCATTTAACCTATGTAGTATCAAGCTCTTATCTGATGTGAAAGGGCAGCAAAATTAATGATATTCTAAAAATTGTTCCCACTCAGCTCCAAATTAGCCATTTCTCTAAAGAGCCCTGGTTATTATTATTGGGGAATGGTGTTAGAAACTAAGATCTTGGGCCTGAGTGAGCTCAGTATTACTTGATTGTCACTGCTTCAAAGTCCTTTCAACAGACAGCTGAGAAATACATAAATATATGCTCAGCCATATGTATAACCCTATCTATAGTTATTTCTTTATCATTTGTATCTATATTAAGTTAAACATGAGTTCTTACTGATGTCTCCAACTGTAATCCATACCACATAATTCATTCTAGCCTTACTCCCTTACTTATTCCCACTCCAACGGTGAGAAACCCAGCTCTCACCATCATCATCCTTTTACGTATTTGTTCAGTCCCATTATATGTTTATAGCAATTTCATAATTAACATATACTCACTAGAGAAAAAAACTTCACCAACTAGACTACAGTATTTGTGTACATTTCCTTTTGTATTTAGTCTTAAAGTTTCTAGTCAAAACACAATTTTTCAACGTTACCCAGATTAGAGCTTTTTTCCTCGCCTTCAGTGAGACTATGCTATACACATGTAATACAGTCTGCATTCCATTTTAGAGTCCTGGATCTCCTGATTGATTTTTTTTAGACGTTAAGATCCATTCTTGGATGCTGTAAAGTTTTAAGAATTGTGACAAGCACATAGTGGCACATAGGTACCACTATATTAACTGTACAAATTAGTACCACTACCTTAAAAATATCTCCTGTGCTTCTTAAGTATAAACAAAAGGTAAAAACTTTTACCTGCTCAAGTTTTTATTTCATTTATTAGAAGTTCTTCACTAGTAACTAAATCAAATTAAAAGTTAAAAAAAAATGCTTTTAACTGCATCATAAATGCCCTTAAGTACTACAAATGTAAAGAGATCATTGAAATGTGAAGAAAAGAGAATATTCCCAGAAAAAAAGCAAAATTATGAAGAAAAGAATCCAAAAGTGCTCCAAATGCAAATTCATAACTAACTCTCCAGTTTCCTATTTTTGTCTTTACTTCCTGTGTTTTCAGAGCCAATTTTTGCCACCTTCCGTGTTATTAAAACACGGGCCTTTCCTCTCAGGACAGAAAGGATTAAATCTACAGATCTTTAAGCAAGAAGTGAGAATAGGTTGAAATAGGCTGTAGACATGGGGGTGGCTCCCCCTCCCTGATCTTTTAATGTCATTTCTGAAAACAGAAACACATTTTGTGTGATACTATTGAGCTTAACCAGTTATTAATTGACATTCCAAAGAAAACTGGGAACTAAAGTGGAAACAAAATTGCTCTATTTATCTCACAATCATACTCTAAATATGAAGTCTTCCATAATAAATTTAAAGACTTTTTTTTAAAATGGATTTAGTGATATTTATTCTGGAGCAGTGGAATTGTTTATATTTGTCATTGAGAAAAAGGAAGATCCCAAATTTTGATCAGTCTTTCAGCTTTCAGAAGGCCTCTTGTCTCAAATTCCAACAGCTGACTATAAACATGTTTTTAAAGATTTTTTTTTCTATTTGTGGACAGTCATGTACTTGATTTTTCATTGAAGTTAAAAGACACATGCATACTAAATAAGTTTATATTGCTGTTATATTCCTACTAGCAAGGTATGAGAATTCAAGTTGCTCCATATCCTCACCAGACTTTATATTATTAATATTTTTCATTCTAGTGAATATGTAATGGTATTTAATTTTGTAAAATTTGAATTTCTCTAATGACGAAAAATGTTAAGCCTCTTTCTATATGTTTAGTGGCCAACCATATAGGTTCTTTACTAAAGAGTATATTCAAATCATTTTCAAATTTATAATTTTATTTTAGTTGTCTTTTTATTAAAGAGTTGTTAGAGTTTTTTATAGATATTTTGGATATAAGACTTTTATCAAACGTGTTTTGCAATATTTTTCTCATTCTGTGGCTTATCGTTTTATTTTATTTATAGTGTCTTTTTTAGAGCAGAAGTTTTTTATTTGATGAAGTCATTGACATTCTATAAAAGATATAGCCATAGGGACAGAAAACAGATCAGAAGCTATGGATAGTGGGAAGGAATTGACTGCAAATAGACATGAAATAACTTATTGGAGTGGTGAAAATATCCTATATATTGATTCTGGTGATGGTCATACAACTACATACTGAAAAAGATGATGATTTTTATTTTCTGTAAGGCATACCTGTATAAAACTAATTTAAAAATAAAATTAAATACCTGGTTGAAATTCTCACATTCTAATGGAATCATCTCAGCTGTGCCTCACAGTTCTGCCTTTATTTTCTTCCCCTCACACTTGGAAACAAAAAAACCCAAGCATTTTCTTTTTTTAATGAGAGTGGGGTGGGGATACAATGTCAGTCTCATTACTGCCTTCCAAACTCAGAACCCCCCCCAAAAAAAAACAAGGGCAGCAAAACAGATCAGAGAATGCAGCTTGAAGAAGTGGAGAAAAAGAAAAGGGGATTGAGGGGAGAGAGAATGAAAAAGGGAAATAGGGAGATGGGGGAGAGACAGAAAGAGAGAGAGAGAGAGAGAAGTAAACAAAAGGAAAAGGAAAAGGGAGCAGGCCATATAAGTATGTTAGCCATTAAAATCCATAACCTTATTACACATTTCTTCACAATTCCTTCCGTTAAACCATTTAACCAACTCAGACATTTCAACAAGATAAACTCTATTGTGTTCTTTTCTCATATCCAGTGCTCTTCAGGGCTGTCATTTATGCAGGAAAACTTTTTTTTTTTTATAGTTGATCTAAAGAAAGTATCAGATGGCAGCCAGAATAATGCATCTTTTTCCCTATTAGATGCGTTGTTTCTCTTACTTAATGCCAGCCTTAGACGGACTGTATTTTCAACAATGGAATTTTATACAAACTGTCACTTCAGGGTCCAAAAGGATTTGTCTCTTTTAGAAAGCAATTTCTAACCTCAAGATTACAGTTTATATCGCTTCTTACTAGAATACAGAAGGCCTCTGGGGCATAAGAGTAGGTGTTTTGTATGTATGGATTAAACTAATCATTTTGGGTTATCAGTTTCTCATTTATACTCTACGGCAGCTGGACTAAAACTTTAAAGAGGTCAGCCAGTATTCTTTTGGAAACTTTTAAATGACAGAGATAAGATAAAAAACATATACCATATACTTATGGGAAAAATATCTTTAGGCACAAGAAAATCAGAACCACAAATTGTACAGATTGTGCTAGTACTTAGTTGTGTGATTTTTACTTTTAATACTCAATGGGCCTGAAAATATTTTACCAACCTATCACCAATAATAAAATTGAAAGGCACAGAGGGTTGTTTACATGAATATTTCAGACAATTGTACATGTAGATGCTACAGATATAGCCTTACTTATTAAACATAATTTTACCCAGCAAAATGACTATGAATCATCAACACTCTCTTTTCACTTGGGCAGCTATGTTAGTTTCATGTGCTGAATGAGAAAGTATTAGATAAACTTGTGGCACTAAACAGGTTCTTTCTCTAAAAATTACTCCTAAGCTAAGCATCAGAGTGACTCTTGCTATTCGTCCCTTTCATTTTTTGCATTTTTCCTCATATTAAACCTCACAACACTTTCATGCTCCCCCAGTCCTCTCAAACATTTTATGACAGGAAACATGGCAAGTTGAAAGTATTTTGCAGAGTATTTTCTTTCTGCTAGAGAAAGAACTGAAAAATATATTAATTTAAACACAAAATAACATTGGACTGTGTGTTGAAAACTTTCTTCAAGAGCTCATTCTATCTGAAACTTGCTAAGGAACTTGAGTCTATTTACATAACTCGAATGTCTAATTTTTTTATCTTAAAAATGTGGAATTTGGATTAAACGATTATTAAATTTCCTTTTAGCGCCAACATTCAGTCTGCCTTATCCCACATATGTCTCTTTCAGTGTAGTATCAATAAAGTAGGGACCCCTTTTCCCCAAGGGACAGGATATACAGGTAGCTCATATAATATTTTACAACCACTCCTGATCTTTTCCAAGAGGATCAAAAAGAATTTAAAAAAGAGTTGGAAATGAAGAGACCAGCCTAACTGCAACTAAAACGGGCAGGAAAATAGCAGAATTTTGTGGTAACAGTGTTGTAAATATAACCTGCATATCTTCCACAAAAGAAGACTATGGGGTAAGTTTTGGGCAGCCAGAGTATGAATAGGGCCCCTTGGCTGTTCAACAGTAAGGGGGAGGGGGTGGGTGCGGTGGTTAGCCCTGAGTCAGAGAGCTGTGGGAGAGGATGGCTTCTGCAACTTGCTTAATAAAAAAGGGGCTCTACATTGATTTGAAAAAAGATTAGTTAGATCCATTTTTAAAAAGACAAAAATATGTAAGAACAATATAAAACTTTTCTTCCACACAAACTCTAAAAATGTGTCATCAAATACATGACTTTTCAACCACCAAAATGAGCTGGAAATAAATCATTTAGGCAAGGAAAATAGGATTACTGAGTTTAAAATAGCTATCAGGAAATTGTTTTTTATTATCTCAAAACTAAATTCTGAGTGACACGAACTCAGAGTGAATGAAAATATTTCAAATGTGCAATCAAATGAAAATGCTATAACTTCACAGAATATTCTTGTTGGCATCTGTCTTTCCCATTGGCATCTGTCTTTCCCACCCCACATTTGATCAGCTAGAATTATTCTTTTTAAAGAATGTATTGCAGCGAATGCCCTCCTGTGCATAGTTGAGGTCCCCATTACCTTTCATGCTTATGTCATGCAGAGCCTACCGATGTGGTCTGCTTAACACCAGTGTTCACCTCATTCTTCACTTAGTGTTCTCTCTAGCCAATAGCCTTCGCTCTTTCGAGTGAGAGGCTATTATATACCAATTTTCTCACCTGTCTTCTTTGTCTAAAGCAAAGCACAACCACTTTACATGCCCGAAGCCCTTTCTTAAAAGTCCAAAGACAACAAAAATAAAGCAATAAGTAAAGGAGTTATAACAAATCTTTATAATCCTCGTAGGACTGGTCCCTGGCCACTATGTAAATGTGAATGGGCAAGGTGGGCTCATCTGAAGATGCATTTACCATCTTCCTTACCATTTCCTTCCTTCCTTCCTTCTTTCCTTCCTTCCTTCCTTTCTTCCTTTCTTCCTAATCAGATGTTAACCCAGCTTGCTGAAATGGGAACAGGCTCAAGGCATTGAGTTGAATTAAAGCATCCCAGTCTCTTTCTCCTAGTCATCTATTTGCATCTTAGTCCAAGGAAACGTCCTCTAACTTGGCTATGCTCTATGTCTATTCTGTCAGCTCTTTGATACTCTTTGTGTGTCTTAAGAGCTTGAGTTCTTAAGGGAAAGAAGAAATTTTCCCTTAGTCATCTAGGATTCCTGCCTTGATTATTTTTTTCATTAAGACTTTACAGTTTTAGTTTCACAATAAAACTGAGGGAAAGATACAGAGATTTCCCATAAACCCCTACCCCACACATTCATAGTCTCTCGCATTATCAACATCCTCCAACAGAATGGTTCATTTGTTATAATTGATGAACCTACACTGACACATCATAATCCCCCAAAGCCCATAGTTTATGCTATTGTTTACTCTTGGTGTAGTACACACTATGGGTTTGGACAAATGTAGAAAGACACGTATCCACTGTTACGGTATCATACATAGTATTTTCAAAGCCCTAAACATCCTCTTTGCTCAGCCTATTCATCTCTTCCCTTCTCCCGCTTCTCACCTCTGGCAGTCACTGCTGTTTTCACTGTCTCCATAGTTTTGCCTTTTCCAGAATGTCATAACATTGGAGTCATATAATATGTAGTTTTTACAGATTGGCTTATTTCACTTAGTAATATGCATTCAAGTTTTCTTCATGTCTTCTCGTGGCTTGATAACTCATTTCGTTTTTATTTGAATAATATTCCACTTTCTTGATGAACCACAGTTTATCCATTCACCTAATGAAGGACTTCTTGGTTGCTTCCAAGTTTTGGCAATGATGAATGGAGCTGTAACAAACATCTGTGTGCAGGTCTTTGTATGGACATAAGTTTTAAACTCCTTTGAATTAAGGAGTGTGATTGCTGGATCATATGGCAAGAGTATGTTTAGTTTTGTAAGAAACTGTCAAACTGTTTTCCAAAGTGGCTGTACTATTTTGTATTCCCATCGGCAATGAATGAGAGTTCTTGTAGCTTCGTATCCTTGCCAGCATTTGGTCTTGACAATGTCCAGATTAGGGGCATTCTAATAAGTGTGTAATAATATCTCGTTTTAATTTGCATTTTCCTGATGACATATGGTATGGAGCATTTTTTCATATGATTATTTGTTATCCGTATGTCTTCTTTGGTGAGGTGTCTGCTAAAGTCTTTGGCCCATTTTTTTAAGCAGGTGTTTTATTTTTCTCTTTGTTGAATTTTAAAAGTTCTCTTTACATTTTGAATAACACTCCTTTATCAGATGTATCTTTTGCAAATATTTTCTTCCAGTCTGTGGTTTGTCTTCTCATTCTATTCACATTGTCTTTCTCAGAGAAGAAGTTTTTAATTTAAAGAAGTCTGGCTTATCAAATACTTCTTTCATGAATCATGCCTTTGGTGTTATATCTAAAAAGTCATCTCTATATTCAAATTTATCTAGATTTTCTCCTATGTTATCTTCTAGAAGTTTTATAGTTCTATATTTTACACTTAGTTCTTTAATTTATTTTGAGTTAATTTTTGTGAAGGTTGTAAGATGTGTTTCTAGATTCATTTTTTTTTTTTTTTTTGGCATGGGTGTCCAGTTGTTCCAGCATCAGCACCATATATTGTTGGAAAAAAAAAAATCTTTGCTACATTATATTGCCTTAGTTTGTCAAATATAGGTTGACTATATTTATGTGGGTCCATTTCTGGACTCTCTATTTTGTTCTGTTGATCTATCTGTCTGTGTTTTGGCCAATACCACACTGTCTTAATTACTCTAGCCTTATAGGAAGCTTGAAGTTAGGTAATGTTAGTCTTCCAACTTTGTTCTTTTCCTTCAATATTGTGTTGGCTATCCTGGATCTTTTGCCTCTTCACATAAGCTTTAGATTCATTTTGCTGAAATTCACAAAATAATTTGCTGGGATTTTCATTGAGATTTTACTGAATCTGTGGATCAAGTTGAGAAGAACAGATATCTTGATAACATCGAGACTTCTTATCTATTAGTATAGAATATATCTATTTATTTAGTTCTTTCATTTCACTCATCAAAGTTTTGTAGTTTTCTTCACATAGATCCTACACATATTTTGTTAGATTTATTTCACTGTAGGAGAGTGTTATTACAAATGGTATTGTGTTTTTAATTTCAAATTTCACTTGTTCATTGCTGATCTTGCCTTGATTTTGAAGTCATTTCCTTTGTCCTTTCCAGTGGTCAACGGACTCCTGAAAATCCTAGCTTTTTCAATGGTGCAGTGTACTCTATCCCATTCAGTTTACTTGATTCACTAACCAGTTATTAAAGAGGTATACTTGCCCATTTATGATTTGTTTATTTAACAAATGCAGTACTTATTGAGAGTTGTTTCTATGCCAGGCACTCTAATAGGCTTGGAGCACATTATAGTGAACAAAAAAGCATAGTGTCTGTACTAATGGAGCTTAATAAGAAAACTATATTAAATAATATTATAAATTAGGTACAATGGAAGATAAAAAGAGATCCTATGAAGAAGAATAACAGGGATGTACTTTAAATTGGGATTCCAAAGGGAACTTAACTGAAAAAGTAAGATTTTAACTGATACATTAAGGAAAGGAAAAAGCCATTTTGGAAATAAATGGGAAGCGTAAGTATTAAGCACATAGTGAACATCTGAGACACTCCTAAAATACAGCAGGGTGACTTCATACAGTTGCTCAGGTTATGCAGTGGCATAAGTTGCTGGAGACATACTTATTCCATGAATAGGTCTTGTCTTATACTAGCTCTTAAGCTCTGCTCTAAGTAAGAGTTTGAGACTACCCCATACATGTATTTGATGCCTCATGCCCTCATCCATGATGCCAGTCTTCATAGACCTTGAAAATACTAGTGGCAGGCTTCTGTCTCTTTCTGTTTCAAAGTTTGTGCCTTCAGTAGACCTTCTGCTGAACTTCATTTCTAAACAGAGAGGCGTCTCTAGCTTCAGCTAATTTTCAGGACAGAAGTTTTCAAGCCCTGCTTGCTCAGGTTGACAGCTCTGCCCCCTTCTCCATACTCTTCCAGAAAGCTAAGGTCCAAGGGTTTGTCTACAGTTTCAGCCAAATATTGGAAAGTATGAGTAACACTTTAAAAAGCAAAAATGTTATTAAAAAATACATTTGCATTTTAACTTTAAAAAAACTCTCAGTTCCCATTCCTTTCTGGAGAAAGCCTTTTTTACTGATATATTCTTATACTAAGAGATTTAAAAGTGCAACATCCATATTTCATGGACAGTAGTCTAAGGACTCAGTTTTAAATATATGCAAATATAATCATCTTCCTCCAGAATATGAAAGTATGTCATACAAATTTTTTGACTGTCACAAAATAGAATTTCAAGTGACAGAAATGCTTGGGAAAAAAAGGTAGAATGGATATTTAATGTAATTAGAGTTCATCGATTCAAAGGTGTTTAATAAAATGTTTAAGTAATAAATAGCCACATTGGGGCATTTTTCTAATTTCTGCATATTTGTTAAAACTTCAAAGAATATGTCAAATATATAGTAGAGACAATTTTAAATTAGAAGAATAATTAATTAATTAAGGTGTTTTTATAAACTTATTCTAGAAGTACAAGTAAGTTTCACATCTAGAACTATTAGCAGCTTACTTAAAAATCCTGTTAATGGTAATGTTTAAAAAGCTAGCTTATTTGCAATTAGGAAGGACAGTTCTCAACAGAAGAAGAAATTTTTGTATTTCATCTTTATGGATATCAATTGTGATATTTCCTCATGCCTAAACTATAACAAATGTACCAGTGTTGTCACAACACAGAGTAATACCCTAAGGAGATTACTGATAAATTAGCTTTTTCGTTTTATTTGGAAATACAAATTTTGTTTCCAAAAGAGAACTAGATTAAGTATGTTTACTAAATTTCTGAAATTTAAAAAATCTGATTTATAAAATAGCTACTATTGTAAACGTGTTTATAAAGAAAATTCTATTCTTGAAATGTTACTTTCTACAAAATTGAACTAATCTTTCCAAAATGAGTAGGATTTTTAAAAGGGTCTATATTATTAAAACTATAAAGATCTTTTATGTTGGTTAACAATATAAAAGTAATACATGAGGAATGGAGTGATAGGCATAGAACTGATTGGCCAAGAGATGATATTCTTGTCAAAACTGTAACCAGAAAGTGTTCTAGACATGCCAGGCTAGGTAGCTACCTCCCACATGCATTAGAGCTGCATTTGACTATATGTTTTTTCTCCTGTTTCTTGCCCTGGAAGACCCGGTCTTGAAACTGGAAACCTTGCCCTGGAGTTGATGAACCTGTTGACTGGTTCAAGTGCTGGTCCTAATTCTGGATTACAGCAAAGGCAATTCTTATCTCTGTGCTTCTCCATCTGAGTTCTGTCACCATCTTGGACTTCTTTCTCTTCTGGTTTTCATCTGTTTTTTTGTTTTTGTTTTGTTTTTCCCCCTTCCATGCTATACACCATTCTTTTAATTTCTCCTTAATTCCAAAGACCTTGATAGAAAATGAAATATGTAACTCTTGACAACTCATTAGGAGCTCTAACTTTATCCAAACAAGATTTCCACATGGAACAGGAAGGAAGTGAATGAGACACAAATCATAACCCTTTCCCCACCCAAAACCTTGAGCCCTTTTCTGGCTCCCCTCACACTCCTTGAAGCAATAGACTGCTTGCTTGCTCACTCAAGAGATTTTGACCTAGAGGACTCCGCAAAGGAAGGACAAGGAGAACAACACTACTGAAGCCAATACAGCACATCTGGTGGCATTAGTCACTAAATGTCTGAGGCATTAAATAATAACTCGCAAATTAAAAGCAATGTCTTCATTGAATGAACTTTGTGAAGAGATGAATAGGATTGATTAGTAAAAATTCTGACATATAATATCTTAGATTAACTAATTGCATGTGTGGGGCTGAATTACCCAAACAAGTATTTGATTAGAAAAGCAAGTCACATCCTACAGGCTGTGGGGTTCTACCCATTGTCTATTTTTAGGGTGGTAAAGAGACTTCACCATTGACCTGCCCCTAAACAAAATCCTGCCAGTACCAGAGCCTGGATTTGCCTTTATAGCAGCTGTGAAAAGAATGAATATTTACATTTAACCTTTCTGGACCCTGAATTCTGGTCACAGATTTACAAGCAGATTTGCTCATTTGTAATGCAATCATCTCTGACCCAGCACTTCTCAGCCTTCTCACTTCCTTTCACACCAACTTTATTTACCAATTATCTCATCTTCATGCAACAGCTTCTCACATTTAACAGCCTAACACATAATTTGGGAAGTTAGGAATAATTATGACAACTCAGTAGACAAGGTCTTGGAATTTATACTTATTTTAGACAAGTAACAAGTCCATAAAATTTGAGAGTACCTTTTTCGATGTTGAATTAGGCAAAATGTATACCTCTTAACAATGATATCTTAATTCTAGACCTGTAATATTTGATATTATTACAATTAAAATGACTTTCAAAGTTATATTAATTTAAAGGGTTTATAATCAAGCTTAGTTAATTTCATCAGGGACTCAAACCAGACTTTTTTTTTAAGGGAGAAGCTAAATTATGTGTGAAATCTCCAGGGTAGCATTCTATGCTAGGTTATCATATTGTCATGTGTGAATCCTGTCTCTATCATTTATTAGCTAAGGAACCTCAATTATCGAATCTGTATATTCTTTGGATTCCTCATCTTTAAAATGGAAATAATAAGAGTGTTTACGATGCAAGTTTTCTAGGGGGAGTTGAATGAGTTAATACACATAGAGAACTTAGAAGAATATTTACTTCATACTACATACTCAACAAATGTTAGGTAGTATCTGTGTTTCTGTCTCAGCTTTTGGAAGCACAATACTATATTTCAGCTCTTGAAGTGGCAAAATAATGTAAGAAGCTGGTAAATGAAAGGAATTGTGTAACTCATCAGTATGAATAAGTTAAAGATGGAAATCAGGATCTTTAGAGTTTAGAAGTTATAAAAATAGCTAAAATAGACAGCATGGGATTTAACAAGTGGCAGAAACACTATTGTTGAGGAAGGCAACATTTTGCAAATATCTAAACTTATTTCTCTGTATGTAAGGTGTCTTGACTTCCATATTATCTTCACATTCAAAGGAAAGCTGCTGAGTTTTCTGTCCACTTTTTAAACAATAAATAGGAGCTGGTGGTATCTCCATCATCCTTTTTCATCCTGCCTTGACCTGTCTTCTCTCCTTCCTGAAGTGAACTTCCACAGCTAGGTATAAACTCTGCTCGAGCAACAATTCTCTCACATTTTGGGCTCAAGTCTTTTTATACTCTTAGAAATTATCAGGGACTTCAAAGAGCTTTTGTTGATATGGATTATATTATTGATATTTACTTTAAATTAAAATTGAAAAATTATAAATATGTATCCATTTATTTAAAGATAACCATAATAAACCCATTACATATAACTATACATGACATATTTTTTATTAAAAATAATTTTCCCAAAAAGATTTCACTAGAAAATTATTATTTTACAGTTTTACCAATCTGTTAAATGTCTAGCTAATGGAAAGAAGACAGCTGGATTTTCATATCTGTTTATGTATTTACTCTGTTACAACATTAATAGTTATGTAGCCTGTGGAAAACTTTACAATACAATTGTGTGACTACAAAATGGCAAATAACATCTTAGTATTATTATGAAAATTATTTTGAACTCACAAATCCCCTGAAAGTGTTTTAGGAATCTCCCAAATTCCCTGAACTCCACTTTAAAAACCACAGTCCTTGAGAACTGATTTGTTATCTACCAGGCATTTACTATGCAGTGCTATACACAGTTGGGCATACAAGAAAAAATGAGAAATACAAAACCTCTTCAGATCACTTATATCCTTGCTAAAGAGATTCAAAATATACATACTGAAAGCAAGTAACATTTTAAACCATTTCTTCTTTTTGTAGTGTACTATGCTAAGGAGCTTATATACATTATCTGCTTAAATGAGATTTTATACCATAATATTAGAGGTAAACTCATAATAGTTCAGAGAAGAAAATGATCACTCTGGCCTGAGAAGACTTCAAGAATGGAAAAAGAACTTGAATAAGGCCTAGAATAATCAGTAAGATATAAATGGGAATTAAAATTGGGAAGTGGTTTTCAAAAAGCTCAGCATCACATGGTGTATTCAGGGTACTTTCAAGAGAACCAAATGATCAGAGAGGAAAATGTAGACAGAGGTGAAAGTGAAAGATAAGACTAGACTGGCACTTACTGTGGAAAGATTTGAATTTTACAATAAGGATATGGGAGTTTCTTATGTAATGAGAATCATAAATGCTTTTAAGCAATGAAACGACATAAAAAAATGTATGGTCTAGATAAGGAAAAAAAAGAATTGGAAAGTTGGAGCACAAATTGGAGGGAGATGGAATAATGTAGGCACTGCACAATCATTGATGAATATTTTAAGAAATTTTAGATTTATAGAATAAATCTAGACGATATATTCCACTATCAACTCAGTTCTCTTTGTCACCATCGTTGATCAAGCCCTCTCACCATACAAAGTTGAGAAAGACTGGAGAGTATGTATTACAAAGATTCACATAAATTCTGAATAGCAGCAGTTTGCAAAATCTATATTCTGCTGTATAATTCAGTCTGCAAGGTTTCATCTTCATCCAAAAACCCTAGAATATGCTATGGCATTAGACCTTACCATAAACTATCTCCCTCTGAGCCAGCCAGTCTTTTAGGGCTTGCAGTGTGATTGGTCACAATTGGCACCATCTGCTAGTTTCTAGGTTATGCTATTATTAGGGAAAATCTCTCTGACTATGATGGTAGCCAATACCTTTTGAATCCAAAGGACTAGTGAAGAATGAGAAATTAATATTAGCAATCATCATTTTGTTCTATATTCTGCGATCTTTCCAATACCAAAATTATTATTGTTAATATTATTAGCTATCATTTACTAAGTGCTAACTATGGGTCAGCTATTTTCCTAAGCAAAGAGAACCAGAACTACCTTTTTTAAAAAATTTTTTCCAGACAGACTACCTAGTGACTTTTTTTTCAGTGATGCATTCTTTTTTTTTAATTTATTTATTTAAATTAGTTTCAAGTATACAGTACTTTGGTTAAACATCTATATAGTTCATAAAATGATCCCAATTGCTTTTTTTTAAGTACCCCATTAGCTGTAACCCAACACATGCCACTCCTAACTCCAAGAGAATCAAGGAGAGTGAATCTTCTAGTCTCTCAACATTTCTATTAAAGGAAATCAGGGAAAAGGTGGCTGGGAAGGAATTTGGTTCTACCAATCACTGTGTGTCATCATACCCAAGGCAGGACAGCATTATGACTTTCATGGGCCCTTAGTACTTTCGCTTTTCTGGGTCTCTTTGATTAAAAAATAAAATAAAATAATATATATATATACACACACACACACACACACACAAATATATATACACACAAAATTATATTTTGTGGCTACATTGGTATGAAAATAAATATATTACTATTTATATGGCAAGAATTAATATGATAAGAATAATTTCTTCAACCTAAAAGTCTACTCTCTTTCTTGATTTTAAAAGAAATTAAAATTTTTTGTGGCTCCTAAAAGCACTGTCAGTCATAAACCCACTGTACCTAATGTAGCTTGTACACATATGTCCCCTATTCGCCAGTCTCTTTCTCCCTCTCCTTTCTTATCAATTCCATTGCTTACCTTGACCCCAAGTTCCTGCTTTCCCCCAGCAGGAGATATTTTATTCCCAACTGTGTACTTGATTTCTAGCTTTGTTCTAGGAACAATGCAATTCTGTCTAAAAGGAACCCTAGCTCAACAATCAGGTGTTTTGGCTCCTTGTCTCGTTCACTACAGTACTAGTCCTCTGGAAGTTAGGATTTTTTCATATTCCTTAGAAAATCTTCTGATCTTTGGCCTAGTTATAACTCTATTATAATTACTGGATGTTTCTTTGTTTCAAAGAACCATATCCTCAATCTTTCCAGATTTTTGCTTTGCTTTTTCTGCTCCCTCTCTATTAACCAACTTGACCTTCCCATCCCTGGGCCCATGACCTCTACTAGTAGAAGTCCATTATTCCTATATACACCTGACCAGGTCTCCAGCTAGTGTCTGAATCCTGATTTTTCTGCCTATGCACTTGTTTGAAAACTGGTGAATAAGAATTCTTGGTTGCATTTGGCTTAAATTTTAAAAAAGAATCTATTGGCTAAAGTGAAGGGATGAATTTTACATTTGGTTAGCTAGTGCCAAGAACTTAAAGGATTGTATCTAAATACTGCTTTTCTTTTTGGGCCCTTGGCTTAATCTTTTTCTGTGTTGGTTTTATTCTAAGGTAGGCTTTCTCCACAAAGAGCTAAGGGCTTATAATCCACTAATAAGCAAATCAAGCAAATTATATATATATATATATATATACTTTTATTGCCCAAGGCTGGGTCTCAAGCCCACATTTGGAAGTTAGATAAAGGCTGTCCCCCTGCAACTCCGTGGATTAGGAGTGTGTATAAGATGGTTCCACAAAGGAATGCTGTTACCAATTGAGGGGACTCTCGTTAAGCAAATAAATAAACCAAAAAATAAATGTCTGTTCAGTTATTTCTTCTTTTCTCACTTTTTACCTGGTTACCAACCGATCACATAATGAATTCTCTGGATACTGTATGCTACCTATCTGATTAGATTCCTTTGGTAACTTACAGGTCTATCTACTTCTAGGATTTTCTTTGCCATAGGGGAACTGGTCCTGTCCCCTTCAAGTTTGTGCCATGCTATAGTGATCTTACTCTGGTTTTATTATGAGATAGAATACCTATAAATCTCCCTACTGTTTATCATTGAAAAAACCATCTGTAGGAATACCACACATTCATGGCATAATACAGCATGGTGGTCCTGGTCAATAACCAGTAAGAAATTACAAGCATTCATTACGAATTCTAGAGATCAGTGTGAAAACCAAATAGTGAACGTATTGTGAGAAAAATGAAGCTTGTCTCTGGCACCAACCATCAGAGTTCAAGAGGATGGCAAAAAGTGCGCTCCATTTCTGGAAATTCAAGAGCTAAGTTGTAAAGGAAATTGGAGATTTATGCCTATGACCTAAGTGATGACATTTTTGCAATAAGTAGAATAACAAAAATTAAACTGGAGGCTTACATTTAATATATTTGTAGAAAGTTATATTGCAATTCTAAGAAAACTTTTCAAGAATTAGTTATTACATTTTATATAATAAATTGGGTTTACTTTTTATCCTGTATCTAAGTCTGGGGCCCATGGTTCAAGAGTTAGACCAATGATTCATGTGCCTATAAGCCATGCCTTCTACCTCAATTATTTATGATTCATCTGGTTGTGAGCAGAAGATGAGAGATTGAGAAGTTTGCAGAGGTTATGGCATTTATGGACATTTTGCTCTAGACAATTGAAGAAATATTTCTGAGGCTTTGTCTGGGAGCCCAAATTGCAAATTAAAATGCTTTCCATATTTCTCTGAGTCCTTTTCCCTCCTTATTGTTTTCTCACCATAGTCAAAGCTTTCACAGGAGAGGGGCAAGTCTAGGACATCCATCTTAGGCAAGCGATTTACATACTTTATCTCTAATCCTCACAACAATCCAATGAGATAGGGCTGTGTTATTCCAGTTTTACTGATGAGGTAAGTGAGGCTTAAAGAGGATAAACATCTAGCCCTGGGTTAACACAGTTATTAGGTTGCAGAAGCAAGTTGAACTCCAAGTTTGAATCTGTGTGCTTAACCATACTGTTACAGTGCCTCATTATAACCTTGGATCCACCCACACACAGAAAGCTGTTCATCAAAGTTGAGAACTACTAAACAAGATCTTAAGTGAATATCATGTAATACAAGTCTATTTTGATAAGACGATGAAGTAAAAGGTGAAAAAGTAAAAAGTAAGATCCAGACTCAAAAGAGAAAGGGCAGTCCAAGAGTCCTTCTCTGTTCTAGGATTCTGGCTATGTAATCCCTGAATTCTTGAGAAAGACAGAGAAAAAGAGAATGAAGTGGACAAGAATAGAGATGACATTTTTACCTCTTTAATATTTTTCTTTTCATTCCTTCATTATTTCATCAAACACTTTTTTTGTTCCTACCATGCTCCAGCCACCTGACATAAAACTATGTCCTAGTAAGAGACAGGCCTGTAAACAAATAGTTGTAGTAGAGTGACAAATTGCACACATACATGCACGCATACACATGCACACGCACACACACACAAACTTAAATGATACAGTGAGAATTCAGAGAAAGGAGCGGCTAGATCTTCTTAAGCAGTTAGGAAAACTTTGAACAAGAGATAATAAAGAGAGAAAGGTGAAATAAACCTGCATGGAATTAAAGAAACATGAACCAACATGGTGTGTTTGGAAACTATATACTGTTCAGTATATCTAGACTGCACAGAAAATTTGGCATAGTAGGAAGAAGTGAATTTGGAAATTATGGAAGACTTTATTCCTAAAAAGACTTGAGACTTTATCCTATAAACACTGAGAATCTGTTGAATGGTTTTAAGCAATGACATAATATGATACACTTTGCGCATTGAAAATCATTCTAACAGAAGAAAGATTTGAGAGAAAGCGACCAATTAGTTTGTCATGATAATAGTAGTAAAAGATAATAAGAGATAAAATTAAAATAGCACAACATGAGGAAAGGAGAAGGGGTCAAATAAGCAAATGAGATCAAAAAGAATTGAAAGGTCTATTGGATATTGAGAGTGAGGTAAAATAAAAAGTCTAGTATAATTTCTCAGATTTAGGATTAGAAGCTTATGGGGATGGATAGTATGGTAAAATCTTATAGAACTTTACTATAATAAATGATATAGAGGTTACCTTTCTAGTCTGGACAAACACAATAAATCATTAATCGAAATAAAACACAACCAATTCTAATCCTCTTTTGTATATTCAGGGGTGCACAAGCCAAAGAAAACAAGAATGATAAATTAATATTGATAATAAGATTCACTGTGTAATATTCAAAGACCCATTTTATATCAGGAACAAGACATATGCCCTGTACTCATCTTTATACAAACAGTCTCCAACTTACTATGGTTCAACATATCATTTTTCAACTTTATGATGGTGCAAAAGCGATTTGCATTCAGTAGAAACTATACTTCAAATTTTGAATTTTGATCTTTTCCCAGGCTAGTGATATGTGGTATGACACTCTTGTGATGCTGGTCAGCAGCAGGGAGCTGCAACTCCCAGTCAGGCACACAATCGTGAGGGTAAACAACCGATACTCTACAGCGTGCTTTGTTGCCAGCATTTTTGGATATTGTGTGCTGAGCGTCTTTAAGGTAGGCTAGACTAAGCTATGATATTTGGTAATTTAGGTGTATTAAATGCATTTTTGAGTTATTTTCAACCTATGATGGGTTTATTCAGATATAACCCCATCATAAGTGGAGGAACATCTGTACTAGAGATAATAATAAGGGCTATCTTGCATTGCCCTGAAGGTTAGCCAGGTTGGTATATAATGAAATACTTTTTATGTTATAAAGTGTATTATAAAAACTATGTATTATTAGTATACCATGATGTCAGATGACCTCTGGAATATTAATAGGGGAAGAACATTTACCTATTGATTTTGAAACTGTAATAAACATAATGACGGAGAACGAGGCATTGGAATGTAAGTTCCATGAAGAGACAGAACTTTGTCTGTCTTATTCATCAGTGTGCCAAGGACACACCAGGTAAGTAGTAGATGCTCCATACATTTGCTGAAATGAACACATGCAAATCTACAAGGGGTACACAATTGTGGCATTATTGTTGTTCATTTTCTTTGATTCAATGTTGATTATAAATATTAAATCTCAGAAAATCAAGATAAATTTCAAGAACATAATTTTGTAAACTTCTTATGATATTAACTAAACGAATATCCATATTTAAAATGCATAAATTGCATTCAGTAAATTTTGAAAGTGTTTTAAAATAAATAATGAAGAAAATATATCCAATAAATATTTAATCCATGTAAAAACAATTAAAAGAAAAACTTCTCTATAAACCAAACTCATGTCAACTTGAAAACAGATTTGTTGTATTGGAGAGTGTAATATGATGTACCAGATAGGGTTTGTATATTGCATCATTTTGTTGCAAAATAATTCAGGCAAAACTGTTGCTTGCAGTTCTCCTTTACGAGAGTGATTTAGAGTGCTTTAGCCAGAACTTGAACTCATTTCATCTACATTACATAATGACATCTTCATGTGATTTCAACCCTGATTTTTTATTTCTAATGACCAAAATATTATTGATTATTTCTTATCCCTCCAAATTTTGTTGCCATAGAGGGAATTCAGCTACACATGAGGACATGGCTATAGCATGGCCAATAAACATCCATAAATTTCTCATATGCAAAAACTACTTTTTCTGTACCCCCATGCTTAACACAGCATTTAGAATATACCTATGTCCAATACATGAATGAAGAATAAATTAGGTAAGATTAAATTAAGTAACTCTTAAGTGATGATTATTCATGGTTGCTGAATAATTGGGTGAAAGACTGTTGAGACTCTCTACAATATATACTAGTCCCCCCTTATCTGTAGTTTGGCTTTCTGTGGTTTCAGTTCCTGCAGTCAACTGAAGTATGAAAATACTAAATGGAAAGTTCAAGAAATAAACAATTTGTAAGTTTCAAATTGCGTGTCGTTCTGAGTAGCGTGATAAAATCTCATGCTGTCCCTCTTTGTCCCACTTGGGACATGAATCGTTCCTTTGTCCAGGGTATCCACATTGTATATACTATCTGCCTATTAGTCACTTAGTAGTCATCTTGTTTATCAGATCAACTGTCACAGTATCACAGTGCTTGTGTTCAAGTCGCCCTTTTAGTAGCCTAGTACTACAATGCCTATGTCACTCACCTCACTTTCGTCTCATCACATAGACATTGTAGCATCTCACATGATCACAAGAACAGTGAGTGTGCAATATAAGATGTTTTAAGAGAGACTGCATTCACAAAACTTTTATCACAGTATATTGTTATAACTGTTCTATTTTATTATATTATTAGTTATTGTTATGATTATCTTACTATGCCTAATTAATAAACTTTATCATAAGTATGTTTGTATGTATAAGAAAAGGGTCTCAAAAGGTATCCCCCATGAATAAGGAGAGACTACTGTATGAATCAGGCTGATGACACTTAATCCTTTTTATCAATCTTAATATCACAAAGAGAGAAACAACTAGATAGTATAGGCCTCTGGATATGATGAAAAGAAAACACATAATAATTTCTATGATATATTCTGCCAAAAATGCAACCTTAATCTGCTCAGCTCTCTGGATATTTTTATAAGTTTACAAGATATATGAGGACAGAGGAATGCATTAAATGACCACAGGCAAATTTCTTCAATAAACAACTTGTAGGAAAAATTTTTAAAAAGATAACCTATGGATTAAAAAATGGAATATGGAGGTGCTGTAAAAAGAACTGAGGAAAATGGGAATAATTGAACACTCGATAACATTAAGGAATTATTGTTATTTTTAAGTCTGATGATATTTTGCATATGTTAAAAATAAATGAAACAAAAGCCCTTGTATTTTAGAGACTGATACTAAAGTATTTGCAAATACTTTTATACACAGTCTTAAATTTACTTTAAAATAATGCAATAGGGCAGAAGAAGGGAGTGGATGTGGAAGAGAAACGAGATTAGCTATGTGTTACTAATTATTGAAGTTGTCCAATGTGTACATAGAGATGCTTTATATTTTTTAAGTATAATTAATATATCATTCAATATATGTATAACATTATTCAATAAATCATTTTCTAAACATCATTCAATCCATGTAAAACTCCAGGCACTCTATTTTGCATAGAGTAATCACTTAATAAATGTTAGCTAATAAAATCTCCCCTCAAAAAAAAAAGCACTGTGTGAGTGGCATTTACATAAATCTGTTCACTTTGTGCATGCATATGATGTACTTTAACATTTACAGGTTTATATTGCTCTTCTGGTAATAGCAGAATAGCTTGTTCAGACTAACTTTCTCACTGATAATTAACAGAAACTCTTAGCAAATTATATTTTTTTAAGGTTTGAATACACTGAAATAAAGACAAAAGAAGGCATGTACTGGAGGGGATGCCAGAAGCACATTAGATGAGCAGCACATTTAACCACAGTTCCCCTTAGAGCCTTTCCCAAGGCCATGGAGTTCACATGAATAGAGCTCAGACATGAGGTAGTGTCCGAAATAGGCTGAGGAGAAATATATTGGGCTGTCAGGAAAATTCTGGAAAGGAAGAAGCCACAGAAGAGAACAAAATCTGCATAAAAACGTTTTTCAAATTTTTAGCTGATTTTGAGCTATTTACAAATAAGATATGACTCAGAACCTGAAAGAAAGCAACAACTAAAATGCAGTATTTCATCAGCCACCCAGTTTGGTTTTGGTTTTCAAGTCCTATCAAGTTAGAGGGGCTTGGTAAAAACCTCAGTCTTTCCATTAAAACCCCAGAAGTGTCACAGTTTAGGATTAAGGTGAGGACTGAGGACTATTAGGATTAAGGACAAGACTAAAAGAAGTGCCCACTAACACAGCCTAAAACCAGTCATCCACGGCTCAAGATGATTATGCAATAATTTAATTGCCTAGCAGAACAAAACTCAACACCTTTAGTGAAAGATAACAAAATCTAGACTATCTATAATACATCAATCCTAAAATTTAATAATTTTAGTCAAGTAATACGGGATATGCAAAAAAATAATCAAGTGAAAAGGCACATAGATAGAAGCTACCCCATAAATGGCTCAGCTTTTTGAATTAGCAGGCAAGAACTTTAAAACATCTGTTACGAATATGTTAAAGGATTTGTAGGAAAAGATGACAGAATGGAGAATCTTGGCAGAGAACTGGAAAGTATAAAAAAATTAAAAAATTATTTTAGAAAGGGATTATTTAATTTACCAATCAATCAACTAGTAAATAAACATATAGCACAATGCATCTGAGCGGCCCTGTGTGGCAACACGTGCATGTGGTGGACTGGGGAAAGGAGTTGCACTGCTATTCTTCAGCCAGAGCAGCTTCTAGTCCTTCATCTCTTCCTGCCCAGCAGGCTGTTCTTGAATCAAACCCTACTCTGGGACAAGTCCAGATTGATAACAGCTTGTGGATTCCAGACCACGCAGGCGACTTTTACGCTTTCATAAGTGATTGGAATTACATATTAACCATAGTGCTGTCAAATTATAACAATAGATTTTTATATCCTTACACTACTTTATATTTAGCAAAGGCTATCACATATGTCTTCCCAAGAATCAGGAACAATATGAGTGCTGTTGTCTCCTAATAAAATAGCTATGTCTCTCAGATAAGGTTTCAAAGAGATGTTCACGTCTTTAGTATCCTAAAAAGATTGCTAGACAATTAATTGGTGAAAAGCCCAAGCTTTATTAGGCAGAATGGCATTAGTTCTGAGCTTGGGGACCCTGAGCATATGGGGTACCAGGTGATCTATTTACTTTGTAATTATCCAAGAGTGCATGGCTGAAAGGTAATTGGCAATCCCTCAGGCACTAGATGTTGATTTACTTCACAGTTTCACTGTAGAATCTGGCTATATACCCAGCTCTGATCTCAGAAATCAATGAAATAATAAATCATCATGAACTGATCTACAAATCCCACATATCTGAATCTGAATTCTACCATGTTCCATAATTTCTAAACTACCTTTAAAACTATTAAAAATAATTAAATGCTTTTTATCAAGCCTGTCTTTAAAACTTCTCTTTTGTTTGCGAAAGAACAATATGTAGTTCACAAGATAACATCCCTGATAATGCCTTGCCTTGCCTTTAAAAGATGGGAGGGCATTCTGAGGTAGATTTCTGACATTAGTGACAGCAGTTGAGGAGGTCTGAAAGGCAGAAAGTTATATAGGCTGATCAGGTAGTTGAGATTGAATCCAGAGTCAACCAAAGTTAAATGTCCTCCCCCAAATAGCACTTAAATTCTTCACTGAAAGTCTCACACAGATCCATTAAGGGACACATATATTATGATGTTCCATAAACCATATGAAAAAAAAAGGACATTTTCTCTATGACATCCTTATCAAGAGAAAGAGTCATATTTCTGAAATGTTTATTAAAATGTGATATATGAATATCCTGAGGATATCTGTGAATAATTGTTTAAACTATTTTCTCTAAGTTGTCACTTGAAAAGAATTAATAAAAATGATTAACTATGTCCTTATAGGCCATATTTCAATTTAAAAATCTAATTTGAATATTCAGGTTCACAGAGTAAATATTATACCCTTACATTTGTTGATGAAATCCGGAGAAAACCTACTAAATTTTATATAACCTCATACCAGATTTACTGTGTTAAAATGAAGCATATAAAGCCATCAAAAATTTGCCATCTTTTTTTAAAAAAAAATTTATTAAAAAGTTAATAATGCAAAACTCTGCTTAATGCTGACCCCAATATGTAGAAATACACAATTTATTGCTATGTTTGCACAATGACAAATAAATTATTCATTTAATTTCTAAAGATTAATCAGGGAATAATATTAATAGACTCACTTGTCTTACATCCAGGATAGAATTCCATTCCTCTACCGTAGTGTGAGCCTTACCTGAGATGTCTAAATTGAATTATTTTCTAAAACAAAGAAAAGACCAGAAAATCATTTCTCCTGAGCTTCTAAGGAGGATGTTGGACCTTCAGGATGAACCCTGTGGTAGCCATAAATTCAATGTGCACTTAGGTTTAGAAGTTGCAAACAGTCTCAGGTTACCCAAGAAAGAATAAGCATTCTGTCTTTGTCAAAACCACTGCTTTTAGAAACCCATTATGTCTACTGCGTAAGTGACCATTTTCATTCAATTCTTCTGTCCTGCCAACTTCCAGATCAGTCTATAGGCAAGATGACAATATTTTTAAATCCATGGGTAGAAAATTTATCAGGCAGCAACAGTTTCCAAAGTGAATCATAAAAAAGTACAGGGTTCTGAAACGGAGAAGTGATTTAGAATATATAAGAAAAGTAAAATAGTTTCTTTTGTTTTCGTTGTTCCAAGTTGCAATGTAGAAGTCTAGCATTCCAGACTTTTCTCCTCACACAGCAGTATTTAAAAATGTATGCCATGAGAGCTGATCTTTTCATAGTACAAAAGGCTCAGATGAATTATAACTGAGAAGAATAATGTGCAATAAAAACCACATTGCAGAGTGACAAAAAGAGCATTGCCTGAGAAAGATCCTGTTCTTTTGTGTGGCATTCATCACTGGCTAGATATAGTTTATTTGTTCTCTTTGTAATGAGACCAGATGTCACTCAGGATGCATCTTTCATTCCACATGCAGTACCCAGATTGAAATGAAATGAGGTTTGTCTGCCCCAGGCTAGAGAAAGAATGACTAAGTAAGAATTAAGGCAGGATCTGCATAAACTAATGATCATATAATGATTGGGCATGTCTCTTTGGATCTTTGTTGTTTTCAAAGAGGATGATATAAAATTAGGTGCAAGATGGGAAAGAGGAGAGATAAGTCATATTTAAAGGGTTAAGTCCAGGAAGTGATGAGTCACAGGTCAGGCATACCAGAGAAGGTAAGAAAGCAATCTGACTGAGGGATTACTTGAACTTAGAAATTTGAGAAATAATATTTAGAAGCTCACATTTCTTTACATCTTCTAGGAAACTGGAATTCAAAAGAAAGGGCGATAGTTGATAACAAAATAACAATAATCATACCTAATATGTGGGCAGCTCTATGTACATTTAATTTTATTTTAATCCTATTAAAATAATTTTATTTTAATTACTATGATATGATTCTGTAGGGTGTTAGTGTTACACTGTAAAGAAGAGGGAACTGGAATTCAGAGAGATTAAATGGCTCAAGGACATAGAGCTGGTAAGCAAAAGGCTCAAAAGCAGAACTTCTGTTTCTAAGTTCATTTTCAAAGCCCCATACAGCAGGAAAAAGGAAATGACTCAAAACATTCTCTCTTCTCCTCTTCAATAAAATTCACTTCAGTTCAATAACTGGGTATCGAGCACCTGCTATATTTCAAACACTGTTATGCATTAACAATATATTAATGAAACACAGTCTCTTCTTTCAAAACCTTCAAAATAATTCTGAGAAGAGGAAAATATAGAAGAAACAGATATAAGTATAGATGCAGATATAAATATCAAAATGTGTGTGAAGTATATACATACATATCAAATATAGAGGTTTATTTTTATAAATATTACAAACTTGTAGAAAACTCTCAAATTCAGGGTTGGTTATAAGGAAGCTTAAAATATATTTCTCAAATTTACCTGGTGATAATAAGAATAATAACAATAATAGAAAATACTTATTCAATGTGAAAAGTTAACTCATTTAATCCTCACAACTCCCTAAGGCAGATACATTAGACCTATTTTATAATTGATGAGGTAGTATAATTTGACCAAAGGCATATATTTAATAAATTGCAGTTAAAATTCAAACCCAGGCAGAAAGATCGTCTCATAGATAAACTTGCCTTATAAAATATTATGCCTCAAATATCCAGAAACCTCTCAAGTTTTATTAGTTTCTGTTCTCTTACTAAATCAGCAACGAAGGTAGACAGCTGTACCCTTATATTTCAGAAAGTTTGAATTCCTGCCAGGCCCCAACTTGCATCTGAAAATGTCAGTCACACGATTTCCTTTTCTTTAAGTGACCATGCTTTATAACTTGGAATTCAACATCCTGACCTATGATCTCAACTAAGTAAACCACAGTTGGTGGCTGTGTCAATGGCAGTAGTCTGTGGGTAAGTTAATGGCAAGAAAATTCTGAGCAGTAAGTATCCCCAATACTGGATAATAACAATGGAGCTTCAATTAGACACATTACAAGAAAGTGGTCAGGAGAGCAATAGAGCATGATCAACCTACCATGGATCAAGAAGTGAGAGCTACTCTTGCTGGATATGATCTTTAGAAGACCTCCCCTTACTTCTTTACCTTCTCATATATCCTTAAAATACATCCTGCAACTTTGGAGAGCATAAGTGTATTTCCTACCTTGAAACCTGAAACAGCCCAATAATGCAACCTGAAGAAAATTATTCAAATAAAATATAACAAAATTTTCTCAAGAATACACTCACCATTTCTTTTAGGCTAGAGTTCATTTTTTTAGTGACTCTATAAAACTGCACAAAATAAATTAGAACATATACATAGTATTACATACTTATACTTCACTAGAATACTCATTTTTTCATTTTTAAAAGAAATGAAAACATTCTTTAAAATAATAGAAAAGAAATTTTCACCCATTTAAAGATTGACAATCCATTTATCCTTTTTGTTTATAAATTCTGGAGAGAATAAACCAGAGATTAAGATCCAGTCACTGATGGGTCCTAATTTTTGCTGCCATTTCTTCTGTTGCTGTCACTTTCTGTTTTTCAATATTGGACCCACCTACCTAATATACATGGCCTTGCTTACTGCTGCAAAGATGTTCCTGATGTTGTAGATTCCTGGAGAGGCCACAGTAATGTCCCTGGGAAACCCAAGTTTATAGCTCTTTGGTTTACATGTACAATCCAACAATTATTCAGGAAAGACGTCAGCTGAACCATGAGGTTGACTTAACAGAAGCTTCCTAGTTCATTTGCCTCTATGTAGCTGAAATTTAAAGAGGCTACTCAAGTGATTCCCTACAAAATGAAGAAGTGATCCAGGGTGACATGCAGTCTTCATTTAAAGAGAAAAAGATCCTGATTCTTCTTGCCTAACCAGGTTCTGCCTCACCAAAATTGTGCCATCTGAGGATGTTCTTGTAACAGGGTTATTGTCACTCTTGTGATATTGAAGATATACTAAACTTAGGTCACTGAACTCAAAATTACAGACATTTCCACGGGGCAGGGAAAAATTTAATGCTGTGGAATTTACTTCCAATTCTGGTCAAGATGTGACAACAGGGATGAGATTTACCCTGTCACTTGAAACAATAAGAAAACTAGACAAATGACATGAAACAATGGTTTCAAGACAGTGGACAGTAGGCGGTGGAAGATAGTAATCTCTGAGACATGGAAAACCAACAAGACACTCACTGTGATTGCTCCAAATCCCTGCCTTGAGAGAGTCTCCAGGCCTTGGCACAGAGAGGGCTAACTAAGGTGGTGCCTGAAGGACTCCCGGAGCTAATGTGGGCTGAGAATCTAGGGAGACCAAGTAGGCTAGAGTTTGTAGGACAGAGTATCCAAGAAGACAGGGAAACATTGAGGGAGCTCCAGAAACTTGTGTTTTTGTTTCATGTTGGATAATTTCTGTTGCTATGTCTTTAAACTCACTAATCATCTCTTCTGCAATGTCTCATCTGCTGTTTCTATATTTTTCATCAGGCATTGTAGTTATCATTTCCTGAAGTTTGATTTCAGTATTTTTTATATAATCCATGCTTTTACTTAAATTTTTAAACATGATTACAATGATAAAAACTGTCTTGATGTTCTTACCTGCTAATTCTAACATCTGTGTCAGTTCTAGGATGGTTTTGACTGATGTTTTTCTCCTCATTTGGGGTCATATTTTTGTACCTCTTTGTGTGCCTGGTAACATTTCTTTGGATACCACACATTGTAATTTTATCTTATTGAATTGGATAGTTTGTATTTCTGCAAATATTATGGGCCGTCTTAGGGCAGAGTTAGGTAACTTGGAAACAGTTTGATTTTTATGTATTTTGCTTTTAAAATTTTATAGATAAGACAGAGCAGTATTCAGTCTAGGACTAATCACTTCTTATTACTGAGGCAAGACCTTAGTGTATTCCTTGTTTTAGGAATAATGAGGTTTTTCATCCTGACTGATAGGAAAAAAGCACTTTTAAGTCCTGCATGGGCATTGGGTACCAATCCTTCTCATCTTTTCCAGTGGTTCTTAGTGGTTTTTTCCCGTCTTGAGCTGTTTCTTCATAGGCATATACTGATCAATAAATATCAATACCTTTTAGAATATATAACAGATTGCAGAGTTTTTACAGTGTAATATTCACAATGCCCAAGATACAATCCAAAATAATTTGACATACAAAGAACCAGAAAAATGTGACCAAGTCTCAAAGGACCCAATTTTGAGATAACCCAGATGTTGGAATTATCACATAAAGAAAGACTTAAAGCAACTATTGTAATTATATTCAATGAGATAAAGGAAAATATTTAAAAAAATGAAATTAAGGATGAGAAATAGGGAAATGGAAGATAAAATAAGCAGGTGGAAATTTTTGAACTGAAAAAAATAGATGAAACTTTTAAATTCATTGGAAGAGACAGCAGAATAAAGATGATAGAAAAAGAATCTGTGGATATGAGAATAATAATAATAAAAAAACATTCTAGTACATAGAGAGAAAGAAAAAAAATAGTGTGAAAAATAAAAGAGCTTCAGGTGTCTGTGGGGCAATATCAAAAACAAGAGCTAAAATAAAAGAAAATTCAAAGAAATAATGTCTAAAGTTTTTCTAAATTAGGTAAAGATATAAATTTATAAATTCAAGAAGTTCAAATTCCCAGACAGCATAAATATGGAGAAAGCCATGTCTAGATACACTGAAGTCACATTGTTGAAAACTAAAGATGAAGGGGGAGTTTCGAAAGCATCAGCAAATAAGAAACAATAATACATAACAGGGGAATAAAGACTTGGATAGCCACAAGCTTTCTCATCAGAAAGCATGAATCCTGAAAGACAGGGAAGGACATTTTTAATGTACTGAAAGAACAAAACTGACAACTCAGATTTCTGCACTGAGAGAAAATATTCTTTAAGAATGAAGGTGAGATAAAGACATTTTTCAGAAAAGAAAACTAAGAAAATGTATTTTTACCAGACCTATTAGAAATGCTCAACTAAGTTAAAGGAAATGATGCCAGAGGGAACTTGCACTTTCAGCAACAAATAAATATCACTGGAAACATTTATTATTGGTAAATTACAACTCAGTCATTTTTTTTTTTGAAATTTCTTTTTTAAATGAACTAAGTTAACATCATGGTACCAATTAAAAGAATAGCAAAAATTAGAGGGGTGAGGTAGAAGTATGTCAACGCTTTTGTACCAGAATAACCCAATGAGGTTGAACCTCAGAACAGATTCTAAGCTTTCTTTGATTCATTGCTTCTCAAAGCAAAATCATTACTTCTATGTCAAAAAGAAAAATGTGGTTTGAAATGATTATTACTTCGAGCTGTAGTATAGATGAAATACATCCCATCTTGCAGAGGTTTTCAAACCCTAGTAGAATTGAGCTACCGGAAAAGAATTAGAGAACAGCTAAGGCATTCTGCAGTTCCCATGCAAATTCTAGTTTATCTTTAGTTAGATTGCTTAACGAAATGCAAGTGAGGTTAATTGTGGAACTAAAAGATTAACAATGTAGCAAATTCTGGAAGAACTGAAAAAGTTTTTAAGCTCTTGACGATCAAAACTACAAATTAGATTTTGCATACAAAGAAAAACCTATAAGGTTAATTTATGGATCATGGAAGAAAAAATTCAGAAATTAGGAACTGAAAATGAAATGAACTGACCAAGGACATGATTAACAAAGCAATGTAAAACGAGTGAAATTGAACCCAGTGTTCTGTTAGCAAATCACTGTTTAGTTAAAAAGCAAAAGCTAATTAGCTTGCCATTTCAGATTCTACTACTAAAAAGGAATTTATAAAAAACTCTATTTCATAATTTTAAAAAAATGACAAGTATACAAAAAAAAAAGACAAAAGCAGTAGCTTTGGATCTGTTACCTACACATAATAAAGAGCAAAAAGAGTCCCCGAGAAAGGTTAAGGAGTGCGAAACAGTGAAAATGGCAGTGAGGTGGTAAGAATAAATGTTCAACATGTTATTATGTAGCTTTTTCTTCCTGAATCTACCTAATTTAAGAAAACTTCACTGTTCAGAATATTTGATTAGCTTAAACATTTTCAGATAATTTCAAATAAGTTCCCTATTGTCACATGCATTACTCTACTGACAAATATTTAGAGTATAATAAAATGTCATTGATACCAAACACATTTATGATTTCTTGCATGATTCAAAAGACCTTTCAGGCTCTTTTAAGGTCATTGTTATGAGATATCTTTTTCCCTTGCCCCACAGGTACAAAGAATTGAATTAATCAGGCTCCATAGTTCATGACATGTTATTAACATTGGGTTATAAAAAAGGCCTCTTTTGTTTTATTTATTTAGTTCCTTTTATTCTCTTACCTGCCTCACATTCACTACTCCCCCTCTAGGCAGCCATTCCATCCTGTTCAATGCATTTCTTTTTGTTTGTATGTCTTGTTATAAAAATGTGACTTTTAAAATTTGTTTTGAATGAATGCCTTTTAATAATAAATTCAAATACATAGATTTGTTTAGGCAAATAATTTCGAGTTACTCTGATTCTTATTTATTTTACTAAGCACTATGTTTTTAAGATTCATCTATATTTGATACATGAACAAAATGCATTGTTTCTATTACATAGTCTTCCATAGTAGACACCAACTGCATTCAGTTATCTGTTTTCCCAGTGGTAGACACCCAGGTTGGTTCAACTCCTACCACCACAAATAATGCAACAATGAACATCCTTAAATGTATCCCTTAATGGGTCTGTAAAGACTTTCCTTGGGATATAGAGTAAAGAAATAGTTTAGACATAAGATGTGAGAAAATTTATTTTGAGTAAATCAGCTGATATTATTCTTCTGAACGATAGCATCCATTTTATCTCATACCAGCAATAAATATGGACTATTCTATCCCTACATCCCCATCAATAGCTGGCATTACCTAGCTTTCTAATTATTGCCCAGAGTATAGGTATACAATGATAGCTCATCATACTTTTAATATACATTTCAGCACTACAAATGAATTTAGCATCTCTGTTAACTTCTTGAGCTTTCACTTTGAAAATTATTTTTTAAATCTTATGCCATTTTTTATTGGAGTTCCCATCCTCTTGTTAATTTACAAAAATTTCTTTTATATTCTAGATATTAACCCTTTGTCACTTAGCGATATTACAAACGTTTTTTCTCTTCTACCATTGTTATCTGTACATAATTTTTGTCTATGAGGTCGTTCATTGAACAGATCATTTATTCATTCAGATAAATATATGATCAATTTTCTTATGCTCTACAGTTTAGAAGTTTTGTTTAAAAACTTCTTATCCTTAAATCACAAAAATATTTTGCATTGTCTTCCATCACTTTTACATCCCTTTTTTCTTCAGGTAGATATTTAATTAGGTCTATATTGTACCTAAGAGCAATCTATACAAAACCAGTTTTCTTATCATTACCAGTAAACAGTCTATTCTTTCTCACTGATTTGTGCTGCAACATCAAAATATCACTGCGTTAATGAAATACTAAAATGTACAAAAATTAAGTGCCAAAGATGTCAATTACATTTCAGATAAAATAATATTTTATGATTTGGTTCTGACAAGAAAGAAAGGAATGTTTACTCCGTAAAAGGAAAATTTGTATAACAATTAGATATTCAAATATATAAGCAGTAGCCACAATTAAATGAGCTCTCTGTCACTACAGGTATTTAAGCAGAGGTTGAATGTTTACCTAGTGGAGCCCGTATAATAAGTGTGTGGCTGTAAAATGGTTCTCAGTTCTTTCATATGCAAAATGAGAGGATCTGGCTGTCTACTATCTAGGGTCTTTCATGAGATTAAGTTCAATGATTCTGTAATTCTGCACCATCTAAATTGCCTTCTAACTTAAAGAAACTGTGACTTTTTAAAATGTCTTCTCTCTTTTATAGAATATTTATATAATTTTATCACATGCTTTTGCCCTGGAATCTTATGAAGTAATTATGCATATGTCTTCATATATAAAATACTCAAAGAGCCTTAACTGCAACTCCTATGTAAATGAGATGGATTCCCTGTACTTGTTATGCATCAGCTTACCTTTGTTCACCTTTGCAAACTCCTTGACTAATTTCTTCAAATAAATAATGCATCTCTTACAAAGTTTTCCTAAGAATTACAGAACTGTCCTTGCAAACATAAAAAGTGAAGCACACTGATTCATTAGGGAAACAGCTTCTTTCCTTCCCTCCCTTCCTTCCTTCCTCCTTCCCTTTTTTCCTTCCTTCCTTCCTTCCTTCCTTCCTTCCTTCCTTCCTTCCTTCCTTCCTTCCTTCCTTCCTTCTTTCCTTCCTTCCTCCCTCCCTCTCTCCCTCCCTCCCTCTCTCACTCCCTTCCATCCTTTCTTCCAAACTTACTAAGGGTTCTTTTACACATGTAGGGGAGGAAAATAATCTTGTCTTCTACCCATCTTAGGTTTTCCAGTTAGGACCCTGAAAAAGTAGATTGGCCAAAGACAGATTAACAAGAAAAAAAACAAACAGAACTTTATTAATATGTGCATCACACATGTACAGATGGGAGCACCCAGTGTTGAGTAACCCAAAGGAATGGTTAGAACTTGGATTTATATACCACCTTTGGCTAAACAAAGGAAAAAGCGTTGCGGCTTCTCAAGAGGAGGAGGCAAGTTATGAGAATGTGACCAGGAAAAGTATGATAAGCAAAATTGTTTAATAAAATTTGTTATATAGATTTAAGTTCTTGTTAAAGAGTGCACGTCTTCCTGGTGCTGGGGAGGAGACATCTTTACAAATGGAAATTTCCTTTACAGAAGGAAACTGTATGCCCTATTTTTAGAGCTTTTCCTACATCTGTTGGTTCTCAATGGTCTTCAGCTCAAAATAATCTATATGCCAAAAAAAGAGATGTATTTTGAGGTGGTATAGTCTGGTACCTGTCATACACATCAAGTACCCAATCAATATTTCTACATTCTGCTACTTTTTAGTTGACTACATGCAAAAAATTTGTATACAGTGGTAGAGTAAAAAGTCAAGTCTTAATTTCAAATATTATTCCTGTGCCAGAAGAAAAGGAAAAGAATCTCTGAAAAGTTGATGTCACTAGCCTCAAAACCATGCCAGAGTCTTGCCTTGTACTGCCTCTCCCAAAAGTTCCTTAATTTGCAGATGCTGAAAATTAACATCCAAATTAAACCTCACATTATTTTGTCTCTGCCAGGGACCTTAGTGATACAGCTCAAGTTAAAGAGGTATTCACAGAAAAGTGACATTTCCAATCAAATCGAAGCAGGAAATTCTGAGGACAATGAACCTATTGCTAATGAGTAGGTGCATTTGCACAATTATTGTGTTGAGAAGGTTGTATTATGGCGATATATCATTCTCTGGCACTATTTGAGCATGGGTAATTACATTGCAATGAAATGACTAGAACAGTAAGATGCTGTTTGATTTTCTAATTATTATTGAAGAATGCCTCCTGAGCCCAGCCTCTGAGGCTTCTCTTTTAAATCATCTGCAGCTCACGGCTGCTTCTCATGCATTATACATTAAACCCATATGGCCATTTGAGGTGGAGGGTCTCTAGAGGGATGTTTCATACTGCTCCTTTCACTGTAGGAGGGAGAAAAGTAGGAAAAACAAGAAAAGAGGGGAGAAGGCTGAGACTAGTGAGACAGAAAGAAGGAACACCACTGGGCAAAGTTCAGAATTCAGGCAAAGGTGAGTTAAATTAATAAACATTAAAAATAGGTGGGAGCAACTTCCAGAAGACTTTTTTTATGTTTAGGTTTTTGTGCTAGGCTTGAGGGAGTTCTGAGGTTGTTTTCTTAATCTGTCAGTCTGTAAAAAGCACCTTAATCCTATCATTTGTTAAGATGAGAAAGATCCGAAGCTATTTGGTAAAATGGTGTATGCAGTTGAGACTTAATTTTTACGGAATTATGTTAAAAATTGATGCTGAAAGCCATCTATGCAATATAATACATACAAAAGTATACCCTAATTTTCATCAAATATATGTAATTTATTTTAAAAAGAAAGTGTAGATATCTTCTAGTATTCTCCAAATTACCCCCAGTGTTCCTTTTAGCGGAGATAATAGATTATTAATTCCTCAGAAATAAACCATAGAAGGAATTCTTTCAGCTGTTCTCAACAGACTAATGCATCTAAACTCTAATTTATGCAAGTCCTGAAAGTTACAACTATTTATTATTTATTATTAGTTTTATTTTTCAGATCCTATAGGCTTTAAAGATCAACTAACAATACCAAATAAGAACTAAGCACTAACCACGTACCTAGTACAATGTTAAGTATTTAAAACTCATTTTATTTTTTTCTAATAACAATCCTTTCATATATTTATATTACCCATTATTTTCACTTTACATATGAGAACACTAAAGCTCAGGAAGCTTATATGACTCAGCTCTATAAAGTAAATGTTATAATTTAAGTATTAAAGATTGTAAAATGCAAATTTCTCTTCTGTTCTTTCAACTGGATACATGAATTGCTGTAATTCCACTTTTAACTTGATTAGTCATCTTGTCCACAGAAATAAATATAACCTTGAAACTTCACTGGTCATTTTTATGAGTGCTTCCTTTTTCATGGGAGAATAAAAACAAAACTAAATAAAAAAAATGATGTGAATTAAAATATCAATAACATTTCAGCCAATGGGCTGTTAAGTGTCAATCCACCCATTTTAATTATCAGCACCTCCTCATTAATTGGGTAACGTTGTCTCTCTTCTGCAAATGTTAACTTTCCAATGAAATGTTTACCTTTTAAAATATTTTTTAAAGAATCTGATATAGGTTAGTAAGCACGAGATTGATGGAAGAGAAGTGTAAGAAAGGAAAAGGTGTCCTCCACCATTCCTTCTAGGTTCTTTTGCTGGTCTAATAATTAAATTGACATAAGATAGATTAACAGTGGAAAAACAAATTTAGTTTCATACGTCTGGGAGCTTCACATAGACATGAGAGGCTCTCTACAGACAACTGAGGGTTATATGCCATCCCGAGCTAAGGAAAAAGGGGTAAGCATCTAGAGATACAAAGGAGAGGAAGATGATTCATAGGAAGATGAGAAGAGCAAATATTTGGTAAACAAATGTTTGCCATGCCATGCAGAGACTCAGGGACTCAGAAAGACAGGCTCTGCTGAGCTCCCCGCCAGGTTACTATACCTAGCCCATCGTCTTTGTAGTTATCTATGATGATAGTTCTCTTCCTGACCCATCCTCTATCTAATTTTTTTTACGCAGTTAAGGAGAAGGTGAAAAGCTCTTCTTGCATCTTTGGGGCTTTTATTGTCTTCAGCTCAAAATACACCACATGCTAAAGTGACACATTTTGGGACGGCCTGTTCTGCACCCCTTCAAAAGCATGCAGATGCTTTTGTCACTCTGAACAGATTCTCCATATTTATTCTGAAATAGAGCAAGACTCCAAAGAGACATTTTACTGTTTCCACAAAGATGGTGTTTTTCTCTTTTTAGTTCCAGCTTCTTGTCCCCATATTCTTACACAGTTAAGAACCTAAGTGAGCTCCAGATCTCTTTCTCATCCTGCCTTTGTTTGTCAATGACAGACCAAGTTTCTCCCTCATGGCCAGTCTGTGATTCAACCCATCTATCTCTTGTTAATCAGGATGAGCTATGCATCTGCTGCTCCAAATTACCAAGCACATGAATTACAATAGTTGAATTTTTTTTAAAAAAGAAATAATTTAAAATATTAAACTGTCTGGTATGCAAAGTGCAGAGCACTTTTTAAAAAATAATATAATCAGAAATTCATTTGTTTATTTTTTCTCTTGAGGGCAAATGGTCCTCAGAAAATATTAATTCAATTATAATAAGAGAAAACATATTTTAAAAAGAAGCATGTAACTATTTCACTGCTCTACTTTTTAAATCAGGAAACAAAAGCTTAAAATTCCATTATATGCTAACTGTAATTATATGTAATTGTAGGGGAAGAAAAATAATTTTCCATCTACCCTGCTGAGTTCTTGGCTGAGATTATCCCCTCCCCCACCCCACCCCCCCACTCCCCCACATACAGCCAGATAGATTAACAGGAAAAAAACAAGAGTTTATTAACATGTATACATTCTGTATATATCGGAGATACTCAGGGGAAAATGAGTAACTCTCTAAGGTGGTCTAAGACACCAGCTTAAATATTATCTTCTCCTAAAGACAAAAGAAAGAGAGCAATGTATGTTTGATGGGCAGGGAGGGATGGGATGGTAGGCCAGTTATGAGAGGTTACCAGGAAAAGCATGGGTAAACAAGGGTAAGTTTTGCTATGCAAAGTTAAGTCTGTGCCTTTTCTATCTATGAGTTTCTTGTAATCCTCTTCTTGGTACACAGAGGCAAATGGAGATTTGCCTCCCTTACAAATGGAGATTTTCTTTATAATATAAATTTTCCTTACAAAAGGCTAATTTATACTGTGTTTTCAGACCTTGTTGTGTGTCTGTTTTTCTCAAAATAATCATCTCAAGTAATCCTTATGCCAAAGAGTATATTCTACTACTCTTCACAATATAGTATTTTGTTTCTGCCTGTGTTCTCCATTAGATCGAGTCAAAACTAGGAAACATTTCATTTACCTTTATAATCCCCCACAATTTCTACTAGTGCTTCCCACAATACTTGGTAAGTAGTAAAAACTCAATACGCTTTATTAGATGATGACTGAATAAAGAGATATAAAAGAAGAGAATAAATGCATAGGATGATAAGAAAGAAAATTTTAGAGATTATTTTGCTCAATAAATGGAAAAACTGATGCCTTTAAATGTTAAAAGAAATCTGGTTAGTGGCAGAACTAGAAATCTGTCTTTGTTCCAACTTTCTACTATTCTGCATTTTAAATCTAAAGTATAACCACATAATAATGAAATACAAAGAAGGGATTAATGAGCAGAAATGTGCACGTGTAAATAGAAAGTTAAACAATTGTGAAGGGCACAGAGTAGCCCTAAAATGCAGTAAACCACACAAAATATAAAGAATCAAGCACAGATAGATTTCTATGATCTTGTATCTCCCATCTTGTGGTGTTTTCTGTAATTCACCTAAACACTTTTAAAGTTATGTTGCATTTTCACAACTCTAAACTTTAAAGAATTGTTTACCAGTTGGTATGCACTCCAAGGTATTTATCAGTAAGAAGCCAGTTAAATGAATCATGGTGCAGGTATATAATGAAATACTTTACAACTGTTACATGAATTATACTGATATGTACCAAACTTTATTCTAAAAATTAATTTTTAAAAAAGTGCACAGAAGTAAGATTTATACACTACTAAAGAGGCAAAAAAGAGGTATAGATATGTATAAACTTGGCTTGACAAGACTTGACTGTCTCCAAATACTTACATGTAAGAATTAAAAAACCAGTTGATTTTGGAGAGGAAACTAGTAAGACTAGAGATAAGAAGCAGGTGTTTATTTTGATATACCCCCCTTGGCAATGTTCGAAATTCTCACTAGATACATAGATAATTTTCTAAAAAAGAAAAATGGAAATAAAATAGTAGAATCCCATTACCTTGGTTTGCATATGGTTTTGTGCAAACTATAAGAAATTCTTATAGTTTTACGAGGATTTTTGAACACCTGTAGTCACAAACCAACAAAATAAAATTAAAGGAGAATATGTTGGAGGTTACAGATTGATTTAAACTATGCACTCTAGCTCAGAGCATAGTGCTTGATATCAAGTAGCCAATAAATCACAAAACCATATGCAAACCAAGGAGTTCCAGAGAGGGGTTACTTTCACCCTCCTCTCTTCTACCCATCTCCCCTCAAGGTCTACCCACTAATTTTCAGAGACACCAAACCAAAAAGTACTTTTTTTCCCACTTGTCACTTATTTTCTGTTTTGAAAATATAGTCTATCATTTCTTGCATAAACTGACTAGTGGACCTAGGAACATTATTATACATATGGTTTAATATGCTCATTTGAGTCAGCTCATGAGACTAATTGTGCTACTTTGTCTCCAAGATAGCAGGTATAACTCTTGAAAAAAGGCATTTCTAAAAGAGAGCAGCTGAACAGTAAGAAGAGATTATGAGGAAAGAAAGCCATATACTTGGATATGAAAACAGGCTCAATGATCTCAGTCTGCTTTCTGAGATCTTCAGGCAGGAATAGCATAAACTATGTCTAACTGCCTTAAATCTTCCTTGGAATAATGTGAAGATGCAAATAAACAAGCTTTTATTTATCAGCTCTTATTAATTACATTATGCATCTTCAGTCAAAAGAGAAGCATGCCCTTCATGTCTCCATGATATGACCTTACTGGGCAATATGCGTACTCTACCCATTGATGAGAAAATGGCCGGTCACACTGCAGGAGAACATATGTGGTGGGAATTATGCTTAACAACCATCATTGGGAAACCAATAAGCTACATTAAAATGCTTTCCATAACTGACACTATAATGGGCTATAATTATGTTATAGTAGAAGGTCCACATGCTTAGTAGTCAGAAAACCAAGTCTTAGTTTCACCTTCATAACTTTATAAGCAAGTATCTTAATTAATGAATTTTCCTTCACTAAAATACAGAAAATACTGATTAAACGGTAATTTTGAAAATTAAAAAAAAGGCTAATATAAAATTATCTCAAGGTTCTGTCCTTGATTAACCTCACTTTTAAAGCGATCTCATGTATACAATTGGCTTAATAATATTATTTCTATGCTAGTGAGTGACTCTCAAATCTACATTTCTAACAATGACTTAGTGCTGTAGCTCCAAACCAGAATCCCAATATGAATGTACTTCCAGGAAAACAAAAGTTACAAAAGACATTATTGGGACTATTGTAATACGTATATGGGTTGTTTATCAGATAATAATACCATAATAACTTTCAATTTCTTGAGAGCACTGATTCTATTTTAGGTATGTAGAAGAAATACATGAACTGACTATTAGGGGATGTATGCCAAAATATTGAGGGGTAAAGTGTCATAGAGAGAGTGAGAGAGAGAATGGTATCTATCACATGGGCAAAATGTCAACGATTGGTGAACTCAGTAAAGGGTAGTTTGTGGGTATTAATTTTACTATTCTTGCAACTTGTCTGTAGTTTTTGAAATGTTCAAAAATAAGAAGATAGGAAAATAATAAATATCTCTTTTCTTTTTTCTCCTAAGCACAAATGGCTCAAAAAATGGATTCTTCATTAGTTTTTCTAGGTTTGGTCACTGACACCACCATCTTCCCAGCACCCAGGTTAGCATTTTGGGTTAGTTCATCTCTTCTCATATTCAACCAGTCACCAAATTCTGGTGGCTGATTCCCACTTTCTTTACCCTCACAGGAATCTTGATGGTCATTCATCTGGATTATTAATATCATTTTCCCATTCTTCTTTCTCATCCTAGATTGCCTTTCTAAAATAAATCTAATCATGTCCCTGTCTTTCTCAGGAAAAAAAAAAAAAAACCCTCAGTTTTCTACACATACCTAAAAGACAAAACCTATACTCATATACCTCTCTTTATATCCCTCTGCCTTAGTATATAAACTATATAACAAATATCCATATATATTCGAAAGCATTTTCTGCTTATTTCTGTGACAAATTCACTTAGTGCTGCTTTACTGAATCAAGGACAGTTGTATTTAAAAAGTTTTTTAAAAATCTACTACTGAACATTTAAGAAAAATTAAAATTTTAACTAGGAAAATCAGCTTATGTGCCTGACTGTCTCAGAAATTAGGACACTGCAAACATTTTGTAATCTGAATGGGAGAGGCCTATTTGAAGATATGGGTTTCTAATATGTTATGTGGAATTAAAAAATGTTGTCTGGTAGCATCATTAAATAAAGCTTAAAAATTGCCCAACAGAACCCAGCAGTCCTAGACATCAACCATCAATTTCCTTGCTGTTTCTTGTAAAAGCATGCCACTGTGAATTTGATTAACACCTTTCTCTAATCTCTCTGTTCAGCTCTACTACCTGTTTTACAAATTATTATTGTAGTCAGGGATTGGAATTGGTTTATTTGTCTTCAGGTAAGCCAAATCTAGGAAGTAGAGTTTCTGGCCTAACATGTTTTTTAAACAGGTACACTCACACATTCTTATGAACTTGGCAAGCCTTTTGCCTACAAATTGTGATGTTCTGATATGCAGTAAAATTATTTCGCTCTGAAGTAACTTTAGATTGAGTCATTTATCTCAGAACATCAAATGCTGTCTTAAAAGATAAAATGAATTATGGCTCAATTGCCTACTTAATTTTCTAAAAATGGAGAGCCCTTGTCAGTGAGAGTTACTCATGCACGCACCCAATCCCTCTCAACTAGACTCTAAACCTTTTTTGAGGATTTCTACCACATTCAACACAAACACATACACACACACAGCCATGTGTCATTGACATAGTAAATGCTTAATATATATTTGATAAATAAATAAGACAAGTTCTCCACCTTGTCTTTTTCTTTAGGATGTGTTGGATATTTATTTTTACCTAAATTATCTAATTCAACTCTCCAGTTAATTTACATTTCTGGTCATAGCATGTTATATCTGTGTAATTAGAAAGCTAACGTGGGTTCATAAGATACACCTACTTTATTTCCCATATGAGAACATTGAGGTTAATAGAAATTAAGACAATTATTTAAAGTCATGCAACTAAAAAGTA
This sequence comes from Eidolon dupreanum, assembly GCA_028627145.1. NCBI lineage: Eukaryota > Metazoa > Chordata > Mammalia > Chiroptera > Pteropodidae > Eidolon > Eidolon dupreanum. The sequence continues at coordinate 47,567,298 of CM053501.1, read as the reverse complement.
GCAAATCTGGAACCAGCCTCCATCTTGAGTCCTAGTACTCTCCCCTGCACCACACTAAAATGCTTTCCATCAGAGAAATCTAATCATGTGGTTAAAACACAACCATATAAACCTTTGTATATTTTCTTATTTTTGTGCAGAACATGTCCTTTTGCCTTCAAATGGAAAAATATTAATATTTGTCTAAGACATCGAATAAACTGCATATGCACAAAGAAAGTCATCGATTGAAAGACACCAGAACCTTTGGAATTATCATAATAAATAATGGAGAGGAAGTCTTTGAGATTTTTCCTAAGTTGATCTATACAAAGATTTATTAAGCAAATTTATTTTCTTCATAGAATTCAAACAGGGTTCGATGACAAGAGATTAAAATATATATATTCTGATTTTGTCTAGTCATTCAGAAACTTTGAGAATTACCTTTGCTAGACTCTACATGAAAGAAAGGTAAATAAATCAGTTGGCATCTTCATAGGCCTAACAGCTTCCGAAGGTGAAATCCAGTACTGCTTATTCTCTGTGAAGCACATATACATTCATCACAATCTACAAAAGGAAGAGTGATTTTTGGATAGCCACATCTTAAATGCATAATAGCAGCTGAAAATTAAAAATGTCAATGTGTAAATAATTGATAAGCTCAGTCCCCTCCCCTACTCCCCAAAAACTATTTAACTAAGAAGAGAGACAATTTAAAGTAGCGTGAAAAAATCATCTGCAACTACTTATATAACCTCTATTTCCATTTTCCATTGCATGCTATTTCTAATTTGGAAAAAAAAATGAATTATTCAGCAAAATATCATTACACTGGGAAAACTTAAATTTCAAATTTTGTATTCCCAAATATCAGTAGCTGTCAAAAAATGTTAAAATGATCAATAATAAGAGGTATTGACTCATGCACACACAAACATGTTAAACTGGAACCAAGTTTCATAATGTAGTAATTACCCTTATGACGTGCAACACATTCAGGATATTTACTATTAAATACTATTCTATTTTATTTTTAAAAAATACTTGTCATAATACTCTAAATTGATTTTACAGCCTTTAATTGGGGCACGCCATTAGGGTTTTTTTTTAAATGCTATAAACATTGGAATGGTGACATTAATTAGACCTGACCAGTCCTTAGATATATCTTTTTCTCCAGAAATTTTTCATATTTCAAAAAATTGCTACTTCAGACTTTAATAGGGATTTACAGCAATAGAGATGAATGCCGTGCATATAAATGAAAGGAGGTACAAGTATTTTATGTGTGAGGTGGATAGTATATTAGCTTTGATTAGAATTGTAGAATCAAGCACCTATCAGTTATAGACACAGTATTGGGATTTTTTTTTCCCCACAGAGATAAGTTGTTGAGATAAACAGTAACTTAGGAGACAGAGATAAGAAGGGAGACTGAGATGCAGCTGAACAGAGGTATGAGTAATAACTAATCTTTTTTCCCCCAATCCCAGTAAATGGGATCATCCAGCCAGGCCTATAATTTAATTCAGTTCCTATCTTTATGGAAAAAAGTGAAATTCCTTTATAGACAACATCTGCTTGCACTTTCAAAGCAGAAATTAACAAACAAGAAAATTACTAAAAGATAGAAATTATAAAAGAGCAATACTTTCCTTTATTTTCTTAAAATTTGTACCTATAAATCCAGGAGACAACAAATAAACTATTTAATTTAATAATTGCCCTTATGTTACTAACATTGTGTAGAGAAAAAATTATCATGGTAATGTTTGTTGAATTAAACATCAGTTGATGTGCGCCTAACTTCTATAATAAACCTCAATAAATATTTTGTTAATGAATAAATAAATGAAAATCTTCTAAGTCAAAAAAGATTTGCAAGTAATTTTTAATATCACATAGTTTCAAAAAATGGTCATATTTGAAAAAATTGGTCCAGTTTCTTTAAATATATCAATTTACTATTTCATTCAGATTTATTAGTTACGATTATTAAATTATTCAAATTACTTTTTTTATTCTAATGTCTTCTTGCCTCTACAGGCCTACCTCCTTTTATTGCGCTTTGCTTTATTGCGCTTCACAGATATTGATTTTTTTTTACAAACCGAAGGCAAGACCCTTCACCAGCAAAAAGATTATGACTTGCTCTATTGCGATACTAGCTTTATTGTGGTGGTCTGGAAACAAAGCCACAGTGTCTCCAAGGTAGGCCTATACTTCATTCGACTTATAATCACTAGATGAGATATTCTGGAAAATCAGTTCTTTATTCTATTACTCTTCTGCCTCATATTTTCAGTGCCTTAAAGCTCATATCTAAAGTCTTAAAATTGGTCATAAATACCTACCAAACCTGGACCTAGCCGATCTAGCACGTCTAATTCCTCAGTTCTGCTCATGCACTCAACTTCGTATTCAAATCTGTCCCTATGAACATATATGGATCTGTCTCTCTGCCTTTGTTAATCTGTATCCCTCTTTCAAGAAAAGTTTCAGCATCTATCAAATTCTACCCTTTATTTATGGAGCAATTCGAGTCTTACCCAAACTCTCTCTTTATGACTTTCCAGTTTAGGAGTGAAAATGGAGATCATATTCGCATTAGCTCTCTTTTCTGCATTGTATATTTCTCTATAATTTAGTGACTTAAAACAACAATACTCATTACTATTTCTTCTGTTTCTGTGGGTTAGGAATTTGGAAGAGGATTGTGTGATTAGTTCTGGCTCAGTCTCTCAGAGGTTGCTGTCAGATGTTGTCCAGGCTGTAGTCATCTGAAGTTTTGACTGAGCAGAAAGACTTGCTCACCATGGCTGGCAAATGCTGGCTTTTAATGGGAGGCCTCAGTTACCCCCCTCATGAGCCTCTCTGCAGGGTTGCTTGAATGTCCTCCAAACATGGAAACTGGCATCTCTTGGAGTGACAATCCCAGAAACTACAGTGCCTTTTATAATCTAGCTTAGAATCATACACCATCACTTCTACTGGTGATATGGGCCAGCACTGATTTACTGTGTAGGGGTTCAAAACAAGGGCATGAATGTCAGGAGCCAAGGAGAATTAGGAGGCATCTGCGAGACTGGATATCACAGCATTAATAGTAATAAACAACGTTTTTAGGTAGTGTTTCTATTGACTATTTAGAATCCCTAGAGTTGCTTAAAATCTCCCCTAATATTTTCTGAAAATATCTCACACAGATTCAAGCAGAGTTCTCTTAGGGACTATGCAATCATTGCCGTTTTTTTTTTTTTTTCTTTTTTGTTTCAGTCCTGGCTTTCAGTGGTGAAATCTGCTTCCCAGACTTTAGGCTTCACATGAAGGCCTTTTTCTTCCAGGTCTGGCACAAATGCTGAAAATGAGACTGAATATGCACTACAGAGGTGCCCTGCTGGGCTAAAACCTCTCCACTGTGCCAAACACAATGTGGTATCCAATGCTGCTGACCCCATAGAGGCCACCTGTGTGCTGGATGCTTTCAGGGTGACAGCAATGTGGTGTTGTATGTTTTTTTGAATAGGTAGGGGAGAATCCCCAATAAGTCTATGTGTCACACTCCATTGCATGAGTACATAGCTCCCAGTGATTTCAGACTTTTTAATGAAATAGCTCTTTCAAATGTTACCTGGTTCTGCCTAGCACTCAACCCAAGATCTTTGGAGCTGAAAGACGAACTGCGTGATAGGTACCATTCTATATTAAAAATGACTCTTCAGTACTGATAATATTATTGGACACAGATCTGGGCCAGGTTGCCTTCTATCTTGTACTAGTTATTTCCCAGGAGGTTTGCTTTCTCTAAAAATCTGCCTTTGGTAGACCTCTTTAAGAGTCCTAAAGTGCATTCGATTTAGTCTCAACTAGGACTGCTACTATGCTTTTTCTAGTAATATCCTTAAAAGGTCTCTATCCCCAGAAATGGGCATTCTTTTTATGAGCCTTTCACTAGGTTTGATTCTGAGGGATGAGGAGATTCACACAGTGCATACTCAGAAACCACCTGTGTAAAAAGTTTCCAGAAGTTCCAATGACAGAAGTGTAATCAACCTTGATTCAGTCTGTCTTTGTCAACCTCTCCTATGAAAAGTTAATCTTTTTTAGAACAGCCTTCTCCATTTCCTCACAGTACCATTTAGGGAGGCAGAGAAACTAATGATGTAGTTTGAAGTCAGACAGACTGAGATTAAAAGCCCAGTTTGTCCACATGGCAGTATAAGAGACTTGGTCAAGTTACTAAGTCTAATTTTCCTCATCTGATATTGTATAATTATTATAAGAATTACATAAGATGATTTGAGGTCTGTGGCAAATAAGTGCTTAAGAACATCAGCTGTGATTATTATCATCATAATCATTATTGATGCTGACCCTTAACAAAGCTTCTTGGCATTCTGGAAAATTCTCTGTCATAACCTGGGGACTCATAGTGAACTAAAGTCTAGCCTGGAGGTGATTTTTCAGGCCACAAAATAGGCTATACCTTGTCTCACTTCTGCTTTTATTACTGTCTGTGAAAGGTTTTATCCCTATGACACAAAACTTTTCTGCATTCTTACATATCTGAAGAAATTTAATCCTATGATCATGTGACTTCCCATGGTTATTTACACATCATTAAGTACTGCCCACAATTGTAAGCATTCTCTGCCCTGAGAGAATAGGTGTTATTTTCTATGGGCCCTGCTAGCTTCCATCAACACCCTTCTCTTTCTATTTCTGTTTCCTACCTCCTATTACAATGTCTTAGAGGAAAGTTCCATGTGGGGTCGAAAGACTTCCCTTAAAGCTGGCAGGGCCTCTCTGAGCTCTCAGAGAAGACCATCGCTTTTCCCCCAGAGACTGTTCAGCCTTTCCTACTACCTGTGACATTTTTAACCCAATTTGCTAGTGCCATGCCTGGTCTTGGTGTTTTATGAATAATCTCCGACAGTGTACAGTACTCTTTATGGCCCTGTCACTAACCACAAGGCAGTTAGTTCTAATCTTTGAGTAGTAATTAATCCATGCTACAAACGGATGCTGTACTAAAATCACTAATTACCGAGGGAAGCCCAAATATAACCCATTTTATAGGCCACACCCACCTAAAATTTTTTTAAAGTCATAATGGTGATGTATTTCTCCACTGTGGCTTCCTCTCATAACAGTGGCATTTACAGAATCCTTCTTTACAAGTCCTCATGAACAGAGAGACATCTCAGCCCTCATGTTGCCTCTGCTAGTCCCACCTTTCCTGCCTTGGCCCTGACATCTACAGAGGCCCAGGTGGCTTATGTCGATGAGATCACCTCTGTGCCCCTCCCCTCTGAGAGGGAAGGCAGTAGCAGTTTACACCAATAACTGTTAGAGCCCAAGGTACTCTGGGTGCTCCACCTGGCTCTTCCACTTGGCAGTCACATCAGAGAGCGCGCCCTGAAGCCATGGTGCTTTGTGGTCAGTATATCATCCCCCAGAAATTGTGGCAAAACTTTTCTCCACATTACCATTTTTCCAGGCCAAGCAGTCCAGTTAAATGAAGCATGAAGCTGTGTTCACTCTGATACCAGGGCTTGTCTAATAGAACAAGTGTCCTTAGGAAGAGTTCATTCCCAAGAGACTATTGAGTTACCATATATATTGAGTTGCAAATATATTCTCAGCATATCCACCTTATCAGTGAGATAGGCATCCTCAGGCTTTTTGAATTCTTAGGGTAAACAGAGCTTAGCCTTACTTCAGATCTCCTCTTCCCCCACCTCTGCCTTTACTGACCTCCTTGAAGTACTCAAAATCCAACACTTAATTAAAAACATGATGTTAATTAATTTATTATATCGTTTTTTAAATAAGAGTATAAGATCCTCAAGTCTAGTGTATTAGCTATCTATTGCTGTGTAACAAATTATCCCGAAATTAATGAACAAAAACAGCATAGCTAGGTGAGTCTGTTTCAAAGCCTTTTGTGAGGCTGAAATCAAGGTGTTGCCAGGGCTGCAGTTATCTCAAGGTCAACTGGAGAAGGATCCCCTTCCAAGCTCACTCACGTGACTGTTGACTGGCCTCGGGTCCTTGCTGACTCTTGGTTGAAAGATATTAGTTTCTCATCAAATAGGTCTTTCCGTAGGGTTTCTCACAATAAGGTAGCAGGTCTCCCTCAGAGTGAAGGCTTCAATAAACACACAGAGAGAAACAGAGAGAGACAGAGATACAAAGAGATAGAGAGGCAGACACAGAGAGAGAGACGGAAAGAAAGAGAAAGATAAGTGCTCAGGACTCCTATGCCATGGATTTTGTGTGTATATGACTTTTCCATTATAATTTGACAATATTTCAGGGTAGTCATTTTATAGTGTTCATTAAGAAATTCCAATGAGTGCTGTGCTAAAGGAGAACTCTCAAGAAACGGCACATGACAGCTATGTGAGTATTAAATTAATTTATTGCCATAACACTAAGCAGCAAAATACCAAATATATCCAAAGTAATTGGCTGTGTAAAATCATGCTTGCAAAAACAGTCTGTGATTAAGCTATAAATGCACATTAGCTTAGCAATGGCAAAATAGGATAGTTTTATACTGAGATGTTTTTACAAAATATTTTTTACCAAAAGTAAGGACTTTCCTTGAAATGATTTGTAAAAGACTTTGAATAAAGTCATACCAGAAACAAGGCGACCAACTTTGTGTTTTGACAGCTATGTTCTATTGCAGTACACTAAGTAATGCCTCCCACCAAGATGTAACGTCCTGATCCCTGGAATCCATTACTGTACATGGTGAAGTGGACTTTGCAGATATGATAAAATTAAGGATCTTGAGATGGGAAGATTATTCTGGATTATTTGAATAGGCCCAATGTAATCACAGGGTCCTTATAAAAGAGATAGAGTTGTCAGAGTGAGACTGACAATGATGTGATAAAAGAAGCAAGAAACAGAAAGATTTGAAGATGCTACATTGCTGGCTTTGAAGATAGAAAATAGTGGCCACAAACCATGGAGTACAGACAATCTTCAGAAACTGGAGAAGTCGAGTAAATGGATTCTCCCATAGAATCTCTAGAAGAAATCGGTCCCATGATACCTTGGCTTTGTCCAGTGAAATTGATTTTGAAATTCTGGCCCCCGAAATTGTAAGAGAATAAATTTATGTTGTTTTAAGCATCTAAGTAATTTATAGTAATTCATTACAGCTGTGATAGGAAACAAATACACTTCTAAAAGAAATAGTAAGAAGTCTCTCAGCACTTCTACAAGCCCAATTCTCCTAATGCAGAGAAAGACAGCACTTCTACATTATTAAAGGCCTGAACTAAGGGAGATTTCCCACATGGTAACCTGTACCTCCTCCAGGTGGAGGTATGGCTGGGAGCACTGGCACATATCCTCCATCAAGGGACAAAAGTGGGAAAGGCCCTTTCAAAAACCATCCTGGAATTCCCAGTGGGCAGAATCCGGGGACATAGTCACTACTGTATCTATAGCAATCCATCGATTCTGGCAGATTATACAGCAACTCTGTCCCTGAAGAGAGTGAGGGGTTTTCACCCATCTTTACAAATAGGTATAAATTAGGGAGTTCAAAACATATCCACCTCTCCCATGGCCCAAGTTATGCAACTCAGTCCATCCCTGAAGTATCCATTATGTGTTGAATTAATAATGAAATGAAATTTCAAACAAGGTTCTTAGAATTCATGTTAGAGAGAGTGAGTTGGAATGTGAAAGTACCTATTTCACAAATATGTATACATCCCCCAAATGCATTTCATTCAATCTCAAAGAATGAGAACTAATTTATGAGACAAAACTTAAACACATTCCCAGCCACTGTGGGCTTAATTATTTTATTTAGAGATGTAGACATTTTAGTATGACATTTAGAGATCCACTTGTTTATTGAAGATGAATGGTAGATAGATCCCCTTCTCACAAAAATGGAGAGGTCTTCAAGGGAACCTCAGAAAATTTCCAGAATTGAAAGCGTTTGACAGCCTTGGGGGATGCAGCTGTCAGGGAGTGAGGTTGGCAGACAGAGGGCATTTCCAGCTCATAACTGGGTTTTAGTGGCTTGACTCTGATAACCCCAACCTAGTAAAGGACTCAGGGCTCAGTGGGCAAAAAGAGTCGAGAAGCTCGACATGAAGCTGCACGTAAGTGCCTCCAGCTGCCTACCCCTTCTAGCTGGCAATACAGAGGGGCCTGCCTGCAGACATGGCTGCTATACCTATCCTGTGGCAGGGCAGGCATGTTAAATGTGGGTGCCTAGTGCAAACACCACTATGTGAACTGAAGAAAATTCATGCGGTTTAATGCTCAACAGAATCTGGCAGGGTCTTGTCCTGAATCTCATAGCACACTGTCCCTTAGTCTTTAGGAGTAAGGAGAAGCCCCTGGTGACTCCACAGAATATCTCCCATGACAAGGCACAATGAATTTAGGCCTCTGCTGGCAGCATTTACCTTCAGAAGCATCTGTGCCCCAAACAGCTGCCCTGCCATGAAGCAGGACTCTGGGACCATGATGCCTGTCCATCCAGGGTTTTCCACATTTTACTGGTCCTCAATATCTCCCTACTAGAGATTCATGATATCATCACCTGAGGGATCCATAAGCTACACTTCTTCTCTAAGCATTGCCATCAACAGTGCTGGCAGCCCCTGAAGGATGTCATCCCCAGAGAAGAGACTAGTAGTTCTGAATTTAAAAACCCCAGACACTCAAGGATGTCCAGTGGCTCCTGGATTTTCCTTAAGTGAGCACCTTGAGTGCTCAGTTTCCCATGTCACTCACAGATTCTTTAGAAAGGAAAGGAATTGGATATATATCCTCAAACAAAACATTTTAGCAATCAGCATCCCTATCTGCTTCACCCTGATTTTAGTCCACTCTGATCCAACTCAGAACATCATAGATGAAACTGTCTCAACATCAGAGTGGAGGCCTCCATGACTGGTAAAAGTACACCCCAGCCTACATCCTCAGGACCTTTGTCCAAGTCACAGACACCTGCCTCATGGAGAAGCAGGGTTTTCTGGTCATTAGAGACACGAAGGTCAGGTGCTATTGTAGGATGCATAATCTTATCACTGCAGCCTTGACTACCAGGGCAAAGGCAGACTGAATCTCTGATAGGTAAGATATGAATGTTTTTTAAGCGCTTCAACTCTCAAATCATTTATGGGTCAGACTTCATAAACCATCTAGAGAAAGCTTAGTTTTGCAAGCAGCAAAAGAAAGAGTAGAAGAGATTGCTCTATATTCCCCATCTTCCTAATATAATACCTACCAAATACTATGGTTGCCTGTCAACCTGGCCAAGGACAGACATAAAGGCAAAATGGCTAATAAAACTTCTTGCTATTACTGCTTGCTCCCAGGAACATCACCATAATCAGCTTTGACAGAGATTTGCCTATCCTCCATTACTTCCTGTCATCTGGGTGGTTGTGGACCACTCGTCAACATGCTGCCTTCATCTTACACCTTGTCTCCTATCTATTCTAACCACCACTACACTGTTTGCCAACGAAGTCTCATTCCATGTACCTCCAGATACCCGAGCTATGACCATGGCTCCCAGTTTAGGATCTATTCCGAAAAGCATTGTTTAAATTCTTTGGCTTTCATATTCTCCTGTCTGCTAACCTTTAGATACAAACCTGTAGCCAGATGAAGTACATTAATCCAATCATGTGGCAGAAAGAGTAACCTCTCAAACTGACCTCACATTCAGAAGAAAATGTAAAATATGTAGCCAGAAAAGCAATTATGGGCAAGACTAGATATATAATTGCCAGGCCAAAGTGCAAGCTAAAAATGTGGGCCTGCTGGTGAAAAAAAAAAAAAAAGAAAAAAGAAAAGAAAAAAGAAAGGAATTTCAAGATGGTGACAGGAGAGCATGAAACCAAGCATGGGCCCTTCTAAGCATGGGGTCCCATGCAGCTGCATAGGTTACACAAACATGAAGCTAGTCCTGGTTGTGAAGAATCATATTCTACTTCCCAAAATACCACTCTTTAGCAAGGATTCACCAGAACATGTGTGGACTTTCTACTCAGCAATCCATAAGAAGCCTTAAGCCTGCTACAACTGGAGAAGAGAGCCTGTAGGTTACGGGGCTGGAATCTGTTTCTCCTCTGAACCTGACCCAGCACTACTGCTACACCTAGGCTGTAACATTAAAAAAAAAAATTCTGATCTGCAACACCCCCCAACTTGCCTGTGCTTGTTCTAGTCTTTGTAGTTTCTGCCCTCTTGGCTCCACAACCCAGCTTTGATTTCTGATTCTGGCATCTTCTCTCTGGTAACCATCCAAAAGCCCCCTTCTCAGACTCTAGTTTCTGGCACTAGTTTTAGCTCTGCTGGCTCTTCAGGTTTTAATATTCCCACATTTTGTGTGAAAAACTTACTGTTGCTTTTCCTAGTTCCATGTGATCTCACTGGCAAGACTAGCCTCCTTTCCTCTACTAGCTGGGAAAACAATATACTCAGAGGGTACTGTAGGTAGACATGATCTGATAGTTAATTTCATTCAAATGAGCTAACATGAAACTATTACCAATTCTTCCTTTACTTACCTATTTACTCCTTGAAATTCTCTTTTCTAAACTTCTTTGACACTATACTTTCCTTGTCTGCCTTATACCTCACCGAAATGCCTTCTTGTTTTTTTTTTTTTTTCTAATTAGTTCTCTTTCTTTCACTCTGCTTCCTCCATCTCTAGCAGTACGACTACCATCTTCTTACCTTACATTGCCATAAATGCTGGGATGGCCCAGTGTTCATTCCTGTGCTCTCTTCTCTTTTTTGTGACCTTTAATCACATACCTTTTATCAGTTAATGACCTCCAAACTTTTATCTCCATTCCTAACTTCATCCTAAATTCTGGACTTATATGGTTCACTGTCTTCTTCATGTAGTCATATCTTTTGCCTATAAAATAGGCACATACAAGTGTATTTCCTGACTCTGAAGACTGTCACTCCCTCAGTCTTCCTGATCTCAATAAGAGACACCATCAGATTTCTCAAGACAAAAACCAAGTAGTCATCATTTATTCTGCTCTCTCCTTAATCTGTTTAATCCAGTCCATCAGTAGGGCCTACTGGCTCTACTTCTGAATACATCTTTTACCAATACACTTCTTGCCAAAGCCTCTGCCATGTACATTATCTGAGCCCCATCAATTCTTTCCTGAATTATAGCACTAACCTTCTAAATACTTCCTTCTAATACTTTTTCCTGCTAAAATCTTTCCAAATGGCACCAGAGCGACCTTTTAAAAAAATAAATCAGATAATGTAATTGCCCTACTTAAAACTCTCAAGTGGCTTCCCATTGCATTTAGAATGAAATCCAAATGCTTTACAATTCTCAATTTCCCTCTCCTACCTCAAGTCTTAACACTCTTTGCTTCAATCAATTTGTTTAATAACACTGTAATTCTCTCTTTTCTCAATCACACTACAGGGACTTTGGCCTTGCTTTGTTTCATTACTATAATATTTTCCTCAGATCTTCACATAGTTGAAAGCTTCTCATTATCACCTCTGCAAGGTATTTGCTGGCCAGCCAATCAAATGTTGCCCATGCTACCATCTGATTTTTCTATATCATCCTCGCTCCCCCCATTTCCTTCCTCTTTCTCCTCTCTTTCTCTCTCATATATATTTTGTTTGTTTGTTTGTTTGTTTGTTGGTGTAGAGGCCTTTTTTGCCTTATCCAGTAATGTGCCCTGAGCATTTAGAGTAGTACATAGTATGTACTCAATAAATATTCACTGAACAAACAAGTCCACAAAGCTATGAGGAAGACTGTGATTCAATAATATGTAGGTAAGCCTACTACAACCCATAGGCCAAATCTGGCCATCACCTATTTTGGTAGGTAATTGTCTATAGTGGCTTTTATACTACAACATCAGAGCTGAGTAGGTGCAACTGACATTATAAATCTTGAAAAGCTGAAAATATTTACTATCTGTCTTTTTATAAAAAAAAAAGTTTGCTCATCTCTACAATAATATATGCCAGGTCAATGCAAAATAGAGGGCTCTAGAATTGAAGAAACTAGGGTAAAAGTTTTTGTGAGCAGTTTGAATATATTTAAACATAGAACTAAGACTAAAAACTACTTAATTTTATTAACAGAACAAAAAATTTAGTTAGAGCAATAAATCTTGATATGACTAACAGTAATCAGGGAGGGATATAGGATTAAGTCAAGTTACCATACTCTTCAATAATAATCATAGCGAGTTGACAAGGGTACCAAGGTGAGTCAATGAGGAAAAATTAGTCCTTTTCAACAAATGGTTCTGGGCAACTGATTATCCCTATACAAAAATATTGTTTGACCCCCTACCTCAAAACATACACAAAAATTAATTCAGCCTTTATTAAAGACCTACTGTAAGAGCTAATATTCTATAGAATTACTAGAAGAAAATGTAGATGTAAATCTTTGTGATCTAGAATTAAGCAGTGGTTTCTCAGATAAAATACTCAAAACAAAAACAATCAAAAATAAATTAATTAATTAATTAATTAATTAATTGGCTTTTGTGAAAAAAAAATTGCACTTGAAGGACACTATCAAGAAAATGAAAAGATAAGCCATGAAATGGGAGAAAATATTTGTAAATTATATGTCTGATAAAGCTCTAAGATGCAATATACAAAGGACTTTTACAAGTCAACAATAAAAAGACAATCAAATTTTAAAATGAGCAGAGGATTTAAATAGATATTTTCAAAGATATACAAATGGTCATTAAAAACATGAAAAAATGCTCAACATCATTAGTTATTAGAAAAATACAAATCAAAATCACAAGAACATATAATTTTGCACTTACTATGTGGCTATAATAAAATAGATAATAGCAGGTGTTGGCAAGAATGTGGAGAAATTAGAGCCATCATACTTTGCTGGTGAGAATGTAATATGGTTCAGCTCCTTTGGAAAACAATTTGACATTACTCAAAAGGTTAAGCATAGACTTATCCTATGACCCAGCAATTCCACTCCTAAGTATATACCAAAGATAACTGAAACATATGTTCACATTAAAATATATATAAATTTCCATAGCAGCATTATTTATAATAATTAAAAAGTAGAAAAAAATAGTATCTATTACCTGATGAATGGATAAAGAAAAACAATAGATAAAAAATGTGGCATATTCATATAATGGAATGTCACTTGGCAATAAGAAGAAATGAAATTCTTGTACATTGTACGACATGAATGAGCCTCGAAAACATTGTGTTAAGTTAAAGAAGAAAGACACAACATTCATATATTGTATAATTCCATTTATATGAAAACTACTTGGTTGAGCTTGTGGTGGTCTACAATAAATTGAACTAAGTAATAGTCACCATTTAATTTGACTGTCAGTCCTCTGTAGAAAATAGATCAATACAGGCCCCTGCCAAAAATGGATACATCTTTGAAAATTAAATGGTTATATAATAGAGACCATAATCCCTATAGTCTTTAGGTCTATAATTGAAGCACTAATCTCTACCATTACCCTCAGGATATGGTATTTTTTTTAACAATATTTTAAGGGGCAGGGTAGAACAGTTTTAGAAGTTTCCACTTAGCCTTGGCCTTCTTCACTATGATAACTCTCATTCCATAGGTCAAGAATTCAGTGTGGATGTTATCCAACTGCCAAGAATGGCAAACCCTATTATATACTCAGTGACTAGATAAATAATAATGAGGTGGTTCTACTCAGGGACCCAATAACAACTGTCAGCTTGACTTAACTCAGGACTCCATTTGTTACTTGGGACCCTATTTTCACGAGGGCACCATAATAAGCTTTGAGTCTCCTAGTATGAATATCAACCCAAATTCTGTATGTAATAGTTATTCTTTCCCCAGTTTAAAGGCACTGAAGTAAATGATCCTGGGCTTTTGAGGAATGAACTGGAGAATCATTAGTATGTACTTGCTCTGGGGTTGCAGATCTTTCCTCCTAGGAATCCAACACCTCTTCTGTTAATAGATTCTGTATGAAAATCAGCTCAGGGCCAGAAACTGCACAATGAATCATGACTGCTTATTGAAGTGACTACCCTCACTTCCTGTTCTTCCATTCTTACCATTTTCTGGTTGTAGATATTAAGCGGCACGCTTGTTGGCTGCCCATCTATTTTGTTCGTATAAATACCATCCTCTTTTTCCATCTCTACAAGTCTTCTTGACTGCTCCTCTTTAACAATCTTTCTGATTGTTTACAGTAATCGTGACCTCCTGGTTTCTGGATGTAAGCAGTGCCCCCTGGTGTCTATTACTTTGATGCCTTATAATCCACCTGGACATTAAAGAACCCAGGTCTGTGAGTCCCTGTCCTGCTATGAGCCCCACCTACAGAGAAGATTTACCTCTGAACTTCTCAGTGATACTGGTACCCCCTCTCACTGGCACATTCCTCAAGGAAATGGGGAAAAAAATTCGTCCTTATCAGCAAATGGCGATAGAACTTAATCATCTGGTGGGTCTTCTGGCTTTACACAATATATCCATTCCAGTATGTCCACCTTCCTGAGACTCTTTATTCTTTTCCCTATTGTATATCAGGAAAATTCAGGAATTTCCACTTCACTCAGCAAAGACCTTTGACTTTTCCACACATTTAACAGCCTCCCTCACAGTGAGTCTGCCCCATTCTCTGCAGTCTCTCTGTAGGGTATAAGATTATACATACATCCTTAAAAAGTATCACCAGACAAATTAATTTTTGCTTATCCTGTCTTGTATTCTGGTGCTCTTATTTGTTTTTTTGTTTTTTTTTTTTTTTGGTTTGTTTGTTTGTTCTTTTTTTTTTTTCTGGTGCTCTTAATTAAACAACCTTAAAGCCTAATCTCAGGGATCCTCACAGGTCTTGTAAAACTCTGTGACTCTATCAAATATGCACGTTAATCCTTGTCCATATCTTGGTGTTAACTTCTCTGTCTTATGAGACCAACATGTCCCCAGGTGGGATATATTGATAATTATTTCTCATTATCAGACTAGGAGCTGAAATGGAACAGCTCTTTGAGGGTGTATATATTGTGTTGCTGGCGAGAAGTTTTCGCGTATCTTTCTGCAGAGTTCTCCAGAGAGTAGGAATCCACCTCTGGGAGCTCTGGAGTTCAGAAAGGTTTACACAACTCGAATCATTAGGATCATCCATCCAGTTATTGCCAACTTATGTTTCAGGTCTCCCAAGTGTGATATTGTGATTTATAATAAGAAATATATATTTGACCTTGTCTCCTTTCTAGCACAGAGCTCCTAAAACCCTTGGAATTTCCTAAGTGAAGAGAGCAATAAGGTGTCTTCTGTTTTGTTAATTAGGTGACTTTTGGAAATCACTTTAGTTGGGGCTGGTTACTAGGAGGACCAACCTTGTGATTAGAGGGTTGGAACTTTCTGTTCTACCCACCTGACCTCTGAGAGGGAAGAGGTATAGGTTGAGTTCAATCACCAATGGCCAGTTAATCAATCGTGCCTATGTAATGAAGCCTCTATAAAACCCAAAAAGAGGGAGTTCAGAGAGCTTCCAGGTTGATGAGCACATAAAGTGAACTTAATCAATAAATGTTGTGTGTGTTATGACTGCTCCACTGACCGGCCATTCCTCCATCTTTCTCCCTCTCCTTGGGCTTCCCTACTCACTGAGACACAAGGATATTGAAATTAGGCCAATTAGTAACCCTACAATGACATCTAAGTGTTGAAGTGAAAGGAAGTGTTGCATGCTTCTCACTTTAAATCATAAGCTAGAAATAATTACATATGGAGGAAGGCATGAAATCCACTCCTGATAAAGATGCCATGAAAATTGTTGAAATGACAACAAAGGATTTAGAATATTGCATAAATTTAGTTGATAAAGCAGTGGCAAGGTTTGAGAGGATTGACTTTAATTTTGAAAAAAAATTCTACTGTGGGTAAAATGCTATCAAATAGCATCACATGCTACAGGGAAAGAGCAAGAGAACGAGCAAATTTCATTGTTGTCTTATTTTAACAAATTGGCACAGCCATTGTAGGGTTTTTAAGCAGAATAGTGATATAAAATGATTTATATTTCCAATTTGAAGGAAAATTTTGTTGGGATTCTTAAATATGGGATGAGTTTTAGATAGTAGTACTACAAAAAACAATATAGTAACAAAATCTTTAGAAGATAAGGAAATAACTTTCAACCTAAAAAGTACTTATTTATTCAAACATATGACTAGAATAAGTAATAATAGTCTATACATTTAACAAATATCTAACTATTATTTATGTATAATTAGCTCCCTATATAAGAGAATTAGACTACTTTCCCTTTAAGAGAATTAGACTACTGTGGATAGACTTCCTCAAGATCTCAGTATAAGTACAAAAAAGTAAAAACCATGTGTTTTTCACCTCTCTTGCGAATTCTAACCACAACAGTAACTTCACTGTGATTCATAAGAATTTAAAATGTCATTTGTTAATAGGAGGAAAAGAAAAAAGAAAACTTTTATTAATTACACAAGATGAAAGTTAAAACTACATTAGTCTTTGTCCTAATTCAAACCTCTTCCAAGCAGTACCAAATATTTATCTAGCTATCGTTTATTTGCCATTGTTTATCCATTTATCTCTTTCTAAATTTATTCTGAGATAGTTTTTAACAGAAACATCATATAATATTATAGCAGAAAATAAATAGAAAAAGAAAAAAAGAGGAAAGGGAAAATAAGGATAGAAATATGAACTAAAGACAGGGAAAGGCAGCAAATTGTAAAAATTAGGAACCTGGCCTTATCTTACTTGATGGCTAATTGTTTTGAGGAATATATGGAATTATGTACACAAAGCATTTAGAGGTGAATGGAAAATGTTTCTCTAACCATCTTAGATACAGAACCAAAAGGTAAATATAATTACCATAGTGGAAAGCATCATAGTGCCAATGACATAGCTATATATCAAGTTTAACATGGCAGATTGACTGCAGACATTTATCTCCCCCCCATAAACAACTTTAAAATGACAATAAATAAATTTTTCTAAAAAGTGGACAAAACAATGGAAAACATATTAGACAAGAAATTCGACAATTTTTTAGAGGGACTAGGAAGGTCAGGAAACTGACAGCAAATCAAGAAAGCTTCAGAAATACCATTGCAAATAAGCTGATTTAAACCACAGAAGGCTCAGGACCTAGAGCTATCAAATATACTGATGTTGGATAAGGGTCAGACCTAAAAATCAGTTTTAAAAACCTGTATAAAAAATAGCTAAACTTCCACTTTTTTCCTCCACTCCTAGTGGACTACTTACCCACTCAACGATCATCCCTCTCCCCAAAGTCTAGAGTCCCAGCACAGGGTGAGAGGGAGGAGTTATATTTAAAAAAATAAGAGTGAGCGATTAAGTGAGGTGTAATTGAACAATGGGACTCTTGCCTTCTTCCTATCCATGCCATGAGAACCAGGACTCTGGCAGCAGACACTACCCTGATGCAAGAAACTAGTGCTGTTAGTCACTGGAAAAATCAAACAGGTTCCAGTGAAAATCATAGATACATTTATTTGGAGATACCTCAGTGAAGAAAAGTTGATTTTTACTGCAGAGATGTCCACTGTAGACAAGCATCATCCACACTTTCAAGGCTTGCCATTTGCTTCTTCACACTTAAATATGAACAGAGAGACATGGATTACCAGAAATGTGACCAAAATTTCCACATACAACACAGAATAACAAAAGACAAAAATTAAAAGAGAATCAAGAACAGACCAAGATGAGGTAGGAAAGAAAATTTCAGAATCTTACAATTAATATTCTAAGATGAAATATTAGGTCCATTTAAATAAGAACAAATTTTATTAAGAATAAAAACCAGAGAACAAGAAAGCTTTGGAAATGTTTATAGTGTATCTAAAATTGTTAATTGATGTCTAAAAATCAAGGATACCTTCAAGAAAGTCAAACAAGAAATCAGATGGAAAGAAGCAGAGAAAAGACAAGCAAATAAGAGGACCACTTCAGGAGGTTCAATATCCAGCCAACAGGAGGTCCTGGAAGAGAAAATGAACAAACAAAAATGAAGGAGAGGATTTTTTTCCAAAAATAATATAAGAGCATATAAGAAAATTTCCTAAAACATAAAGACATTAGACTCCAGATTAATAGGTCTCACTAAACATTAGCACAATGAATTAAAGTTTTTAATTAAAAGATCTCACTGTAAAATTTATGATACCAAAATAGGGAGAAGAATTTAAATGCACACACACAGAGAGAGAAAGAGGGTGGGAGAGAGAGAGAAATCACATACAAAGGATTTAGGAATCAGAATGACATTAAACTTGAACTGCAAAGCTTGAAGTTAAAAGACAATGGAGTAATGTATTCAAAATTTTGAGGCAAAATTATTTTCAAGTTAGAATTTAAAAGATCAATCAAGTAGGAGTATAGAATATTTTCTGGCATGTAAAATACTCACATTTGTAACAATTAAGAATTCATTCTTAGAAACTACACTGTGAAAAGGGCATCAACCAAAATCAAAGAGTTGTAATTCCAAAAAAAAAAAAAAAATCCAACATGTGACTATGAAGAAAAGAAGTTCCTGGATAATAGCAGTGTCACAAATGTTGAAAGCAACAACAGATTTAAACAGACGAGATAGCTTTACATGAGAGGGCTTGAGGGTAGGAGGCAATTATTAACTTCTGAACAAAGAAGTTACTGTTAAAAAGGCAAATGTGAGGAAAATACTATAAAGGACAATATAGAGTCAATTGACAAAATTGGAAAATGGACTGCATTTACCTTAGAGAAACAAAATTTTATGTTCACACAAAAACCTATATACAAATATTTATAGCTGCTTTATTTGTAATTGTCTAAAGCTGGAACCCAGTGTACTTTCACAGTTGAATAGATAAACTATGGTGCATCTATACAACAGAAAACTATTCAACAATAAAAAGTTTAAAGTATTGATAGAGCAACTGGGATGGATCTCAAGGGCAATATGCCTAGTGAAAAAAGCCAGTCCCTAAAGACTACATGCTGTATGATTCCATTTATATAATTTTCTTGAAATGACAAAACTATAGAAATAGGGAACAAATTAGTAGTCACCACGGATTAGGATTGAGGATAGAGTGTGGGTATAAGGGCTAACGCAGGGAGTTTTGAGGGGATGGTGGAACAGTTTGTATCCTGATCATGGTGGTGGTTATACAAATCTATAAATGTGATAAAAGTTTATAAAATAAGGCACCCAAAAATGCATGTAAAAGCTACTGAAATCCAAATTAAGGTCTGTGATGAATAGTGTTATCCCATTTTCAATTTCCTGGTTTGGATCACTGTATTAGATGTTAGAGTTAAGTAAGATGCTGTCACTGGTGAAGCTGAGTGGCTAGAACATGGAAATTCACTGTGCTATTTTTGAAAATTGTACACAAATCTAAAATTATTTCAAAACAAAAAGTTTTTTAAAAAAATGCTCCTCTCAAAAAAAGAAAATGCTCCTCTCAAGGACTTTTTCCAGAGATTTTGATTCAGTCCATCTGAAACAGGACACAGGAACATTTAGCAAGCTCTCCAAGTAGTTCTCATGAGCAGTCACATTTGAAATCCCCTCAGATAATGCATCTTGTCCTCAGGTGATCCTTTGGCAATGAAGACAACAGCAGGTTCTATACAGCAGTTTCTTATATTGCCATTCATTGCAAATCAGAGGCATCATGTCAAAGCACAAATCTATGAGGGGCCAAAACAGTGTACGCTGCATCCCAATGGCATGGCTTGATTCCCAGATAACACCTAGACTAAGAGTAGATGGCTTCAAATCTTTCAAGCAGCACTCCATAAGAGTTATTTCTTACCCTTAAATGTTATATAACATATTTTATGTTGCCAATTAAGGGCAGATGAACATAATTTGATATTATACCAACTAGAGGAGATGGGTGATATTCTTTTAAGAATATTATAGAACCTGAAACTAATATAATATTAAATGTCAATTCTAACTGAAAAATTAAAATTAAAAAAATAATATTATAGAAGATTCCTATTTAAGAAGTAAACTTCTCACTTTCAAATGGAAATGAGCTGAAGGACAACCTCTGAAAAAGACCAAGATTTTACTAGAAAATATAAAGTAGAATAGTTAATTTACTAGAAAATGAGCAATTGAGGCCTGAGGCATTATCTTTTAATTATAAGTAGTCTAAAATGTGGTTTATTTAATGAATATCAATTGCATTCAATTGGGAAGGTCTAGAATGTGAAAAAGGCTCAACACTTCTATATTACTTAGTTAACATCAACTTTTACCATATGAAAATTTTGCCATCATGGATAGTATGGCTAAGTATAAATATTTTCTTTCAGTTATTTAAGTATTAATTTGTTAATGTGAAAATTAAATGGTAATATTAGTAATAATCTCTTGGAACTTTATCTAAGGATATGCATTGTAAAAAGAAAATTATTTTTTAATAGAACCATTTTTAGCATCTTTACTGTATGCAGTTACTATGTTAGATAGCATATTGTTTCTTGAAAACTTAGTAGAATTTAACTAACAAAGAAAAGGTGGACATACATTGAAGGGAGAGGGAACGGTTTACATGAATGCATGGAAG
Organism: Eidolon dupreanum; assembly: GCA_028627145.1. Taxonomy (NCBI): domain Eukaryota; kingdom Metazoa; phylum Chordata; class Mammalia; order Chiroptera; family Pteropodidae; genus Eidolon; species Eidolon dupreanum. The sequence goes on along the minus strand of CM053501.1, from coordinate 47,546,667 downwards.
GATTTGATGTGATGTTGTAGTGAGGTATCAGGTACCATATCTGAGGTACATGATGCATTGGTACAGGTTTGTGAGTGGCAGGAAAACTACCCGAAGCTATGTCATGGTGAGGATCTTTATCATGAGTCTGGAGTGCAGGGCACCATGAAAGTATTCAAGCATTTTGAAATGGGCATCCATTTCAAATTAATTAATCAAAATCCCAAAGGCTGGTCACATTTCACCTATAGTCAAACGATCTGTGTACAATAATTTGAAGAAAATAAAAAGAATACATGTGTAGTCGAGTCTCTGTTAAAAGAAAAACAAGTGTCCTTTGGGTTGGAAATACCACCTGGATCATTTCAAGCTTACCAGTCACCAAACACAGCCCCAAAAAGCCTAAAGTCTGAAATATATAAACAAAAAAATCTTAAAACAGATTTCAAATCTTTAAAAAATTCCCTACAGTAAGGCAAGTTGGCATTTTCTACACTGCACCTGGATTTTCTTACATTAAAATGTCATGTTACTTCCTAGAAGGGATATTGTGAAGATTAACAAGATCATGTTTTAAAGCTCTCTGAGTTCCTCAAAGAGAAAAGCTCTGTATGTACAAGATGTAACATTCACTTTTCACTGCATAGCCATTTGAATCCCAGTTACATGTGATATCAAAGTGAGAAGAGCCAACTTCCTTTCGAAGGTCTTACTGCCTACATGAAGCGGAGAAATAAAATTAGTAGAGAACTAGAATTGGTAACGTTTGAATTATTGAGCAAGAACTGTGCTAAATACCTGCATCTATGATACTTCTAGGTATCTTGACAGGCTCTTAAGAGTAAAGAAAAAGATTTTTACCCATGTCAGAATTTGCTCATTTATGTTGAGGGAAGGAGTATTATGACAGATAAAAAGAAATATAAATCAAAATAGAAATTTCTAAAAATACAAGCAAATCAAATTTATTTATTTTAATCAATTAAACATTATGTATTCAATAATCCTTGAAGCTAGGCATTCTGAGAAATTATAAAAAGCAGTAAATTCAGAAAAACAATGAGTAATTTGTTTCTTTTAAGAAACTTAAAATTTAACCTTATGCTAAAGATATTATAGAGACAAATTGGTATATATACAAACAATGGAAATATTACCTGGTGTTATTAATAATATTGTCCATAAGGCCTATGCCGAAGGTTATTAAAAGTGAAGATCTGCCCTTTTTCACTTCTATTCATTCATTCAGAAGACATTTATGATTATTTCCTGACATAAGTCCTCTTGTAAATAGGTTAATATGGCCTGCATTATAATTCCTTTGTTCATTTATCAAGATCAAGACACTAGGGCAAATACAAAATAAGCTCTATTCAATGTCCTTAAGGTTATTTTTCAATAATAGTAGTCAGATATGTAAACAAATAATAAATTCATCTTATATATAAAGTAGAATAGTAAATTAAAATACATAAATAACATAATAAATCCTAAATGCTTCATTTAATCAGGAGTTCTAAAACCTAGATGCATTTACAATCACCTAAAGATTTTTAAAGAATTTTAAAGAATTTTGAGGCAACTCCACTCCCATGCCTAATGGTTTGCTTAAAAGATTAGTAAGACACAAGTAAAATGTGTTGAAATTGAGGTAGCTCCTGAGAAATTCTACAGAAGACAAGAAAAATACCTTAGAATAGCTGTTACCAAAATTAAATGCAACATGGTAAATATAGTCTAACAATTTGAGGAAGATAGAAAATTCACTCATAATATACACTCAATCTATAAGCCCAACCCTAGGACTAGGTAAAACTGCAAAGTGAATATTTATTCTTGGACTCTCAATCTCCAAATTTTTCCAAAAGCCCAAGCTCATAAGCAACCGAAATCTCTAAGGGAAGTTCTGCCATATATTACATTTAGAATAAGAGTGGCTGTGTAAAATGTTACATTCAAGGGGCTGTATTTGAAACCAAACTGAAATTCCAAGTATCACCAAGAACAGTGAAGATTCTTATGGCATAATCAGATCTTCTCAGCCATTGAAATAGCAGGAAGCTATAGTCTACACTGGTAGCATATTCTTTCAGCAACCATAGCTCTGAAATTTGTGGTTCTTACTCAGTTTTCCTTAATAATAAACAAACAAACAAACAAAAGAAAATACAGTGGTGTCTCTATCTAAGAATTTTTCAAGAAGTTCATCTTCCAGGTGTTTGTGAGCATTAGATTTACCATGTCACACAGCTATGATGAGAATACAAGTCAGATAAAAGGTAATCTTTCATTATGCCAAGCAAAGGGAGGCTTAACATAAATCAAACCTCAAGACAAAATGCAGTATATTGAAATTCTCAATAGTGAACTAACTATCCAAAAAAGTCTGATATCAAAGTTCAAAGCCTTGTAAAAATATTTTCTCAGTAGCATCATACCTCTGTGTAATTTTTTGAAGCATGCCTCGCAAGTTGGATTCATCAGAATTGAAGAAAAAGAATCATATAAATAACAAATAAGTTTCTTTGTAAGCGGATTTAAAATATACCGAACACAGTCACTCTTTTCTCTACTCTTTTTGAAGTTTTTTGTCTTCCATTCAAAACAAGGCACTGTATCTCTCTACTTGATAAACATAAATACATCTTTAGAATTTACAAATAAATCACAGACTTAGAATAGTCATCAAACACCCATGATATTTTTTTTTCTAATTTAAATTGGCTGTGCACCTATAACTTATTGACAAGGTATTTTCTTGTTGTTTAGGGTATTGGGGTTTTATAAACATTTATTGATAAAATTTAAGGTAGTATTCTTTATGACTAATATAAATACATATTGAAAGGAATTCTTTTAGCTATAAGTTTTATTAACAGAAAAGGTAATAAAGACGTGCTTTTTTTCCTTTTTAGTTTTCCAAAAATGGCAAAGTAGATCATTGTATAATTATGTTTGTTGTTGGATTGTATCATTGTTCATGGTGTTGGCCCCCATTAGTATTTGTTTTTCTTTTATTCCTAATCTATTGCTATAAACCTCTCAATTTTTTCTTGCTTCACTCATACAACCCAAACTTAATAGTAGGGGCAGAATCACTACCAAATGAGATATTAGAAGGCTGTAAGTCCATTCGTCAAGCAGTTATGACCTGTGAAATCTCCAGGTACCTCAAAGTCTCTCTGTGAGGTGTTCTACTAGGTGAACTGAAGCATAGTCTGTTGTATTTAGCAAAAGTGTCAGATCCTGGAAGATACTCAAGGAATAACAGTAATGAGTAAGACACAGAGCAATCAGATATGTAGGAGCTCTTTTTTGTTAGACTAAGTGTAAGCCCTGGACAGTATCTGGCAGCAAGAAAAAGAAACAATCTGTACTTTCCCTGGAATATGGCAAGGACGCTTGGCTCACTTTAGTGTTTTCAATTTCACTATTGTACAAGACAGAGGTTGCTGTCAATAGTGGCATCTTCTGAAACATAAGGCATATTTTCTCTGAGCAGGAGTCAATGTCAATATGACAATCCAAACCCCCTTCTCAAGATGGCAAAGGTGTTTTCTCAAGCTGCTGCTGAGATCCATTTTGCCTAATTTTCACAAAGAACACAATGGTTTTGTTTCCCTGACAACATTCTTAAATGTGCTAGCCTTCATCCTTTGTCCTCTGATCTGTATCCAAGCAAAAGTCCAAGCCCTCAAATTAATCTTTGTAACCAACGGTCAACCATAGGGAAGGCTGAGACAGGTGTTCCTCTGGTCATTCCTGCCATGTGCTCTATTAAAGATGGCATAGGTAAGAAAAGCTGTCTGTCTTAGTCCATTCTGGCTGCTATGATAAAATACCACAAACTAGGGCTTAGGAACACCATAAATTCATTTGTAACAGTTCTAGAGTCTAGAAATCCAAGATCAGCACTTTCATGTGACGACCCTCTTCTAGGTTCCAGATTTCTCACTGTATCTTCACATGATGGAAGGGGTGAGGGATCTCTCTCTTTATAAAGACATTAATCCCATTCATGAGGGCTCCACTCTTGTGATCTAATTACTTCCCAAAGTCCTTGCTTCCTAATACCAATACTTTTGGGGGTTAGGATTTCAACACAAATTTTGAGGAAACACAAACATAAAACTATGACTTCTTAAAGGTTTGGGCTTTCCATGACTTTAGTAATACAGAATTTCTTTGACTATCGTGTTCTGTATTTTAGTAATAGAAAATGTATGTGTCTAATCCTTTATAAAATAGCAAATACAAAATATTTTGTATAACAGGGTTTTTTAAGTGTTTTGTTATTTTTTTCAATGCTGATAAACAATATTGCCTTGGATAAATATGTAGCATATGTATGTAAAAGTATAAGAAATGGACTGGAAATCAAGTACATCAGCTTCATGACAGAAGTTGTCTTTGGGAAGGGAGAGCAAATAATGGAATAGCAGGCAGTGGCTGTAGGAGACCAGCTAAATTTGTAAACTTTTGTTTATTTAAAAAATGATAGGGCAAATGTAACTAGTGGTATGTTTTTCATATTGTAGATTGTGATGGGTATTTCTTATTTTGTTTTTTCATCTTTTCTGTATTTTAAGAACTCAAAAAGTTAAGAAAACAAGACTATTAGCTAATCACATGCCCATTATGCTTTCTCTTTTTGAAGGAAATGATTGCAATTAGAACACCCATCCTTGTTGTCCAGTTAGATGTTTTCATCAAACAAATTTTCTTTGAGTATTAATCAAGATCACAATTTTAATGGCACTAGTCACCCTGCTTTTAAATAAATATATTAATATTCAGATTCATGTGTAAGTACATCCATATATATGATTAACTAGAAGAAAGCTTAATACATGCAGAACACCATTCATGAGCTCTAAAAAGCAAATGAAAAAGTTGGAATAAATATACGTTACATGTGTCAGTCTTTTATGGAAACGAAGAAAAATTCCCTCTGGAGAAACCCAGATATTTGGCTGTTTTCATATTTTACAAGGTATAGAGCAAAGCAATGTACCTGGCAAAACATCAGTATGGATAAGAATGAGTGTACTCATTTATAATAAGTTGTAACATTTATATATGCATCACATATAGTAACTACATGTGTATTGAATTTCTTTGAATACTGTGTTGTTTATAAGAACTCTCAAAAAAAGATCCCCAAATTATTGATGACTGTTTACTTTCAGTTCATGAATCATTTCCTGAACATATTTTAGAATTGTGATTCAGCTGGGCTTTTAACTTATTTATTTATTTATTTATTTTTGTTTCTTTTTTAAAAAATCACCATTGCTGTTTTTAGATTATCTACAGGTTTGGCCTATCTCATGGGGTAACACCAGACACATCTGTTGATTTCTCCCAAAATGACGACAGCAACAATAGTGTGGTTACAAAATAAAAGCTAGAGAGGGAGTCTTTTCAAAATGCAACTGGGAAAATAACCCGAAATGAGAGAAATGAGATAACCAGCAGATGCTCCAGAATATGGAAGTCATCTGTAAGCATTTAGTGGAATGGAGAATGCTGAAACAGTTCTCCATTTGCCAGACGCCTGAAATAGAGACAGATGAGCTATTCCTCTGAACTTCAACAACAGCACCAGCTGAAAAAGCAGAGCCTTTCTGCCAAGGGTCACTTGTTGAAACTGTTGACTGTAAATCAGCATTCTCCTTTTGAATTAATAGTACCCAGAAAATACAACTAAAATGTTTATATGTGCACCTTACCTTGGTCACAAAGACCATCATCCTTGGTTGCTGAAGACCTGTGGGGAGGAGGGACAAATTGTTTACATGTATTGAACAAAGGTACCTTTTTATGAAACCCACATGTTGTACAGTTTCTTACCTTTCCCTGATGAGTAAGAAATGTTCCCAAATGAAATAACCCACATTTCAACTGCATTGGTAAATAGTAGTAAGGATATTCAGGTCTGGAAATAGTCATAAAAAGGTCCTTTATGTAATTTTTTTCTCCCTGAAATAATTGCTGCTGCATTACACTGTGTCTTCTAACCTGCTTTAGTAAAAAGGAATGTCTTTGTGTGATGTGTACTATCTGGAATCCTTTTCCTTGTATTGTTTAAATCATGAGTCTGTTTCTTTGCACTCACTCCCAGGGTGTCTAAAACATTTAAAAACAGCAGTGGGTAGTCAGAACTGCTCACACTGGCAGCGGGCGCCTTACAGTTTTCCATGGTATAAATGTCAATTTTACTTTCTTTTATGGAGCTAAGCAGAGATGAATCCCAGTAGTATAGAAAGAGGTCTGTAGGTTTTGTAGTTTCCTCCATTTCTGTGTGTGGCCTGACCAATCGACCCAGAGTATCCCTGTTCCTCTCCATCCTGTTTAATTCCATTACTCTTTTCCTTTAGCATTTCCAGTTCTGCCAAGAGGCTAAGGGGATCTCTTGTGGGTTTAGGTTATATTCTAGACAATTGATAATCACTGTGCCATCCCAAGACCAGCAGCATTACCTGAGAACTTGTTAGAAATACAAATCTTTCCTTCTCAATTTCTGAATCAGAAACTCTGGAGCTGAGGTCTAGTAATTTGTGTTTTAACAAGCCCTTCAGGTCATTCTGTAGCACACTAAATTTTGAGAAACCTTGGTCCTCACAACAATGCCAAAATTTCCCCTGGGAACTCTGCAAGCCATCACCTTCAGAATTCCTCTAAATATCCCCAGGGAATTTCCCAATTGTGCAAACATGAACATTTTTAGATTCCCTTTTTATATCTAAACTATAGTGATCTGAAGGTATAAAAAGGAATCCCATCTAAATTAAAGCTGGTGTGAGTTTTTGGAATGGGTAGTGGTAAATTAATTTGCATTAAGAATTTGTCCTAGATCAGCAAAACATTTCAGCTAAACTATAGCCCCAATGCCTTCTAAAAATGACACGCCTTTGATTTTTCTCTCCATTAATGTATAACAAAAGGGAGATTTAAAAGCCTTGCAGAATAACACTGCCAGCTGTGCAGAAGAAAGACACACTGGTTGGTTGATGAATAGATTATAGCTACCAGTTGAAATGTTCTTATTGGTAGATAAACACAACTGATTCATTATCTTCCTTAATAGATTTGAATGTACTACTCAACTGCGCAAGGTTTTGTAGGTTGTTTTTTAGGTTACATTCTGAAAGAATAGACAGTCAAAATATCCAGATGAGGAACTGCAAAGTCAGTGTTTTATGGCAGTCTACAAATTAGTAACACTACAAACATAAAGAAATATCAAAAGAGATTTTATGAAGTGGTGAAGTTTATAAATCACCTTGAAATAGATATACTGAACTTACATCAACAAAGTAAATGTCACAATAAAATATACAGATATCAAATTATAATGTACACCTGAAAATTATATAATTGTATTAACCAATGTTACCCCAATAAACTTAAATAAATAAGAAAATAAAAGTCTTCTTTTTTGTTGTACTTCTCAAAGCTCTTGTTGTTAAAACTCATTAAAAATATTTCCTCAATGTGATATACGCATAATCTTCCTGAGCCCCTCTCCACATTTTCATGTAGAAATTACAGTCTTTTCTTTCCTCCTTTACTCAGTCTGTAGCCCAGGTAAATGATCTTCCCACACTGCATTTGTAACTTCTATTAACTCAGGTCAGAGAAAGGTTGCTTCACAGGGGACAGACTAGAGTGAAAACTGGCTGGAGGAAATGCCTGGAGCTAATGAAGTACTCAGTTATCAAAATCAACAAGCAGTCCCTTGGCTTTCAAAATTGGAATGAGATTTTCTTTCTTCAAGACACTTCACCATAAAGTATTGTTGGAAATATAATTTCAAAATGAAAATGTTATTTAATGCCTGTATTTATTTTTTAAAGGTTGAGAAGACCAAATTGTTATTTGGCACTGCCCAGGATACTAGCTGAGTTCTAAAGTTGGTGGTCCAAAGGTAAGTTCAGCCCATTTTATGACACAGAACTGTAAAGTCAAGCTGTTTATATTAGCACCACATGACAGGTCACAGGCCCAAGAATCGCTGAAGCTTTCTCAACTGGACCCAGCCAAGTAGCCAACAGAATTTCTAGTCTTCCATGACTGGAATATGATATATACTGTTTCAACACTGAAACGATGCCCTTAATTATTAAGCATATATCTGAATGCCTGCTATGTTCAGAGATATCCTGAATGCTGTGAAAAAGTATGAAAGACATAAAGAGTATCTATCCCAGGAATGATAGGCAACTCTACTGAATGGCACAAACCCATAGGCATGAAATGGCATCAGAATGCTACAGCTGAGTCCAATCAATTCAAGTCACATCGCTAAACTCCATTGCTTTGCGCTCAGCTCTTTTTCTTCTACTCCTCAACTCTCTGAAAGTGAAAAAGGGCAGATTACCCTATAGACAACCATGTTAAGTATGCTACTTAAACTCTTACCTGTAAGTCTTGGAGACATTGATAAAATATGAACAAATGTAACAGGGATTATAAAAATGGGACCACCTCATGTTTCAATTACTTTTGACAAAATAACCTATGTCATGCTCTGGGCTCAGCAATGCAGGCCTTGCAAATATAGAGACATTCCATCCTATGATTAATTTGAATAGTTACGGTAGGGAAAAATTCACAGGGAATAGTGCATACCCTGCTCTCCTAATTTGGAGGTAAATCAAGTATCAAATAAAAAGTGAAGGTATTTAGCATTCTAGTTTTGGTGGCTTTTTAAGGAAATATGTTGGGAGAGGAAGAAATTGTCCTCTATGCTTCTAGGTTCTTTCAGTCTGCCTAATAATTAAATCTATATGAGGCAGATTAACAAGAGAAGATAACCAAATTAAATTACATACCTACATATGAGAACCCCACTTACATGAGAGCCAGAGCCCCTGCATACATGAGAGGTTCAGAGACATAAAGGTAAAATGAGGTATATATGACATTCTAAGCTAAGAAATGAGGTAAGATGCCCTGAGGCTTCAGAGAGCAGGAAGGTAATTTGCAGGATGATAAGAAGAGCAGATGTTCAGTCATTAGAAGTTTGCAGTGCCCGTTAAATAGGTCATAAAAAGTTACTTCTAGTGATAACTCTCATTATGGGCAAGGCCCCAATTTAAATTCTTTAAGGAAGGACTAAACTTTCTCTTGAGACTGCTGGATCTTGATTGCCTTCACATCAAATAATCCACATGCCAAAGTAGCACATCTGGGGGAGGCCTGTTCTAAACTGCTTCAGATATTTTTTCCAAACTTGAGGGCATTTACATAAATACATATATTTATATAAATATATACATAAACATATATATATACATAGTGCATGCGTATGTGTGTGTATGTGTGTGTGTTTATAGTACACTTCAATAGTATTTGGTTGCATTTTAGCAACTAAAATTCCTTTTGTGAAATGAACATTCATTCCTCTTTGTGACATTACATCCCTAACAATACACCATGGCATCTCCAGAACATAACATTATGTTCTGAACTGAGAGCTATGTGGACAAATTCACACCCAAAGAAAAACTAGCAAAGTACCTGGCTTGCTTCCAGTTCCACTTTCCTCATTGTTTTGCAGTAATGGAGAACCATTTTGTGGTTGAAAATGAAAATGTCTTTTCCTAACTATTATCAGCTTTTTTGACTTGACAGAAATGACTTGAAGCCTGTGTCTTTCAGACCTTAAAGTCTTCTTCTCCAAAACAATTTCTGTTCAAGAGATCATTCTCTGGAAGTTTTAATACAACTCAAGTTCTGGTCTATATTTTCCTACATATGCTTTCTTGCATATGTAACTTCTTGCTAAAATATCAAATTCTCTTTTATCCCAAGGCTTCCCAAGAGAAAATGTACTATCTGAAGATGTGACTTGGGGGCATTTCAGGATGCATAGGTAAGTTAAGATTTATCAGGTCTTAAGTCAGAGTGCCTACAGAGCCAAGCTGAGCAGAGTGGTTCCCATACAGCATATAATGTAGATAGTTTCATCTCAGCTCAAAATCAAGAACCATGATTAGTGACAAAGCTTTTCTTTTGCTTCTTTTACACATTTTATTTTATTGACCATATATATATAGATCAATCTATTATCTATCTATCTATCTATCTATCTATCTATCTATCATCTATCTATCATCTATCATCTATCATCTATCTCCAAGAGCAATCAACTCATATTGAAGTAAATTTTTTAAACAAATTATATAACCACTTTTATTAATTTTTAAACTATTTACAGAGCAAAATAATTGTGTAAAAAACGGAATTAAATAAACTTTTTGGAGAATTAGCTATTAGAAACTTATTGGCTATTAACTGAACAATTTTATTTTTCTATTATATAAGCAACCTCATACAGAGAAAAATTAACAGTAGATAAAAGTTACTGGATGGAAGTTTTTTTTTTAACATGTGGAAATGGTGGAGCAAATGGGTTGAGGTAAGAGTTTTGTAGAAAATGATGTAAATATGAATTTAAATTAGTGAGGATTAATTATTTAATCTCTAGTGTTATAAAAACATTAACATTATTTCAGTTTTAACAATTACAGATGCAGTTAAATATATATTTTAAATTTGATTCCATTTAACATAATTCAAATTTAAAATTTTTCAAAATACCTGAAATTTAAAATCATTCAAAATGTGATATTATATTATATAACTCAATAAAATGAACTACTTTGCAAAATAAAAGTTCAATCTATACATTTTCAAAATTTTAGAAGAAAAAAACTAACAACAAACTTGTCCCTTTTACCATCTCCTTTCCTTTATATTCTTTTCCAGCTGGTTCACCCCTCTCAGTGCTTAAATGTTTTTCTCTAAGAGTAGACTAATTGTTGATTTTCATTTCATACTCTTCTTTGGTGTCTTCAGCTATTTGAAGCAATGTCTTAAAAATTTCAGAGCAAAAACTGTTTATATTGCCTCACCACTTCCCCAAATTAGTTAATATCATTCACTATTTTTAAAATTAAAGACATAAATGATGATGATAAGAATTTAAACAAATTTAAATCATTCATATTCTCTTCCTACTAAAAAGCATGTAACTATTAGTGAAATAGCTTAACGAATTGAGTTTGAGAAAATTGCAGTTGAATCTATTGGCTTTTTATAAGAAAAAAGAGCTTACCTGGGCCTCTTGACTCTCACCTCTCTTGGCTATATACCATTTCTGGGCAATGCATGCAACCTATAGAACTTTTAAAAATCTTACCCAGTAGAATAAAGTGGAAACTTAAAGAGAAATAATGCCTATGAATTTTCTTTCTTTTTATTTTATGGAAAGCTCAGCCATAATTGGCCCCTCTGCAGTAAGACCAGCCACAAGTGTAACATTGAAAGAAAAATTGTATGTCAATTATCTCTTTCCTTGCTTGCATTAAAATGTCAGAAAATCCTAGAAATGTGAAGCTAGGAGAGATCTTAAAGATCATCTAATTGAACTGCATTGTTTAAAAAATTACCGGAATAAGATCTCCATAAATTAACCGAGTTATCCAAGGCCACATAGCTAAACTATGAGGGACAGAAATCTCCTGGCTTTTCGACTGTTTCACCTACTAGAAGCAGTGTAGGATGCCTGCCAGCTTAGAACCAAAGGCACAGGCTATATGCACTGTTTAATGGGACTGCAGCTTTCAGATGGTTCGAGTCTTCTTCACGAGTACCTCAACTCTCCCCAGCAGGCAGAAATAGCGAAAAGAGAAGGAACACAGTCTCTTTCTATGGTTACAATTTTTAACTTCTAATTCAAATGACAGTTTTCTTCTCTAGCTTAAAAGTCAAAATTGTAACCATTTTTGTTGATTTAAAAGTAATGGAAAATATTACTTTGCTTCTTATAGTATCTAAACTTCATGTACAAGTCTTGAAGCCCCAGAAATAAATTACCAGTGACTAGATATGTTAGTCCATAAAGCCAAACAGATTTAGAGCAAGACATTAGGTAGACAAAACCCAAAGAAGGGAGCTTTCTTTGTTTATTGCATACCTTGAATCACTGATTAATGTATTCACTCTAAAGTCGAGTAAAATAATAATAATAACAATAATTAACAATGTATACCTACCATGTGCTCAATTTCTATGTTGGACAGAAGGTGCAAGGATAGGTAAGGAACAGAACTCTCCTTCAGAGAGTTCAAAGTTGAGCAGGTGAGATATGATGGCATGAACACAATTACTACAATTCAAAATAGGTCAGTTCCATGAAAAAAAAAAAAGTAAAAAGCTCTAAAGGGAGTTGAGGAATACAGCTTTCTAGGAAACATGAAAAGCATTACGAAATAAGTGTCATTTAAGATAAAACTTGGAAGTTCCCACAGGCCTGGGACTGGCAGGGAAGATGGAAATGGTCTAGGGCTAACGTAGCTTCAAAGCCACCTGAGACCCTCTCTTGAGTTTTTTCTCCTTTTCCTACCTCTGTGCCTTTGTTCTTAATGTTTATTCTTCAGAGATGCTTACTCCCACCCCTCAACCCTCACAACTCCTCTATTATTTGTAAAGCAAATGAGTATCACAAGCTGACCAGCTCCAGAAATGCAAACAACTACTTGCCAAAGGTTACATCTCTGTCCCTGCCTTTGGTGGACTCTCCCAATAAAGCATCACAAAGTGCTGTAAACAGAGTAGCTGACCAATATTCATTCACTCATTCATTTCATAAATGTTTACTGAGCACCTACTTCAGTATGAGATGCTGTTAGGAGATAGAGGATATAGACAAAATTAATGTGGTCCTTACTTTCATGGAGATTATAGATATTTAAATAAGCAATTGCAACAATGTGATGGGTGTTATGACAATGGAAGTACAGATGTTATGGAGATTTGAGGCAAGGACACCTGCCCAGATTAGGAGTGTCAAGAAAGTTTTCTGAAGAAAGATAAACTGATTCTTTAAGGATGATTAGGAGTTAGCAGGTGCCATCCTGCAGTGGAAATGTGGAACATGCTGGGGTCATGTGATTTACAGTAAGGAACATTTTGAGGCAATACCAATTGGGAACATCAGGCAGAGTGACTGCTTGCAGGAGAAAAGCTTACAGTAGCAGTGGGATTATGAGTTTATTGAACAAAGGTCTACAAAAGGGGAAAGGGAGCTGAAGCTTTTCTAAGGTCAGTGAAAGGAAACCCTGCCATTGAGACTGGGGGCAGGGGATTTATTCAGTAAAGGGAAAGAAGCCTAAGATAAAGGATGGGGGGTTGCAGCCTTTTGAAGCTCTCCCATCACTAATTATGACTGGAGGTCAATCCATGTCTGAACAGATAAAACTTCAAATGAATAGGACTTGTTCTCATGCAAATGTTTCTTGAAATGCAAACCAAGGAGAAAAAAATCAAGAAAGCACAACATGAAAGGCAAGAGACTTTCCTATTCAGCAGCAATTTCTTTTAACTCAAAAAATATAAAAATAAAAAACCTGCAGAAAGGGTGGGAAAAAATCTCTTTACTGCAGGTTGCAAAGTAGAGGGTATTCATCTACAACTCTCTAATTCCATCTTTTGAAACATTATTCTAAATTCTGTCTTTTAAGACTTTCCCCCAAATGGAATAGACCTTATGAATGTCTTCACTCTACAGTTTCAACAGAACAGGCACCTAGAGCCAGCCAAATTAAAGAAATACATATCTTTTTTTAATAACAGAATGAGTGTTCTGTGAAAAAACTGCCTGAGGTCTCCTGCTTAAGGGGCTAGAAAAAAAAGTAGATTAAAGATAGTGTACTTGACTCCAAAAATGGTGTATGAGACTGACTATTACTTCACTGTGGGCTGTAGGAAATGTTTTGTTCTGTTCTGTTTAATTCTGAGGTTAAAAGCAGTAGTCAAACCATGACAGCAAGGAGCTTTCTGCTCTGTTATATTACAGCTCACTTCTTCCCCTCCAAATATTAAACACTGCCAAAAAGACTTTTAGTTATTTGGGATGAGATCCATTTTCATTTTACTCTTGTCCTTTTTTGGTTGTGAGATGACAGTTTAATATTCCAGGCTCCAAATGAGAGCTTGGCAAATGTATTAAAAAAAAAAAAAAAAGTTAAACGCTGTAGGGAACAAAAAAGGTGTACAATTAATTTTCCATAAGAAACTGTATAACTAGTGCTAAAGGTTTATCATCGATTTACCTCATACAGTTCTCGGAATTTTCCAGGACACCATAGTACATATGTAATTTTGTCAAAATTAGTTAACCTTTGATTTTATTGTATAAAAGTTGACACAGTATATTCCATGTCAACATCTATTAAAAAGTTGGTTTAATTATCTGGAATTAAGTGTAGGATAATGTGACTAAAAGCAAAAGTTCAATAATCAGATTTGAGTTTAAATCTCACTCATGACTCATGAGTTGTGTTACCTTGGGAATTTTATTTAATTTCTCTCAACTTCAGTATTCTCATTGTTAAAAATTAAGATGTTAATAATTTCAAATTCATTGTGCTTTTTTGAGGATTAAGTAACATAAGCCATATGATAGAAATGGTAAATAATAAGCTTTCAATAAATAGAACCTATGGTTATTAGTGTGGTTAAATGAAGATTTGAAAACATTTCTGTGTCCAGAGCCACCTTTTTGTTCACACACAATATTTTTCTATCTATTTCTATATTTTACATCATTGCAAATAAATACCAATCCAAATATGTGGCTAACATTATAACTAGCTCAAAAAATAAAATACAACATTTTACTGCCTTGTTTAATACCAAACATGGTAGGGAAAACAGTCTGTTAGTAATTGATTAGCTTTAAGGCTTTCTTACAAATCCTAGTTTAAAAAAAAAAAAAAAAAGACCATAGCCAGGAGAAATTCCAGTTCTGAAAATACTGTTGATGAGTTTGTCTTTTACGTAAGGAAGTGTTAAGTAGATCTTGAAGTACCTTTTAGGTAAATGGCCTTGGAAAACACCTCTAAGACTATTTTCTCATGATTGTTTTATTCAGCAACAATGTGGATAGCTCTGGGGCTACAATAACAATGGAAACCCTGCTTCTGATTCACAGAGTTCACTGTCAAAGTAGGGGGAACTAGAAATTAACAGGTGTTGCTAATATAGTATATGTGATAAGTTCTATAATGGGGAAAATATAGGATGCTATAAGAATACATTTGCATTTGATTTTTGATATAATGTTGAATAATGGCTGGGCTTTAATCAACCAGTCAGTGCACATTAATTGAGATTATATACCCCATGATTTCTACTGGACCTCTTCTCAAGCCACTTCAAGGAAACAATCTAAAAAGAAGCATCAATCATTCTAAGCAAATCTGGCTTCAGGCTGAGTTTCCTGGCACCCTCACTTTTCTACCAGTTGTCATCTTTAAATCCTTCCCATGTAGAAATAGAATACAGCCATAATTTTGCAACTGTGCAATGAAAAAAGAAAAATAATAATTATAACCCAGAGCCTCAGCCTCCCAGAACTTTTGCTTGCAGAGATTAGTTCAGTCCTAAATAAGAAATCAAATTCTCACCATTGGGAGAAACTGAGAATTTTTGACCAGTTAAATATTTACCAACTCTAGCAATAGATTTTTGAGGAAAATGTGTCAGATCACATTAGCATTAACTTAATGCTAGCTCTTTGGAAGTTGTAACACCATTTGTTTGATCCAAGTTTGTTTCTTAGCTTCTGGTTACCTACAGCTATCTAAGTCCATCCTCATCAATTAATCAAAAAAAATTTTATTTCTAAGATGGAAGGGAAGAATAAATTTTAATTACGCTGCTGATCTTTTCCCTAAAGAACTCTACAGATATTTTAAGAAGCTATCTACACGAGAGGAGACTAGCAATTGATGTGCTTATGATTCTTTCATTAAAACCAGAGAAGAGAGTGTATCTCCCCTTGGGGGTATCCCTGCTTACTTTCTGATCCCAATCGATGGGAAAGGGTCTTGGCTCATTGACTAGATACCTTTTATCTGTTATGAAAGGAAAACATACACATATATGTCATTTGGTATCCGGGCAGTTATTTTTATCTCAATTTGGTATATCTTGCCAATGACAAGGATTGAAATAAATATGAAATAGATATGAAATTCATGTATATCTACACATATGTATATACCCAAAATACAATCTCCTTAAACAACCATAAATCTTTCCTGGAATAAGGTAATGGCAAGTTACGAGCAAAATTTATACAGATAATCATACACAAGCACACACAAACACACATGATGAAAGGCATAAACTGAGTGTGAGAAAAGTAGAAAAAGTTAAGAAAGCAGTTATTTTTTTATTAAGACTTCAATTAGAAAGCACTCTTAAAGTCTATTACATGAGGAACTAAATATGCGTGCAATAAGTTAAAAATTGACAGGAACAAGTCTTGAAAATATTAATCAATAGAATACAGTAGTGGAATACGTGGAAGCCAGAAGAACTTAATTTTATTTTCATAAAGCTCTATTTAAAAACAAAAATTTACTTTGATTTCAAAATACTTTTCTACCCTTATATAATATTTAGAAGAGGAAAATGAACTATTTTATGTCATAGTTATAAAATACTTCTTAAATACTCTCACAGCTTAAAGGCAGTGTCTCCTTTTTATTACTGATGTATAAGTGACATATGACATTATATTAGTGTCAGGTGTACAAACATATTGTACATGTTTCATTATATACAATACAACAATTCAATATTCATATGTATTGCAAAATGATCACCACAGTAAGTCTAGTAGTTAACATTCATCATCAGTTACAAATTTTTTTCTTTGTGATGAGAACTTTTAAGATTTACTCTTAGCAATTTTCAATTATACTATACAGTATTATTAACTATTGTCACCATGCTGTATATTACATCCCCATGACTTATTTACTTTGCAACTAGAGGTTTGTACTTTTAAACCCCTTTCACCCATTTCTCACTCCCACCAGCCTCCCCTTCCTCCCTGCCTCTACCAACCACCAATCTGTTCTCTGTATCAGTGTACTCAACTTTTTGTCTGTTTGTTTGCTTATTTTGTTTTGTTTTTTACATTCCATATATAAGTGAAATCATGCAGTATTTGTCTTTTCCTGTCTGATTTATTTCATTTAGCATAATATCCTTAAGTTTTATTCACGTCATCACAAATAGCAAAATTCCTTTTGTTTTTATGACTGAATAATATTCTGCGCGTGTGTGTGTATGTGTGTGTGTGTCACATTTCTTTATTCATTCGTCCATCAGTGAACATTTAGGTCGTTTCTATGTCTTGGCTATTGTAAATGATGCCATAGTGAACATAGGTGTGCATGTATCATTGAGAGTTAATGTTTTCATTTTTTTCTAATAAATACTAAGAAGTAAAATTGCTGGATGATATGGCATCTCTATTTTTAACTTTTCGAGGAACTTCCATACTCTTTCTCACAGTGACTGCACCAATCTACTTTCTCACTAATAGGGCACAAGGGTTTCCTTTTCTCTATATCTTTCTAACACTTGTTCTTTCTTGTCTTTTTGATAATAGCCATTATAATAGGTGTGAGGTAATATCTAACTCTAGTTTTGAATTCATCCCCTCGATGATTAGTGAGGCTGATCATCTTTTCATGGATCTGTTGGCCATCTCTGTATGTCTTCTTTAGAAAAGTGTCTATTCAGACCTTTTGCTTATTTTTTAATTGATTTGGGGAGGGATTGCTATTAAGTTGTATGAGTTCTTTGTATATTTTGGATATTTACTCTTTTTCAGATATGTAACTTACAAATATTTTCTCTCATTTGTTGCATTTTTATTTTGTTGTTGGTTTTGTTTGCTATGCAGAAGCTTTTCAGTTTTATGTAATCCCACTGGTTTATCTTGCCAGTGTTTCTTTAGAACAAGACAGAATAGAATATAATTGAGACATTTGATGACACTAGTGAGTTCAAATGACTTGAAAGCTGCTACATTAGAGCAATATCAAAGAAGCACCCAATGCCAAAGTTACCAGCTGCCTATGTATTGCTTCAGATTCAAAACACCTTTGGGTTACAAGATTGCATACTAAGAAGATTAAGCACATGTGCCATTTAAAATGGGACAATATTCCAAAAAGCTCGAGATTTTATCTAGCTGTAACCAAAAGAAATGTCAATTATAGATTTAGAGTAAAATATGAGTTGGTCCTGAGTTGAATTGAAAAAAATAATTTAGTACTTAGGATAAGATTTAAATTATTTTTCCATTTAACAAATTCTTATTTCCTATTACATTTCAAACATTTTACTTGATGGTAGGGATATAGCTGTGATGCGAGGACATGTTTCCACCATGACGGAACTTAAAGTCTCACTTAAGTCTTTAGTAGCACTATATACATATATAATGCATGTATATTCTTTTCCCCATTGGTGTGTTACATTGCACCTTAATCAATGCCTATACTATGCAATCATATTTTATTGGCGAGTTGGAGGTAGAGAATAAATAGTTATTATTTTTTTTTTAAATTATAAATTCAATTCAGCTACTTTGGAACCAAACACTATGGGTGTGGCACTATGCTAAATTGTAAAGGTACACTCATTCAAATCAGTAAACTAAAAAAAAAAGTTGTTTGGTTCCTTACTCACTGATATAATCAGAACATCATTTGCTTGTGCAAATCATAGCTTTTAAACTATTGGATATTAATATAATATCATGAAGAAGATGTGGCTCCTGATATAGGGGCTCAGAATCCAATAAGAGAAACCAATAAAAAAAATATGAAAAGAGAAAGAAAGTCTGCTCGGAGGTTCAGGAAGGACTTCCCAGAGAGGCAAAGAGATTTGAGAGATAAGTTCAGAATCTTATGCATTAAAAAAAAAAGAAAAGTAGAAGAGTGTTCTAGACTGAACGTACATGACATGGAGATCTGAAAATATATATGTGACAGAACTGGGAAACCACAAGCTGTCCACTATGATTAAAGAGAAGAGTATAGGGAGAGATAGAAGTATTTTTAAAATGGTATTAGGGATAGATTTAAAATAGCTAGGGTAGGAAGCTAAAGAATATGGCTTATATTATATCAGAAGAGAAGAAAGGGAGAACCATATATAATGATAGTATAATTTTCCAGGTTAAAAACAATGAATGCTTTACATTGGGACTGAGACATAGTAAGCCCTCAATAAATACTTACGAATGAATGAAAAAAATGAATGTACCTAATGAGTGACATGGATATAGACTGGACTCATACCTAAATAAAACATATGTGATTTAGGAAGAATTTTGTGCAGGAGATGAAGTGCTAGGAAAAGGCAATGACTCTAAGGTTTCGAGATGAGCTAAATTGGTAGATTGTATTGCCATTAACTGAAATGTGGAACTAAGGTGGGGGAACACCTTAAGGAGACTGACAACATTTAACAGCATATTAAGTTTGAGCTGATACCTTTATTAAGCTATACCATACTAGGAGTAAAATCAGTACCTGGAGGTTACAAAGGAGCTCAGGGCAAGAGATAGTGTTAGGAATCATCATCTGATGTTAGTTGAGTTACAGAGAGCTTGAGATTACATCAGAAAGGAGTATTGCATTAAAAAAAAAAAAAAAGATAACTGTCCCAGATAGGATTCCCAAGGAAGCAAGCTCTGACAATGGAGATTAGCAAGCATGATATTAATTAAGGGTGTGCTTGAGATCAACAGATTGGGAAACGGAAGATGTCAATGTGTGAGACAATCTCAACCCAAGCTTCTGCTAATCCTTCAGGATGTTCTGAAGATACTATAAACCTTTAGAGCTGCCTCAAGTTGGAGCAGAGGCTGAGCCTTATACCTCTACGCCAGTCAGCCTTTGGAAGTGGCTGCTCTGGGAAGTAGTTATGATATTTGGCCAGATAATTCTCTTCTACTGAAGTACCTCCTTAGAGGTACTGACAGTTGAGGTCTGTCTTCTGGCAGTACACCAGCAGCAGAAGTAATAATTACTTCTTACCTGAAAGGTACTCCTGGTGGCATGTCATGCATGTATCAGGATAAGCAGGCACAAAATATTATAAGACATTCTGCATTGAAGGAACTGAACAGTGAAGAGTAAACAGCAAATGTTTCCGGAAGTGTAAGAGGAACACTGTGATCCAGGTGCACTTTAGAATCCAAGATTCAAGAAGGAGAAACACAACAAATATAAAGTCTGCAGAAAGTTTACATAAAAAAAAAGAACATTGGATTTGGCATAAAAATTTTTTTAATGTTACCATGTACTAGGAGAGAAAATAGAAGGAAACTGAGAACTATGTTTGGCCCAAAGTAATATAGCTGAAGATAGAAAAATAAAGATGGAAAGTCAGTACGCTGAGAAAGGAAATGATAGGCAGCAATAGAATATATTCTATTAAAAAATCCACCTACCATTACTAATCTCCTAAACTGATCTGATTTCATCTAACACAAGAAGTAAAAAATGCTAAAAACCCAGAAAGAGGTTAATTAAACTAACTCAGTAATATGTTTATTTTATATGGGAAAACCTATCTAATGAAGGGGGTTTTTTTATGCCTCTGAATTTTCTGGTAAGAGTCCCCTTGAAAAGTTCCAATTTATGTTTCATTTAAGATGTTCAAAAATGTTTTTCTTTTTTATTATTAAATTTATTGGGATGACATTGGTTAATAAAATTATATGTTTCAAGTGTACAATTAAATAATACATCATCTGTATATTGTATTCTGTGTTTACCACCCAAAATCAAATCTTTTGCCACCATATTTGCCCCCCTTAACGCTCATCTACCTCCGCGCACCCTGTTTTTCTCTGGTAATCACTGAACTATTATCTATATCTATGAATTTTTTTTGTCTTCTTTGTTGCTTTTAGTTTTATATCTCACATATGAGTGAAATCATGTGGTTCTTAACTTTTTCTGACTTATTTCGCTAAAAATGCCAATCACAAGATCCATCCATGTTCTTGTAAATGGTAGTATTTCATCTTTTCTTATGACTGAGTAATATTCTATTGTATATATGTATCACATCTTCTTTGTCCAATCATCTATCAAGAACACTTTCATTGTTTCCATGTCTTGGCCACTGTGAATAATGCTGTAGTCAACATCGGGGTGCATATATCTTTACAGATAAATGTTTTCATTTTAGGGGTAGATACCCAAAAGATAGACTGCTGTGTCATATGGTAATTCTATTCTTAATTTTTTGAGGAAACTCCATACTGTATTCCATAGTGACTGTACCAATTTACATTCCCTCCAGTAGTGTATGAGGGTTCTTTTTTCCCCACAACCTCTACAACACTTGTTATTATCTGTTCTGTTGATGATAGCTATTCTAACAGGTGTGAGATGGTATCTTGTGGGGTTTTTTTCTTTCTGAATTTTTTAAAATTTATTTATTTAAATTAGTTTCAAGTATACAGTACCTTGGTTAGACATCTATATATTTCACAAAATGATCCCTCCAGTTGCTCCCTCCCTCCCCTGGCCTTCCACCTAGCCATCATATTAATGCTAACTGCATTCCCTATGCCCCCATCCCCATGTCCAACTATCAACTACTAATTTGTACCTCTTTAACCCTTTACCCCATTCTCCCAGCCCCCCAACCTCCCTCCCCTCTGTTTGTCCCAAATTGTCCACTACGTTTGTGAGTCTGTTTTTGATTAGTTTGTTCTTTTTGTTCCTTAAATTCCTCATATAAGTGAAATCATATGGTATTTATCTTTCTTGTCTGACTTATTTCACTCAGCATAATAACCTCTAGGTCCATCTAAGTCATTGCAAATGGTAGGATTTCATTTTTTCTCAAATGGCTGAGTAATATTTCATTGTGTATACGAACCATAACTTCTTTATTCAATCATCTGTTGATGGGCGTTTAGGTTGCTTCCATATCTTGGCTATTGTAATTGTACTGCCATGAATATTGGGGTGCACAGATCTTTACAAATTATTGTTTTGGATTTCTTTGGATAAATATCCAGAAGTGCAATTGCTGGGTCAAAAGGTATATCCATTTTTAATTTTTTGAAAACCTCCAGACTGTTTTCCATAGCAGCTGTACCAATTTGCAATCCCATCAACAATGTATAAGGGTTCCCTTTTCTCTGCATCCTCACCAACACTTGTTGTTTTTTAATTTATTGATGATAGCCATTCTGACAGGTGTGAGGTGATATCTCATTGTGGTTTTAATTTGCGTTTCTCTGATGATTAGCAACCTTGAGCATCTTTTCATATGTCTATAAGCTGTCTGCATTTCCTCTTTGGAGAAATATCTGTCTAGGTCTTCTGCCCATTTTTTAATTGAATTGTTTGTTTTTTTGTTGCTGAGTTGCATAAGTTCTTTATATATTTTGGATATTAACCTCTTATCAGATGTATCATTAGCAAATATCTTCTCCCAAATAGTTGATTGTCTTTTTGTTTTGTTGATGGTTTCCTTTGCTGTACAAAAACTTATTAGTGTGATGTAGTCCCATTTGTTAATTTTTTTCTTGTTTCCCTTGCCCATGTAGATATATCTGAAAAGAAATTTCTGTTAGTAATAACAGAGAGTTTACTGCCTGTGTTTTCTACTAGAAGTTGTATGGTTTCCGGTCTTACATTTAAGTATTTAATCTATTTTGACTGTATTCTTGTATATGGTGTAAGAAAGTGGTCCAGGTTTTGTTTTGTTTTATTTTGTTCTTTGTTTTCTTTTGCATGTGTCTGTCCAATTTTTTCAACACCATTTATTGAAGAGAATGTCTTTACCCCATTGTATATTCTTACCTCCTTTGTCATATATTAAGTGAGCGTATAGGCGTGGATTTATTTCTGGGCTCTCTATTCTGTTCCATTGATCAATGTATCTGTTTTTGCCAGTATCATGCTATTTTGATAGTTTGAAATCAGGTATTGTAATACCTCCAACTTTGTTCTTCTTTCTTAGGATTGCTGTGGCTATTTGGGGTCTTTTATGGTTCCATATAAATTTTAGGATTATTGTTCTAGCTCTCTGAAAAATGCCATTGGTATTTGATAGGGATTGCATTGAATCTATAGATTGCTTTGTGTAGTATGGCCATTTTAATGATGTTGGTTCTTCCAACCCATGAGCATGGTATATGCTTCCATTTATTTGTATCTTCTTCAATTTCTTTTTTCAATGACTCATAATTTTCTGAAAACAGGTCTTTTATCTTCTTGGTTAATATGATTCCCAGGTATTTTATAGTAAATAGGATTGTTTTCTTAATTTCTCTTTCTGAAAGTTCATCATTGGTGTATAAAAATGCCACTGATTTCTGAATATTTATTTTGTAACCTGCTACTTCACTGAACTCATTGATTGGTTCTAACAGTTTTTTGGTAGAATCTTTGGGGTTCTCTATATATAGTATTATGTCGTCAGCAAATAATGAGAGTTTTATTTCTTCCTTTCCAACTTGGATGCCTTTTATTTCTCTTTCTTGTCTTATTGCTGTGGTTAACACTTCCAATACAATGGTGAAAGTGGGCATCCTTGTCTTGTTCCTGATCTCAAAGAAATGCTTTTAGCCTTTTCTCTTTGAGTATGATGTCAGCTGTAGGTCTGTCATATATAGCCTTTATTATGTTGAGGTATGTTCTCTCTATTCCCACTTTGCTGAGAGTTTTTATCATAAATGGATGCTGGTCATTGTGGTTTCAATTTGCATTTTCCTAATAGCTTGTGAAGTTGAGCATCTTTTCATGTGTCTGTTGGCTATTTGTATGTCTTCTTGGGAGAAGTGTCTGTTCAGGTCCTCTGCCCATTTTTTAAATGGATTGTTTATTCATTGTTGTTGAGTCGTATGAGTTCTTTATGTTTTTTGGATATTAACCCCTTATCGGAGACATTGTTTGTAAATATTTTGTCCTATTTATTTGGTTGCCTCTTTGTTTGTTGATAGTTTCTTTTGCTGTGCAGAGCTTTTTAGTTTGATATAGTTTCAGTCATTTATTTTTGCCTTTACTTTTCTTGCCTTTAAGGTCAAATTCATAAAATCCTCTCTAAATCCAAGGTCCATGAGTTTAGTACCTATGTTTTCTTTTATGCAATTTATTGTTTCAGATCTTATATTTAGGTCTTTAATTTATTTTGAGTTAATTTTGGTGTATGGTGACAGACAACAGTTTAGTTTCATTCTTTTGCATGTGGCTTTCCTATTTTCCCAGCACCATTTATTGAAGAGGCTTTCTTTTCTCCATTGTATGTTTTTTACTCCTTTGTCAAAAATTACTTGCCCATGTATATGTGAGTTTATTTCTCGACTCTCAATTCTATTCCATTGGTCTGGGTATTTCTCTAGTACAAATAAATTGATAAATTAATATAATATTTATTTTTGGACAATATTTGGTGCATTTTACCTTATTGTTCACCAATAATCTTTTCAATAGCATGTGAACACACATAGGAGTTAATTCCAATAATTGAAAATATTTGTATATAAAGAAAGATGAATGCATACCTCTGAATAAACCATTAATTCTCAGACATTTATATGCATGTTCCCTTTGGATAATACATAAGAATTGACTAATGTTGATCAGTGATTTAACAAATTAATAGGTTAGTGTTTATGTTAACATTATAACTTCCTGATAATGTTTTTTTTCATAAATTCCTAAAGTAGCTTTTAAAAATGTTTTAGTGCTGCTTCATAAAGGTAAAACAGGAATAATTAAGTAAGAAATAGATTAAGGATTAGTCCTGTAGACATATGGATATATTTATCAGTATATATATCTCAATATTTTTCCCTAAGGAAGAAGACACATTTGTAGAAATTTAGATGTGTTTTCTCGGATCTGTCCCATTGGACACAAATACAATCTGTCACCAGTACTTACCTTAGGAGAAGAGGCAAATCTGATCTTTTTCTTTCATTGTTCCATGTGCATGCTGACAAGTAGAGAAGAAATAACATAAACTAAATTTAAAATATGTATATATTTTTTATATATACATATACATTCTCCTGGTAGGACTGGTGGTAAGCATACAATACATAATTACTTGTGGAACTAATACTAAATGAAAATTAAAAAGGAGAGTTTTTAGTATGTAATACTATATGCAATGACAATGTAGAGAAGGACAATTACTTTTTAAAAGGATAAGGAGAATGGGAGACCAAATAAAAAAATTATTGCTTTTATAAATAATATTGGTGGTGATCGTATTAGAATTGTTATCCTGAGACAATTATACATGTGATATGGAATAAAAGAAATGAGAAAGTATGGAATATTCTAATTCTCTGATCCATAGTGTCCTTGAGAACTAGGGTTCTCATGTGAAAGGAGATACAAATGAAATGTAAAATAAATTACGTTTAAAAAATCTGTATTCTAAAATTTGTATGAGAAGTAGCAGTATGAGTTCATTAGATACTTTAATATGCACTTACATAAAATGTATTAGTTTTGTCCACTAAAAAGATTACATTAACTCTGTCCACTGAAAATATCTAAAACAATGATCTATTCATTTGCAATGAGCAAACTAAATATTATATGCCTTCCAATGAAAAATACCATCTGTAGTCTTGCTAAAGAGATCAAACCTGAGGTAAATTTGGAATAAAGATCATGAATTTGACTTTGACATGCTGTGTGCTACACAAGTGGAACAATAGTCACTATCTGAACATATGATACTGAAGATTTTGTAAAACTAGAATAAATATTTGAGGGTCATTCTTATGGTGTGGTAGTTGAAACAATAAAAATTAATGAGTTGTATGTTAAGAGTTCTAAGGTATAAACCATTAGAAATCATCAAGACTCAAAACATGAATAAATAATAATACAGAAGATCCACTGTAAATTTCAGAGAAGGAGTAAGAGATGTTTAAAAGAAATAAGACCATAGGAGCCACATAAGGAGGGAGTTTAAAGATGCAAACTTCATGAGGTGTCAGTTTTTAGCCAAAGACTTCATCACATAAGATATAGTCATCAGTCCCATGGCCTTATTATAGTGAAATGTTAAAAATAATTGCATCTTATAATTACAAAAAAGAAATTTGAGAAATGTTGGAAAAGAAGAAAACTTACACACAGAGATATCAGATGACTGGAAATCCCAGTTATTTGAAGAAGTTGAGAATGAACCAGTTTTTTGAAAATTTGTTACCATCAGGGTCTGGTTTTTTTAGACCACCCTATCTCTGTGCTTTACACTCTGACTAGAATATCGAAGGATTCTCTTATGTGTATTTATTGATTATCAATGTTCATTTTTTTAAAAAATGCAAATTCGTGGCTTCATTCTGTTATGATGAAACTTAAAGGAAACATCATAGCAAGATGGACAATAGAGGGTGCCCTTGACTTTGAGTATAAGATGTATTGACTAATCATTTCTTGAATCATTACTAAGTGATGCTTCATAAAATTCTTGGCAATGAGTCTTTTAAACTGCAACAGATGTGAAATGGTGAGTAATATACTTCCTTATTTTTCTCCCTAAAGGCAGTTGAGATTCAAATCATCAAATTCAAAGCAAAGGCAAACTGACTATACTTAATTGAATTTCGATGCCAGTGGAAAGCCTTATACAATATTTGGAGATGTTAAAGAAAGCTTTGCAAAATGAAATCAGCACCTTCTTAGTGCTAACTGATTTCCAAGTCAAGAGTGAGGGGCACACATAAGTAGTAGGAAAACCTTCATGCTGATAGTAACAACTGACTTCCAGGGAAATGTCACTTTTAACAAACAGTGCCTTTGTTAATTGCTTATTTTAGATTTTTCCACTGAGCAGCTACAGATTCTCCATACAATTTATTAGGAAAACATTTTCTTAAACTGTCCTAACTTTTCAGCAAAATATCAATAAAATATGTTACCTACTGAAAGTTAGGTTGAACAAAATGCTTTCAGCAAAGCTATACTATATTTATAGTAAACTAATTTCTCGCAAAGGATAAAAGTTCTCATGTAAAGAAAAAATAGCCAACCATTTTTAATATGGTTTGTAACAGATGCTTTCACAATCAAAATGAAGCTAGAATCCACAGGTTTCAAATGGAGAACATATCTGAAAATTATGTGGACAGCTGGCAAACTTCCTAATTTCTGAATGCTAAGAAGACCATTGTAGTAGCATTTGTACATCCCTCCTCATTTCCCTACCAGCACCACCACCACCTTCCCAAAACACACGTGTGCATGCACATGTGTGTGCATGTGCACACACAGAGCATTGGAATCTTTAAAAC
Organism: Eidolon dupreanum; assembly: GCA_028627145.1. Taxonomy (NCBI): domain Eukaryota; kingdom Metazoa; phylum Chordata; class Mammalia; order Chiroptera; family Pteropodidae; genus Eidolon; species Eidolon dupreanum. Next base: position 47,519,513 of record CM053501.1, on the reverse strand, counting down.
TTACTAGAATCTATGACCAAGCCCTGATATTCTGGAAGCTTCCTCAGAACTCCTGATAAGAATTTTCCTATGTACATAAATTTTGTATCACAAATTATGTCGAAGCAAGACCATCTCTGCCTCTATCGTTTTGCTTTACATTCAGTGTCAAACAATGTCATACAATGAATTTCTGTTTTATTAATTTTAGAGTCCCCCAACATATAACTCTATATATCAGTGATAAAAGTATCGCTCCAGGAAACAGAGCAGAGGTTCTCAATCTTTCCATGAATATGGTTTTCATTTTAATATCAAAAACTTTGCAGACCCTGATGATGATAACAGTTGTATTTTTACTGTCAGGTGATTAAGGAATTATGATGATGACAAAAAATTAATAAGTATCCAACATTACATTTTACAGATTTATATTTTACTCATAATATCAATACCCATACACACTTGAAAAAGTATATTACAGTATTTATTTCATAATAATGAGATTTGCACCCATAAAAATCACAAATATTATAAAATCAGTAACTCTCTACATCTTACTTTTACTTTTCCCACCCTGTTCTAAGAACAGAGATGCTATTTTCCAGAGTTCATTTTTATCTTAAGATCCTTCATGTCTCAGAAGAAGACTCAGTGCATACATAAGCATTCTTGTCAGAAGCAAGGTTGTTTTCTCATTCAAGTTCAGTGGCTCTACCAGGCATTCTGCAGACCTAGGCTGAAACAGGCCAGCTGATGCTTCATGATTCTCAAACATGCTACTTCTTTTTTCTCACTAATAGCGACTAATTACATGTTCATTAATTTAGTAGAGCAAGTGACCAGGACTGGGTTATATGACCCTAATCTGACTAACGGATGGCTGAGAGAGTGATTATCTGATATTTGGAGCCTCTAGAATGAAAGACAGCCTGATAGGAAAGGTGTGGGAGGGAGCATATGCAGTGTGGAGGGAGGCAAGATGGAGGGACAATAGGATGGCTGTGGTTAAGCAAGCAGCAGTGTCTACCATAAGCAAGTATGATTATCCTTGTTTTATGGACGAGAAAACAGATTCCAAGAAGTTAAAAAGACTTGAAATTGCTAAATAGGTAAGAACAAAGTTAGATTCAAATCAAGAGTATGGTATAATAATGAGAACTCTAACCATCATTGTATACAGACTCTATAGAAACCTATAAATTTTGCCATGATATTTAGGTGTATTTATCCACTCAATTCACTGGTGACTCCTGCTTTGGTTTGTAACTTGGTATCTTCATGTATCTTCAGCTTCTTCCTCTCATAAAAGTCTTTTTACCTTTAGTCGTTTCATGAAACTTGGGCTATATTTTGTTAATATATTATTCAACTATGACGCTTGATACTTTTGAGTTCTTAAAATTGTATCCTGCAGTAACTTACAGAAAAGATACAAGAAATGCTATTTAATAATGGCTTAATTTTGAGTATTGCCTGTGTAACCACTACTGACACATCCTTTTAATTTTTTTTAAAAACTACATAACATGAAACTGTATAGATGTTTAAAATAAGTTTTTATATTTATTTATTCTAAAGTGTAACCATATTATAAAGTCATGTCATAAGTTTAGTATCCTAACTTAGACTTTAAATGCATTTTCTTCCAGACTTTTTTCCAAAATGTTGTTATATAATTGAAATAATAATTTATATTAACATTTGATATCTTTATTTTTACTTAACATTACAATAAAAATAATCTTATGCTTGCCATGTGTGCTTTGAAATCATGATATAAATATGCAATATTTCATCAATTAGATACATCTTACTTAATCACTCCCTGGTGTTGAACACTCAGTGTTTTTCATTGTTCTGCTATTATGAGAAGCAATGTGTGACATGTATCTCTATGCATATTTTGAATTATTTTCTTAGACTAGATTCCCAGAAGTAAATGACTAAGTCCAAGAACATGATTTTTTTTTTTTTTTTTTGGCTCCTTATGGATTCTGCCAAAGGGCTTTCCGAAAGGATGGGGTCAATTTACAGCGTGGTCGGTAATGTATAGGAGCACCAATTTTCCTGTGCTCTCACCCTTAGTGAAAATACATTTCTAAGTTGATGCATTAAAATGAGCCTTCATTTTGTGATGAAAGAGAGAAAGAGATTGAGAGAAAGAACTACAGATTCCAAGCACTCTGCGAGGGGCTCACAATTTAGAGGAGACAAACTACAAACAACTATGGATAAAACAATATGATAGATGGAGAGTTGACAGAGAAACTATGTAGTGAGAGAACTGTGTCCTGATTATTGTGGAATCTTGGAAAGGGAAACAACATTTACCTCTTTAAAGAATGAGGAAAAGAAAGATGAGTGAAGAGGGGATGGAAATTATAAGCATAAGCAAGAGCACAGAGGGCTGAAATGGCAGGGCACTTGTTAAGATACGCAGTTCGAGGTTATAGGAGAATCAAGCGGGAGTCAGAGAATGGGAGAGAGAATCCTGGTGAAGTAGAAAGCATAAGATCTTGGAGAGTGTTATGCATGTGACATAATAGGAAACTTAAGCTTAATTCTGTAGGTTATGGGAAACCACTTCATGGTTTTAAGGAAGTGTGGGGGTAATACAAACTTATTTAAAATCAGCGCTTTTTAATGTGCAGTCAAGAACAGGGGCATCAGCATCACCTGCAAACAGAAATGCAAATTCTCACAACCCACAGGGGAATTACTAGGTTAAAACTCTTAGAGTGGGGCCTAACAATCTTTGTTTGAATAAGCCCTTCAAGTGAATCGATGCTCAGTAACTTTTGGGAATGACTGCTTTAAACTGACATCCTTGCAGCTGGGTAGAAGGAGGCTTTGATGGTGTATATTTGAATGCAGGATGACTGCTGCAGAGGTCAAGTGGAGAAGTAACGCATCCTGAGCTTGAGCAGTGGAATGGAAACCAATCAGTTTGAATGAGTTTACATAGGAAAAATATGCAGATTGAGAACTTTTGGTTGAGGACAGAATCCTGGAATATACAAATTTTAAATGGACAGGGTGAAGAAGTACCCTCTAAGAAAAAGAAAAGATATAGTCAGGGAGGTATAAAAGGAAAGAGGAGGATGAGTTCATGGAAGCCAAAGGAGTAGGGAGCTTTAACAGAGTCAGAGGGAGAATAGTAGCCCAAAAATATAGACTGACAATTATCTGGATTTTACAATTAGGGCACCATTTTTAACCTTAGAAAAAGCAGTGTAGTATTGTACTAAAGATGGAATCAGACTCAAGGAAATGAGATTTGAAAGAATGCAAGAAATTGTGGTACACCACTACTTTGGAGAATGATGAATGTAAAAAATAGGAGCGAGAGGTCTAAAAACATTTTCTGAAAAGGTTGCATGGTAATATTTTAGGCATGTGAGAAAATGGTCTCTATAGCAAAGATGCAGCTGTGGCATTGTAGGGAAGAAGTCAGCCGTAGGCAATACAAAAATGAATGTGCATGGATCTTTCCAACAAAATTTTATAAAAACACATGGTCTCTTGGTGAGCTGATATCCCCTGTTTACAGTTTTTTTCTTTTTTTATTTGTTTGCTTTGTTGTTTTTAAGGTGGGAAAGTAATGCACATATTTATAGACCAGAAGAAAAGAATAGAAATGAAGATATTTGAGGATACATTTATTCTTTAATAATACTTATTGAACTCATATTATGTTCCAAGCATTATTCTAGTCACTGAACTTAAGAAATAAACAAGAAGAAAGACATTATTTTCAAGGAAGTCAAAAAACGAGTCAAGAAATAAAGCATACTATGTGATGAAAATTGCCATGAGAAACAATAAACGGGGTGGTGTGATAGAGAGTGCCAGCTGGGTGACTCTAAGTTTACAACAAGGAAAGGTCTTTCGGAGGCAGTGGCATTTAAGCCTTTACCTGAATGATTAGAATATGAAGTAGAGAGAGGTAGTGATTAGCAGAACAAATCCCTAAGGAGTCAGGAGAAGTTAGGTAAAAGGGATGAATTGGGTTTGAATGGAGGAGAATTACTCATTATATCAGACAAAGAATAGGTGGGAAGTTTGGATGTGTATTTTTTAGGGTCATAGATGGAGGCAGCAAGAGACTGAAGATCGATCATGAGATTTTCTGATGAACTAAGACAGTTTATCCAACTAGAGTAGTTAGGATGGAGTACAATAGAGAGTTTTGAGTAAAAAGAGGGGAAAGAAAAAAGAAATTCAGCAGAGTCAAATAAAGAATTGGAAGGTGGCAGTGAAGATCCATCCATATCGGAGCTGTCTGTGAGAGATGTCTGCCTGTAGGAATGCTGCCAACACTTTCAGGAAGAGAAATTTGCAGTGTGTTCTGTAGAGCATGTGGTGCAGACACATTTAGTCCTGCCCTAAGAACTACAGCCAAGTTGCATTTGAAGATTCAATTGTATAGAGTGCAGATTTTCCAGAGAGATGAGCTTTCTCAAGAGAGTATGCTTCAGGAAATGCATTCAAAGACTAGGAACTGTGGAAGCAATTTATATCACCTATCTTGGTCAATCATAATTATTGAAAGACAATGAAACTGAGACCCTATATATTATTTAAAAATACACAGGAAACTGCTGCAGGACACTGCAGCATGTGCCACAGGGCAGAGAGAATGATAATATCTGTCAGAGAAGGGGCATTCTGGAAAACACAAAATTTAAGAAAGGGACGGATCAGCACAGGCCCAGCCAGAGTCTGGCAAATAAGGTAAAACAAGAAAGCAGGCCTTAGTCAGCTCGATGGAATTCAGAGTTCCACATTCTAAACTCCAGAGGCTATACGGTAGAAAAAAGACATAGAAACCCTGATACCTGGAACTTAATTTCTCAGCTAAGAAGACCTTGAGAGCTGAGTCTGAAATGGGTTTTAGCATCCTAAAATATTTTGTTCCAAGAAACTCAGTGTTGAGGTTTTACTTCCCCAAGGAGTTGAAAAGAGAATTCTAGAGACAAATTCTAAGGAAATGTCAGAACAAAATGTTGGACATAACATCAAAATAAGCCAATAACCTTATCAGTTAAAGGACAGAAGGACAATTAAAAAACTGAGCCAAAGAGAAATGAGACAGAAAGAAAAACCTTTCGAGTGAAGGATAGTAAAATATAAAACAGTTACTTTCTGTGCTAGTGAAAGTCAAGCAACTATGGATTTCTCTGCAATGTCTGAGTTTGTGATGTAACCAGGAAGACAACCCTAACAGTCAGTAAGTGGATTCGGGAGGCATCCTGATCTTCCCTTCACAGTGGACTAACAGACATGTTGGGATCATTGTGCAAGGAGTATTTCCACTCTTGGTCATAGAGAAGTCAGAACTTATTTTTAAACTCATCTGGTATATTAGACAAGAGCTATCCTTACACTGTTTTCATGGTTCCTCCATGTTTCTAGGATTAGAGTTGGCTGTCCTACTACAAAAAAGTAGGAATGAGACCAGAACAAGGCAGTGAATGGCAATTAATCACAATGATCATGTATTAAGACAGAGTTACTGATTTGGGTAAGAATTTCTACTACTCCTAGGATTTTTTAGTATTCCACAGACATTTTCTGCCTGTTCTAGAATATAGATGATGTATCAAATTTCATTTATGTATCAAAGAGACATAATGAAAAACTCTATATGGTGTTATAGGGTTGATGCAATATTTCAGTGTATTTCAAAAATGTGTTCAGTGGAATATTGGTACCATGAGAGATTAATGAATATAATTAACAAGAAGGATTCTATGATCAAAAAACATGGTGACTACTGGGTTCAATAAAATCAAACATTTTTTTTTATTATAGAAGTTCTCAGAGTCATTAATATGCTCATTTTACTGTGCCTTTGCAAAGGAGGTACATAGAATAGAGTATTTATTAATGTTATTTTACCATAGAACACATTTTGAAATTGCAGTTAGTAGAACTAGTTTTCCGTAGAGCATACTTTGTAAAATATTTTACATTTAGGAGGAAAAAAAAAAGATATTAAAAAGGTATTCCAATGTCAATGTAATCCTTTTTAGCATCAATGTTTATCTATTCAAGATTAAAAAAAAAAAACCTAGAGAAAATTTTACACATAAACACAGGGAGATATATACCACATGTCCATAATAGCCTTGTTCACAACATTCCTACCTAAAAGCCTATCAACAGAAGAATAAACAAATATGTTTTTATATACTTACACAAAGGAAAATTATACAACTGTGGAACTAAAATAAATAACACCTCACACAGCAACACAGGTATATCTTAGAAACATAATATTTAATCAAAAAGTCATGTTTTAGAAAACTACAAAGAGTATGAAATCATTCTTATAAGACCTTAATATAGGCAAAATTAAATATTCTGGTTTAAGATACATAATTACTTGATGAAACTATTTCCAAAAAACAAGGGGATGGCAAACTCAAAATTTAGGGTGGGTAGGGGAGGCAAGGGTTTGAATAAAGAAGAAACACACAGATAATACGACAGTAATTATAGTCCTGGTTATTAATTGGGGAATTATTTTATGTTTATGTAGCACAATACACATATGTGCTATGGTTTTCTTTTGTGTGTATTAAATGTTATATACTAAAATGTAATTTAAAAAAATCATTACCTGGCACATAATAGGCATTCAGTAAATATTTGTCTAGTGGACAAAATTATTAAGCCAAGTCAGGTACCAAAACAACAGAACAGCCAACCAGACATTTAGGTGATTACTGATGACTACTATCCAGTAACATATTAAAATCTCAGAAGTTCATGCATATCCTGGAGTGTGGTAGGACCTAAAAATAACTGAGACTAAAATTTCTGCCATCCTCAAACATTAGAGAACCCAGACAAACTTAGGATTATTTAAATGAAATTAAGATAAGTGGTATTTTACACACAACTAGATTCACAGGCCATTATTCATATTCGATGCATGTTTTGCTTTTCAAAATAGTCAACTACTGTAGAGTAAATCTAATACCCAATGATATGGAATATTGAATTTGGTGATAGACTTCCAAGATCTTTGTGTTTTCTAAATGTCAACTTCTGCATTATTGTGGTGCATTACAATAATATAAATAACTTCGAATTCACGGAATCTCTTCTCCTTTTTGTAAGATGGAGATGTGTTCAGCCACAAAATGCTGGATGATGCTGAGACTCCAGCTGTATACTCAAAGGACCAGAAACCACAACAGAACTAAATTACAACAGTAAGGATGTCTTTGTTGCTATTGCAAGCATCAGAACTTCCAAAAATGTCTCTTTTTGTTGAGATATAATTGACATATAGTATTACATTAGTTTCAGGTGTACAACATAATGATTCAATATATGTATATATTGTGAAATAATCTCCATGATAAGTTTAGTTGACATCCCTCATCGCAAGTATTTACAAATTTATTTTCTTTTCATGAGAAGATCTACTGTTAGGATCTACTCTCTTAGCAACTTCAACCTAAATAGAACTTGAAGGTATTATGCTACATGAACTAAGTCAGTCAGAGAAAGATGAATACCATATCATCTCACTTATACACGGTATCTAAAAATAAAAGTCTTTATTATTAATTTAGTAGGAACCCTCAGTGTCAAGTCTCCATAATATAGTGGTTCTTAAAGTGTGGTTCTCTAGACCATCAGCATCAGCATCACTTGGGAAATTGTCAGGAATGCAAATTCTTAGGCTTTATCCCAGACCTACTGAGTCAGAAAATCTGAGAGCAGGGCCCAGCAATCTGTTTTATCAAACCCTTCAGTAATTCTGACACATGTAAAGTTTGACTCCTACTGCCCCAGAATAATTGAAAAGTCCACACATAAAGAATAATGATTTGGTTAAAAGAATATTTTAGCCAAGTCACCTCTGTTCTTATATGTTTTTATCCTTTTAAAGTTTCTTAATTAAGAAAGGATTTATCCAGAATGAATTTCATCCCAACCATGACTCTTAACATGTATCCTTTGCCTGTTTTGCTTATCAAACATAACAGTGTGACATGTGAGCTTCTCAGGAACCATAGAGAAGGGTAAATTTTGAAACTAATTTAACACTAAATCAAGTGCTTAAGTAATTTTCCAAAAGCCTCAGAGCTCTTCTGTATGGAAGGAAAAAGACTTCATTTCTGTGTTCTGTGTTTCCTATAAGAGGATAATGTGAGTGCTGGTTTTTTTTTTTTAATTGTTAATTTTCAGGGTGGACTATTTGTGAGAGCACTGGAATGGTTTGGGAATAAAGATTAGGCCAGCATAACATGGTGCATGCTCCTCTCAAAAACATTACAGATTATCTAAAGCAAGTTTAGACATTCAGGTTTGTTTTCATGTGTAAAGGAAATATCCCTTTCCCTCGGGGACCCTGACTTTGCAGAATAATTTATATAGAAAATCAGGAATTCCATGGGGAAAGGACACAAATAGTTTACAATAGAGAGAGAATAGGGATAAAAATTCTTGCCAAGAAAAGTCATATTCAAGGGATCTATAAACAAAGACTCTTAGAAAACTCGAAAAATTATTTTAAGTTTTCATAAGTTTTTAGACCTTCTAAAGAACTCAGAAATTCTAAAACAAAAACATGAGAATGAAGCTTGGGATTTGTAAGTATCTATGAGGTAGCAAGATGAAAGTATAGGATAGTGGGCAAAATCTAAATAAGTGATTTGAAAATTAATTATGTATTACTTTAAAATATCTCCATACTTTTATTGTTCTTGAATAAATTTTTGTATAATGTCGATGCATGCTTATGCTTTATTTGCCCACCAAACTAATAGGCAAAGATAACAGTGTCATAGAACTGGTCTTTACTTTCCATCACAAGACATTCAAAGAAAGGCTGTAGTCAAGTGAAACTTTACAAACCAAATTGTATTGTTTTATAACTAAAATGCCATAAATGAGGGATAATTTCTGTATGATCTCAACATCAGATACATCATAGGCTTTACCAATAATAGGCCTTAAGTTCAAAGATACAATGATCAACTTCACTGATTATTATCAGAGCTGCCATCTTCTACTGCTTGAAGACATAATTCTTCTTGCAGTTGGTTTAAATAAATCTCCTTCAGCTAAACATCATTATTGCCCAGAATTATTTAGAATATCATAAAATTATAGGACATTAGAACTAGAAAGTTAAAATACATCTAATATAATGTGTTCATTCTGTTGATAAAGAAACAGACTGCTGAAATCACACAGTTACCCAGCAAAGCTAGAACTGAAAAGTAGATCTTGTGACTCATGTCCAATAAAGATAAAGCCTCTATCTCCCTCTTCCACTACAGCTTTCACTACTCTCTACCTTGCTCACTGTGCTCTACCCCCATTATGAGGGCTAGATTCTAAGGGCAAGTGTTGCTAGAAGCTCTATATGACCCAGCAGAAGCCTGTATGACCCAGCTTCAGAAGTCAAAGCACCACTTCTGCCATCATCGCAAGCTCATCTGGATTCAAGAGAAGAAAAAACAGGACCAACCTCTTGTGGGAGGGAGCGTCATAGTCACATTGAAAAAGAGCATAAAGAATAGGAGAAATTGTTGTGATCTTCTTTGGAAAATATAATCTGCCACAAATTAAATACATGCATCTAATATTGTTCTCTCCTAAAATTTCACCAAAACAATAGTAAATTGATTTCCCACCCAAGGCATATGCCCACAAACACAGGGAGAATAAAGAAGAAGCAACAGCAACAAAATTTTAGAAGCTGGAAAGCAGATGTTCAACTGGCAAAGAATTTAACAGACCCGAGAAAACTGAATTTTAAACAAACAACAAGAAAAGCTAAAAATTCATCAGATTTCTAACACAGAATTCCAAAAAGGCTAAAGGATATGGTAGCATCAGAAATAATTATAAGTGTGAGTAGAATGAAAGTGATAAAATAAGGAGAATTTTTAAATATAAGTCAAATCTCTAGATCCCATCCCCAGATTTAGGCAGCCAAATGACTGCACCTCTTGAATGCTTGCCCAATAGTGGAGGCAAGTTCTCTTAAAAGAATGAAGCAGGGAGGGTTTTGGACACCTTGAGGATTGCAGGCAGAGGTAACATGATAAAAAAAAAAAGAGAGAGAGAGAGAGAGAAAATTAAGTATGAACACTGATGACTGAGAGTTCCAGCTCTCCTTCCCTAGTTGGCTTCCTAATAACTAGCAGCTAGGCCCTCACCCTCGAGGCAAAACACTCGAAACACTTTCTCTGGGGAATCTGATCACTTCAAGATAATGTCTGTAGAGGTCACAAAACTAAAAAGCTTAGCTACGTCATCCTACTGTGACATTCACAGATGACAAGATCCACTCGTCTCAGAGCCTCCAATCAACTTTTTCAGTCCTCTAGAATTACCGGATAGCTTAAGAAAACCTGCAAGATGGGAAGTAGGAAAAAAAAAAAAAAAAACAGAAAAAGCAGCTCAGAGCAAGCATACTGGGAGAGCTTTAAAGATATATGTATTATTAATAGCCACCGAGATGTAAGAGAAGATACTGTAACTGTGGAGAAAAAGAACAGGATGCTACAATAAAAGGAACATTCTGAGAACCAAAAGAGCTCTCTTACATACTAAAAATATGATAGAATATAAGGTTTAAACAGTCTCAAAAAAAACCAAAAGGTAGAATTAGGTGCCATGTAGGTGGCGATGACTGCCAGGTCATTTGACCTGAAAGGAGATAATGCATATGAGCTGAGAAACTGAAAAACGTAGATTTAATGAAGTTGTTTCAAATTAAAAAATAACAACTAATAGAAACAAAAGTTTGTCTAGACACCAATTTTCAAAGGCAAGAATACAAAGAAAATGTTGATTTTATATAGCATAACAAAAACAAAAGAAATAGCAAGAAATAATTTTAAATAAAAATAGCAAGAAAATGGGATGGTCAATCCAGAAGGTCTAATATATATATATATTTAAAGCAGTATTCTAGAAATGGAAAACTGAATAAAGAGGGGAAAATGATCAGTAAAATAATTCAAAAAGATTTTCCAAATTCTAAGAACATAAGTTTTCAGGTTGAAAGACCCACTGTATGCCCCAGTGTAATAAATGCAAGCAGACCTGTATCACAGCACATCATCATGATACTATTACAGAATATTGAGGACAAAGAGAAGATTCAACAAGCAGAAAGAGAGAGAGAGAGAGAGAGAGAGAGAGAGAGGAGAGAGAGAGAGATCAGCTAAAAAGGAATAAGAATTAAAATGCTTCAGATTTTTGTCAGCAGCAACACTGGATACTGGGAGCATTGAAGCCAAAGAGAAGTACCTGCAGATTTCTGATGGAAAATTGGTGGAGAATTCTATATCAAGACAAAACTATCAATAAGATAGAATAAAAGTAAAGACATTTTCACACAAGACAAAGCCTCAAAATTTTTATCCCATACATTCATTCTCAAAGAGCTCCTACATGGCTATGCTCCACCAAAATAAAGTTAAAATGAGCAAACAAAAAAAAATGCATGGGAAAGGGAAGAGCACAGGGAAGAAAAGATAGGTCTCCAGGATGATGGTGATAAAAGATTGTTGACAACTGAGTAACCACTCACACAGGGCGATCAGTCCACTTTGGAGCAGGTCAGAGGACTCAGGGAAATACTTCTTCTGGAATACTAAATTAATAGAATACTTGATGCACAAGAACTTGTGGTTGAAAATATGATATGTGCCATAGAAAACCAAGCAAAACTAAACAATTTTTCACTTTGTAGAAAAATTAAAACTTGTGCCAGAAAAGTAATATAGTTTACTAAACAGATCACCTGTGACAAGTGTTTACATGGGAATAATAATGTAAATAAAGAATATTGATCTATTCAAAACTAACATAACTTTTGAGAGGGTAGAGAGATGGGAAGGGTGAGCCTATTTCAAAGATGTAAGGAGTAGAAAGATGAAGAAAAACAATATTTCATTAGTAAGAAGTCAATAAATTATACCTGATACTGATAAATCAAGACATATTACGAGTTTATTGCTTAACAACAGGGAGACGAGTGCCAAAATACTCACCTAAAAGTAGTATCCTCTAGGGAGGGTGACAGGGAGCTGCTGTTTTTATAATAAATCTTATAAACCTTTGATAAAAATAAAAAATATGGTGGTTAAATGGGAGAGCATCATTCGGCCAGGAATGACCACCTCAACTTATTGAAAAATGTAAGCATTAAGGCACATTTCCAAAGTGGCTTAACCATGATGGCAAGGAACGACAAACTGTCAGAATTTCGCTTCCTGAGTTCTCTACTATCTGGATCTGTGTTATTCAAATAGGAATCTTCTCTTTAAAAATCAAAGGCACTAATTTAAATTTTCAACTGTTTTCAAGTTTCATTATTGTAGCTTATTCTTTCTAATATCATTTTAAATAAACATTCATTAGCAAGCTGCATCCAAGACAACTGTGAACTTTACAGCAGCCATATACAATTGATTGTGCCAGTATGTATGTCTTACCAAAAAGATGGATTTTCTTATTTAATTATACAATTATTCATACGTTCTAAATTATCCTGTACACTTAAAAATAACGCTTCTTGTCCATTTCTTTGAGGTATTACATGCTTCCTTAAATTTCTCCATCATTTTAATTGCAAATGCCCTTTTCTGCAAGGCTATAAAAATTCTGCTTCAACATTCTTGGAGTGATCTAGTAAAATATAATGCTGGATACTTATTAATTTTAAAAATAGATATTTTCCAGGGTGGCTCCATAGTGTAGTGGTTAGCATGCCTGCTTCACATGCAGAAGGTCTGTGGAGCCACGGACCATACCCCGGGTGTGCCAGGCCCCTGGTGTGCCCCAGAGCACATGGGAAGACGCCTCGCCTTCAGAGATCCAGTTCTTTAAAAAAAAAAGGGGGGGGGGAATGGCAACATCTGTAGGTCAGGGATGAGGGGGAGAGAGAATTTAAAAAGGGGAAAAAATAAAAAGGATAAATAAATAAATAAAATTTTAAAAATTGGTATTTTCCCAAATAACAATAAACTAAATGCATATGACTATTAAGGGTTTTGACTTGAATTCTCCTATTTTGAACATTGATTAAGAGCCTAAAATCAAATATTCTTGATCCTCTCAGACAGATCCTGGTGACTCTATTAGAAAATTCTCCTAGAATATTGCCTTTGAAGTTTTCTGAATTTTGCAATGTTTCATTGAAAGTTTTCTCATTTTCTTTACCAGAGGACACCAATAAAGTATCTCTTCATCATACAATGGAGAAATATTTACATAGCAATGAAAATTAAGTATTTTAGATCAAATACTATTAAAATAAATCCCATTGTAATGAAAATCTATTTTTAAAAGAATTTGGTCAAATGGAGTATCATCCAGCCTTAAAAAGAAGATTCTGCCATTTGCAACAACATGTATGAGGCTGAAGGACATTATCATAAGTAAAATAAGCTAGACACACAAAGACAGAAACTGCATGATCTCGCATTTATGTGGAATCTAAAGGAGTCAAGTACATAGAAGCAGAAAGTAAAACAGTGATTACCAGGGGTGGGGATATAGGGGAAATGGGGAGATATTGGACAAAGGGTACAAAGTACAGTCATGCAGGATGAATAAGTCTAGAGACCTGATATGCAGAATGATGATCATAGTTAATAATACTGGATCGAATACTGGAAATTTGCTAAGAGAGCAGATCTCAGGGGCTCTCACCGCACAAAAAAATGGCAACTACGTGAGATGATACATTAATCAGCTTGACTGTAGTAATCATTTCACTGTGTGTGTGTATGTATGTGTGTGTATATATATATATATATATATATATATATATATATATATATATACAATTTATATACAATTTTTATTTTAAAAATTTAAAAATCTGGACAACTCCTATGATTTATGATTTGATCATAAAAGTAGATAATCAGAATTTGCTTACATTGCCCTTTAAGTTAATAATGCACATCAAACACATGTCCATTCAAGATACCCTGAGTAAAGAATATTTGTAAGAGAAAAGAGTATAATAATACCACTTGTCATTCATCAAAAAAAATTTTTTTTAAGCAAAAAAAAATTTTTTGTAGAGTTATATATTTTTCATTTATGTTTCACCCACAATAAAACTCCTCTTACTAAACTATCTCTATGGCATTTCTTTAGTGGCCTTCTGGTTGTATTTAGCTCAGTATATTCTATTACTCTTGAAAACCCTGTCAGTAACTGTTTATTTCACACCCATGAGGGTAGCTTTCCTAGTGCACGTAGCCTGGTTATTTGTTCATTTTGACCAACTTATCAAAGTGCAGAAATAATAATAAATATGACCCAAATGGAAAAACAACAACAACAACTGATTTTTCCCAATGTAATTTACCTATAGAGATTAAGCAATCTCTTTTGTCAAATGAATGTCAACTTCATTTTTCAAAAGCAATTTTAATATGTTTACCATCATAAATTATGCATTTCTAAACATAGAAACCTGCTTTAGGTTGATATATTATAAAGTGGACATCAATTCATTTTCTTCTAAATTTAGTTGGCCTATCATTGCTGAGATTTTCAAACTTCTTTGCTTTTTGCATGACAGATTTATGTGAAAGATAATGCAAAGCCACATAAAATATTTCACCACATTAAAATTAACTCCCTCAGCATACCAGGAACTCTTACATTTCCTAGAACTAAAAACCATTACCTTACACTTCTTGTGATTTATTTTGAGATTATATTTTGTGCACTCCTCAAAGCATTCAGCTGCTTCGAAAGGCCAATTGGGATTTGAGAGATTAATGAATATTGAATCTTCAGTCTTAAAAAAAGAACAGTCACACAGATGTTAAAAACATTTGGGGCATGAAAACTATGCCAAAAGTCTCAGTGATATAATATAATTGGATGCTAAATAGTGACAGACTATCATCCCAGCATCTTCTTTTCTGAAGGATTTGATCATAATCCAGCATGTATCCTTCAAGCTGTAAATTATTAACTATAGCTAAAAGAAAATTAAGAAAATTTCATAGTGACTCATTGTCACTCCGACATATGATATTTACATAAGTAAACTCTTGGATATTTAAGTGTCATATTGTCCTTATGAAATAGGAGATTAAATTTTGATCTAAATAACTCTATTCCAAAACATCAAGTGATTTGGGCCAAAATTTGATTAATGTGATGGGTGTGAGAGAAAAGTGTGAGTAAACATGCACAGAAAGAGACTTTAGTAAGTTAGATCCAAAAATGGATGGGAGAAAAATAGGAGCAGGAAATGAGAGCAAAATAGAAACAACATTGCAAGTTATGGTATAACTCAGATCTAGACATACTCATTGCATATCTCTGTCCATTTCTGTCTCAGTGACATGTCTCTGTTTAAAGATAGCTGATGTTGTGCTGGCTCTAGTACACAGATTACATAGTAAATTTATTTTAAAAAGATGTCTGAGAAACAAAAGCATTGTTAATTTGTCACGTAAATCAACAGTGCATGTGTGGTGTGGTGTGTGTGCGCGCGCGCGTGTGTGTGTGTGTGTGTGTGTGTGCAATATGTCTGTGAGTGATTGTGTGCATGAGTGCATGTGCACATGTGTATACAGATCCACCATCCAGAGCAAAATATGAAATGGCTCCTGTATTGGGACACTTGCAACCTCCGAATACAAATAACTAGCCTGACAATGAGATTCTTAGCTATGAGCAAGTTCTAGAGAGAAGTTACTGTGTTCAGATTAGAATATCTATACTCACAAGCTGCCTACCTTAAGTCTACAAACCAAAAGAAAAAAAAATAGAAATAGTTACCTATGTGAATTATAGTTATCCAGCTTCATATGTAAGCATGCAGAAGAAATTATTTTTATTTCCATTCTTATGCTCTTTTGAAAAGGTTTTAAATTTCTAGCAAGGTCTAGTTTAGGTTTATTCTGATATGAAATACCCAGAAGTAATTAAAATTTAAATATTTTCATTTTGTATTAAATCCTAATTATTTAATAAATGTTTTATTTTTTGTTAGAAATCAGTCCTAGTTATAGTTAAGAACAAAATGTGTATTTGAAAGGTCTATAATTTCTAAGATTTCTGAAACTTTCCCCTAGCTGAATTTTGTAAAAAAGACTTCTTATCAATCTTATTCAATTTTTAAAATCATAGATGACTTTAACATTATAATTTTATAAATATTTTTGAAAGTTTATAGATTTAGAGATAACAGTGTAACATTTTAAAAATATAGCAATTGATGTTATATATATATGCACACAATAAGAGTTCAAGATTTGAATTTGTTCACCAGAGAATTTCTTCCTTTACCTCCGAGTTTAACTCTTTAAATGAAATAACTTTTAATTTACTAGAAAATTTTACTTTCCAGAACATTCTATTCCCTACCTTTGTTAGTCTTTCACTCATTTAAATAATAGCAATAATAATAGCTAATAAACTGTGGTAGACAGTTTTAGTTCCCATAACCTTTGCCTATAAATATGTTATATTTCATGGCAAAAAAAGGCTTTACATATGTAATTAAAATTACTATCATCTGACCTTAAAATTGGGAGATTATCCTGGATTATCTGGGTAGGCCCAATGTAATCACATGAGTCCTTAAAAGCAGGAGAAGAAGGCAAAGAGTCTGTCAGAGAGATGTGCTAAAAATGTCTGAAAGATTCAAAACCAGAGACAGATTCAATGTGTCAATGCTAGCTTAAAAATGGAGGGTCAAATGTGAAGGAAATATGGACCCCAGTCCCACAACCACAAGGAGCTAAATTTTGCCACTCACCAGAATAAGACTGGAAGCAGATTCTCTTTCAGAGCCTCAGATAAGAGTCTAAACTGGTCAACACTTCTATTCCAGCCTTGCAAGGCCCTCAGCAAAGAACCCAGTAGAGTTTATCCAGACTCTGGTCTATGGAACTATGAGACAATAAATACATATTGGTTTAAGTCACTAAGCATGTGGTAATTTGTTACAGCCACAATAGGAAACCAAGACTCAACTGTAGAACACTTACTATGAGACAGGCACTAAACACTTTATGTGCATAAATTCATGAAACCTTCACACACGTGCGCGCGCACACACACACACAATTTATAAGGTAATAAATACCATTTCTTAGGCAAGGAGATTAAGACACAGAGATTGTAAGTCAACTGTGACACAAGTGGAAAGTGGTAGGACAGATTTGAACCCAAACAGTCTCAGTCCAAAGACTATACTATTAAAACAACCATTGTTCTGCATGAAAGTGAGGTTTAACTTAAACTAATGTGTGAGATCAGCTTAAAAATAGAGGGAGAGACTCAGAGAGAGGATTACATAGGGAGAAGAGAGGAAGCGCAGAATATTAAAAGCAAAACAAGTGGCTATCAGAAAACTGGGGAGAACTTCTTTTGTCTAGCAAACTGTCACCAAACTAAATGTTTCAGAATGGCTTATTGGGAAACTATGGTCAACTTCCCATAAATCTTGACTATTTTTAATATGGTTTTTGAGTCAACACGTACTCTTTCCTGAAATAAAGGCATCAGAGCACTTGATTCCATGGTAATGTCTTATCTGTTCACTCATCTGGATCCCCCAGTGAATTCGAAGCTCCTTGAGGGAAGACACTGACTTCTACATTCATATCTTTAACATCTCCCTATATCTCAAAAGAGATATTGAGTTTGTAGGATAAATAGGAAAAATAATGGAAAAACTGGTTTTGAAGACCATAAAGCATTATTTTTTTAAAGTAAGCCTCACTACACTATTCCTCAAATGACTTTATTCCAAATTACTTTAATTCATAAAGCTAGGAAGCAGATTACCAAATGCATTTCCTCCAAAGACTCCCAATTAGGAACAACTCTTAACACTTCTCTGATGCCTATGTAGTATTTTCCCATGACTCACGCTAATTTAGTCTTGAGTTCCATAAACACAAAAATTCAGTCCGTAAAAGTTCAGCCTCATCAAGGCAAATGGTAGGACTGCCCTGAATCACTGAATGAGTTTTTCCAGGTAGCTCTTCACAGTTGGATAAGACCTGCATGTCCATCACACCTTTCCCTACAATAGGCAAAAGTCAAAAAAAAAAAAAAGTTTTATTTTTTTATTTAATTTTTAAATTAAATTTATTAGATGACATTGATTAATAAAATTATATAGGTTTCAAGTGTAAAATTCAATAATACATCATCCGTATATTGCATTGTGTGTTCACCATCCAAAATCAGATCTCCTTCCATCACCATATTTTGATCCCTTTTACCCTTACCTACCTCCCTCTGCCCCCTTTCTCTCTAGTAACTACTGTTATCTGTGTCTATCAGTTTTTGTTTACCTTGTTCATTTGTTGCTTTCAATTTTATATCCCACATATGAGTGAAATCATATGGTTCTGAACTTTTTCTGTCTGACTCCATGTCGCAAATGGCAGTATTTCATCTCTTATGGCTCAGTAGTATTCTGTTGAATATACGTACCACGTCATATTTATCCAATCTACTGAAGGGTACTTCGGTTGTTTTCATGTCTTGGTTAGTGTGAATAATGCTGCGATGAACATCAGGTTCATATATCTTTATGAATAAATGTTTTTAAATTTTTGAGTAGTACCCAGAAGAGGGATTGCTGGGTCATACAGTAATTCTATTCTTAATTTTTTGAGGAAACTCCATACTGTTTTCCATACTGGCTGTACCAATTAACATTCTCACCAGAAGTGTATAAGCGTTCCTTTTTCCCCACAACCTTTCCAACACTTGTTATTACTTGTCTTATTGATGATAGTGATTCTAACAGGCGTAAGGTGGTATCTCATTGTGGTTTTGATTTGCATTTCCCTAATAGCTAATGAAATTGCATATCTTTTCATATGTCTGTTGGCCATCTGTATGTCTTCTTGGGAGAAGTGACTGTTCAGGTGCTCTGCTCATTTTTTAATTGGATTGTTTGCTTTTTGTTGTTGAGTTGTATGCGTTTTTATATATTTTGGATATTAACCCTTTATCAGAAGCATTGTTTGCAAGTATTTTTTCCCATTTATTTGGCTGCCTTTTGCTTGTTGATGGTTTCTTTTGCTATGCAGAGCTTTTAGTTTGATAGAGTCCCATTCATTTATTTTTTCTTTTACTCTTCTTGCCTTTGAGGTCAAAATCATAAAATCCTTTCTAAATCCAAGAATCATGAGTTTAGTACCTATGTTTTCTTCTATACAATTTATTGCTCCAGGTCTTATGTTTAGGTCTTTGATTTATTTTGAGTTAGTTTTGGTGTACAGTGACAGACAACAGTCTAATTTCTTTTCCATGTGGCTCTCCAATTTTCCCAGCACGATTATTGAAGAGGATTTCTTTTCTCCATTGTATGTTTTGGTTCCATTATAGAAAATTGTTTGCCCATGTATATGTGGGTTTATTTATGGGCTCTCAATTCTGTTCCATTGATATGTGTGTCTTTTTCTGCCAATACCACATTGTTTTGATTGTTGTCACTTTGTACTATAATTTGAAGTCAGGCAGTGTGATACCTCCAGCTTTCTGTTTTTCTCAGGATTGCTTTGACTATTTGGGTCTTTTGTGTTCCATACAAATCTGATGATTTTTGTTCTATTTCTTTAAAAAATGTCATTGGGATTTTGATGGGAATTGCATTAAATCTGCACATTGCTTTGTCTTATATGGCTCTTTTAACTATGTTGATTATTCTCATCCATGAACACAAAATATCTTTCCATTTCTCTGTGCTTTCTCCAATTTATTTTAATAATGCCTTATAGTTTTCAGTGTATAGGTCCTTCCCATATTTTGTTAAATTTATTGTTAGGTATTTTATTCTTTCAATTGCAGAAGGAATTGGGTTTTTTTATTTCTTTTTCTGAGATTTCATTGTTAATGTATAGGAATGCATTGTTAATATATAGGAATGGATTTTTGTACATTGATTTTGTATCCTGCAATTTTACTGTATTTGTTTATTGTTTCTACTAGTAAAAAAAAAGTGTTTTTTAAATTAGTTTCAAGTATATAGTACATTGGCTAGACATTTATACAGTTTATAAAACGATCCCCCTAATTGCTCCTTCTCTCCTGTGGTTTTCCACCTAGCCAATATTAATGCTAACTACATTCCCTATGCCATGTTCCCCATCCCCGTGACCATCTTTCAACTACTAATTTGTACTTCTTTAACCCTTCACCCCATTCTCCCAGCTCCTCCATCCCTCATCCCCTCTGTCCATCACCAAATTTTCCTCTATATTTGTGAGTCAGTTTTTGATTATTTGTTCTTTTTGTTTCACTTGCTTGCAGAATCCAAGGAACAAAAATGTTTTATTTAAGAGTCATGAGCCTTGGGTTTAAATATCATCATTGCCACTGTTGGCAGGAAG
Organism: Eidolon dupreanum; assembly: GCA_028627145.1. Lineage (NCBI taxonomy): Eukaryota > Metazoa > Chordata > Mammalia > Chiroptera > Pteropodidae > Eidolon > Eidolon dupreanum. The sequence continues at coordinate 47,499,150 of CM053501.1, read as the reverse complement.
CCCTTTTATATGGACAGTTGTTCATATTTTCTCAGCCTCAATTCTTCATCTTTATCAAATTTATAACATTATTCAAAATTTCTAATTGTCAGAGGTATTGTAAGGAACACATGAGTTAATGTATGTAAAAGTATTTTTATAACATGTAAACTACCAGGAGAATAGAATTGTTGCCTTCTCTCAGGGGTTTCTGGATCATTACTTTTAGCTAGATTCCACTGATGTATAAGAGATGAAAATGGACCTATCTGTGGCACTTACTTTCTATATTAAAGATGCTGATTTACTGGTTTATAATTGCCATTTCTTACTGATTTACCTGCTCTTCCCTTCTAGATTTGTTTCAGCTAAATCGAGAACTTTTAAATGTTCTTTTTCGACAGTTCCTTTGTCTTATCCAAAATCTTTCTCTCATCTTCAGGCTGATATAACATTCCACCAGTCTATCTCTTGTTAAATGAAGCCTCTGGGTTTACAACTTGACGTAATTTTGCAGTTTACTCAAATCTTTTTTTTTTTTTTTTTTTTGACTCTCAGTCACAGTATTTTTGTCTGGTGGTCTATAATATATTTTCATTGGTTTTCATTATAAAAAGTGGTATTTCTATCCAAAGAAATTCCAACCCTATTTCATATTTTTATATGTTTCACTTTTTTTTTTTTTTTTATCTCTCCCTTAGTGCCTACTCATACTCAGAGTTGCTCTTAAGCTCAAGGTTAATGCTGTGATGTTTCCTAAAACTATGCCTAGGATCTTTCTTTGCCTGAAAAGTCTTAAATTTGTTAGGATAATGCGTGTAACTATGATAAATAAACACTGAAATTTCAGTGGTCTAACAGAATAGAAGTGAAGTTCTCCATAAATCCATTCCAGTTATTCCTGATGAGCAAGTAGTTATTTTTTTAATATGTTTCTATCAGAGACCTGCGTTTCATCCATGTGGGAAATGCATCATCTCTGAGGCCTTTATCATGTTTTGCATCCAACCAGCAGAAAGGAGAGTGACACTTATTCTTTCTGCTTCATTCCATTAGCAAGAACCAGGCCTCATGTAGATACTGGGAGAGCTGGGAAATATAGTCTCCAACTAAGCAGTTGTTTCCATGGATAATTCTAATTGATGGGAGAACATAGGGATTGGTGGGCATCTGAATGACTGAATGAATTAGAAAACCAGCAACTAATGTGGCTTAGAATCAAAAAGCAGGCACCAGAACAAGTTTCCTTCCTAAGTGGAGAAGAGGGATTAAAAAGGAGGACTTTCCAAAAATACATAAATATAGTCTAGAGATGGAACAGGACAGTCCTAAATTGTGGCTTAGCTACAAATAGAAGTTGTACAGCCAAGTAAAACTATCCAAACAAGTCAAATTCCTTAGCATTAAAGAGGGAGACGAGCACAGATTACCTCTAGATATTGACCGAATTGTCCGTAACCCGCACAATCTGGAGTAAGCTGAGTGGTTGCCTCATGAAGCAAGCAGTCATGCTACACATAAAAGGTTGTAGAGAAAGAGAGTAGTTGTTTAACTTTGTAATAACAACCTGGATTAAGTGACCAGTTTTCTTCATGTTCATCAAAAGTATCAATAGAGCCTTACCAAAGGCAGTTTACCTATCCCATGAATAACCTTGCATTGTTGTCATTTTATTTATCTGTGGTACAATCAGGTGAGTCTGAGGTAGCAAAACAGCTTTCACCTTCTTAATTTTTTCCTTCTTAAGCCGGGACACTGTGTACAGAAAATTGCACCCTTAAGATGTGGTATGTCCTTCACACACTCTATGGGCTTGTGGGTGCATGTTTAATCTCTTTAGTATGCAAATGCAAGGCTGACACAGAAAATGAGTCCTGTGTTGCCTTCTCAGGAGATTCCGCTCAAAGATCTCAAAACGGTCTAAAGCAAATCAATAGATAAATCCATACAGATACTTAGGCATGAAATTGGAGAAATATCTGTCAAAACTTGTAGGTATTTATTATAAATGGGAAGCTATAAATGCAGCCCCATTACATAAATTCTAGTGGTAGAGCACTATGAAGAGATGATTTAAGTAGGAACAATGGGTGGGAAAGTGGTTAGATAAAATTTAATATAAGGAAAAAAAACAAGATAATGCATTTAGCACTAAATAATTCAAACTGTAGGTACAAAACAGTTCTGAGCCAATAGTTATTAAGAGAAAGGACTTAGGATGGGTAAAAATTATTTGTATTAGGTTGCTATGATTTTGAAAGTGAACCAAACATGAGGTATAACTGGGCAATTTTAGTACATAAGAGAAAAAAAATCAAGTAATTATTATTTTCCTCATGTAAAATGATGGTGTGTCCACCTGAAATACAAGTGTGGACAACATTGAAATGTGCTGTACAGATGGACCTTTAAAAGACAATCTGCTGTGAGGTATGTATTCTATGGACAGCTTCTTGTGCTGCACCATAGAACCCACTGCAGCATCTACACTGAAGCTCTGCTGTTAGACTGCTAATGGCCAATAACAGAGCACAGGATTAACTGTGTCCCCAAAAAGAAAAATTGTACAACTATGACAAACCTATAGAGTAAAAACTCACTTAGTTCTTCCACAAAGAGACCTATAGCCATTTACTCAGATAACTGAATACTAGAAAAAAAAAGAGTATCATACAACATTTTAAGAACTATTGTGTCTAACATTCTGAATTGACATTGACACTTGGAGTCCCAAACCATCATTATAACATCCTCATTAGAGTAAGGTCCAGTAACAAATGGAATCTTAAATAAAATCCAGCACAACCACTGGCTCCACAGACACACCAAGTAGTCATTTCCTTGAGTATATAGTTATCTTTTGAAGCTGGAGTGTCCCTCACATTGATTCCTTGGACTATGTGGCAAGCACTATCATAGTGGGAGAAGCTGAGTGAAAGCCTTTGAAACTATCCCCATCCTTCAGCCAAAACAATATCATATCATGGAAGAATGATAGAGATTATTGCTGTCATTAAAAATCTGAATATCTTCAAAGTGTCTCTATCATACCTTTGTATAATTCACCAGTTTGGCTCCTGCAGAAACTGGAAAGATCAAGGAGAATGGTTGTACTCTACCAGAAGTTCCACCACATAGTAGCCCTGATCACATCTGGCAGGCCACACATGGTTTCATTGCTAGAGGATATTAATAAGGCCTCTTTTTCTACCTCAGTTTTAAAAAAGGACCAGACAGTTGCATTTACTTGGAATTGGCAAACTACTTATCTACAGTTTTACTCCTAGGTTATAATAACTCTATTATGATAATTCTCTTGCCCTCCGTCATAGTATCATCCAATGAGATATGGGCTGTCTGGACATCCCGCAGAAAATCAAATTGATCATTACATCATTGACTTCATGCTTATTAATCAGGATGAGTAATAGGTAGCTAGAACACTGGAGATACTGGGAAATATATTCTCTAAAAGTTTGGGATGCCAAGATAACAGACAGCATTGGAGGCTACACAGAGACCTAATGTGGACTCACACTTCTCTGGGCCTCTTTTGCCACTTTCATCTCTGAATGTTTAACATGCCATCAATGCTGAGTTCCCAATACACTATTCTTGCAGGAAACCAGAAAGTCACCTGGAGGCAGTTTGAGTACCTTGGGTCTCTTTTATCTTGAAAGGACTGATAGTTTATCCCCAGGGGAAAATACCTATTCCGAGTGTGAGTTTACTTTTCTTGCCCACAAATCCTCAGCTAGCACACTATCCAGGTACTAAGAGAGTCCTGAGCCATAAACATGGATTCCCACACAACACAGCAAGGGTAACTAATTTTAATTAGTAGGAGGAGGTAGTGCTGCTTCGACATAGGGGGCGACAGATGGGGGACATGTGGAACTCAGGTGATCTTCCTGGGCCTCGCTCAATACTTTCTTGATCAATTGTGAGTGCAGACATGCGGCAACCCTGATGTGAGAAAGGAATGGCTGCAAGGGTCACACAAGCATGTTAGCTACACTTACCAATAAGGTAGCTGTGAATGAGAGGCATTTTGAACAAATAGTGGAGGAGGCAGACAATGAGTACCACTTGCAGATCTGAGCCCAAACACAGCAATATAGTCGTTTGTCCCACTAACCTCCTTCTTCTAATTTATCCCTCAGAAGGAGGGGTCCATAGGAACTATGGAGAAGCTGGGCCCTAAACAAAGATGGAGAAGTGGATCTGTGAGACATAAGGGGTGGATTTTGCAAGCCATGAGAGTAAGTTCCTAAGATCTCTCTTCCAGAGAGTCTTCTCTGAGGGTGTGTTTTGTAATAGCCTCAGCTGCTACCCATTTGTAATGCATCACAGCATTCATACTAAGTCCATGCTCTTCCTGGACACCTGCCAGCCAATGGCCCGTGCACTTGGGATGCTAGAGTTGAACCATTTATACCCCATGCAAACTTCTATAGTGTGCCACGTTTGCTCTGAGACTATGTGCTGACCTGAGTGCAATTTCTCAACTGCTCTGCAATGTGAGGCTGTTCCTACCAAATCCTTCTCCTTTCTGTCTTTGCCTTTACAGGTGTCAGACCTGCCTCATGGTCAAGGTACTCCTTGCCTATTTCTGCTCCCTCTCCTCTTATATCCTTTGTAGGTATTTTCCCCGAGTCATCTCTTGTACATCTAACTTTATGTGGACTTCTGCTTATCAGAGAATCTGAATTACACCATAGCAGTCCATTTCAGTAATTTTATAGAGAGAACATGGAAAAGGTCTAAATTTAGGAAGGACAGCTAGAAGGAGCTAGAAAGAGGCTACTACATTAGTAAAATGTGAAGGTATGAAGACCACATAGCCTGACAGTTGATGAGATCGAGAGCTACACATTTATATGAGATGTAGATAAATTTTCCAAACACAAGCAGCCTTCGCTGCAAAATTGTCTACATCTCAATAATAAGTCAGAGAGACAGAATGAAGGAAAGGACAGAGGATGAAGGTAGAGGTAAGACTAGAACAGATCTTATAGAGAAGTCCCTCAAGGCAAGTAACCACCCCAATCCTGATATCCTGTTAATCAAAAAGGATGGTAGGAATAACAGGTATTGTATTTATATAAATTATAAACTTTGCAGATAACAATGACAAAAATATAATGATCATCAAAAAGCTTTGGCACGTTAATAAATTGCTAATAGGAAAGTCTGTGCTAATCTCCCAAGTCACTCTCTTTGGAGTGTTGTTAGCAAGATAGTGCTGTCCAAAGTGGACCATGTATCCAATCTGGCTTGCAAATTCCTGTTTATTATGTCTTCAACACAAACTTGGTGATCTTTTTGTAAGTCTCTATTTTGAAGTCAAATCATAATAAAACATTTTTTTTGTTAAAAAACATACATATACATACGAAGATTATACTGTCACCTAATTTGTGAATTATTTGAGGCCTCAGCCTAAAGCAGCAGCAGTTATAGTGGACACTTTTCATGGAGAATGAATTCAAATTGTGTTTGCTTTACATCAGCCACAAAAGAGCTTTCAGGTAATAACTGTTGTTTGCTCATGACTTGGTCTAAATTTGAATCTATGATTTAAGTTGACATTGTAGAATATTTTATCAGATATTTAAATAATACCAAACCTAACCAAGGGCTCCATTTATTTTGTGTTTCCTTTTGTGCAAGCTAAACTTAATTTTGTAGTAGTTTTAGGTTTTTGGGAATCAGTACTCATTTTCTTAAATCAGCTTCAATTTCATTAGCTTTTCATAATCTAAATACACAATCGTTCCAGTTTATTTTTAACTTACAAGGAAACTCACAATGACAAGTTTGGCACATCTTCACTTGTTCTGAGTTATCTGGTCAAGTTCAGTTATTAAGGCTTAGATTCAGGTTATGCTCATAGCTCTGGCCTGGGGCTTTCTTCTGTGCCTCTGCCTAATTTTGTGGGGGCATCAAAAGGGACATTATGTTCATGTGATATGATGCAAAACCACTGAGCTCATCCAGAGGGTGGGGGTTTGGGCACTGGTCCTTGCTTCTTCCTTCCCAATGTGTACAAATAAACATCCCAGTCTCTGGTTTCTCTGATTGTACCAGTCACAAATTGTCAGATGATTTCTTTGTTCCCATTTTTAATGATCGGAAAGAACCATTTTAGCCTCATTTTACAAAAAGACAGGCTATTTTATCCTATTTCTAACAATTTCAAATCTTAAAGATATGGTTTTAAGTTTCTGAGTTCTGGATGGCAGGAAGTTAACTAAACTTTTTTTTTTTTTTTCAAATAAAGAACGTCAAAAGCAAAAGCTAGATCTTTCTTTGTCAGATTTAAGCCTTGAGGGAAATTTTTAAATAAGAATTTTGGACTAAATATTGCAATTATTATTTTTCTAGTTACCTTTTTTTTTTAGTAAATGTATACTTTTAAAAAATTCCCACCCACCCCACCCCTTGGCAACCATCAGCTATTCTCTATATCTGAGTCTGTTTCTGTTTTGTTTTGTTTTGTTTTATTTTGTTTATTTATTTTGTTTTTTTTTTTAGACTCTATGTGTAAGTGATATCATAAAGTGCTTGTCTTTCTGTCTGACTTATTTCACTTTTAGCATAATACCCTCTATATCCATGTCTTTGCAAATGGCATGATTTCATTCTTTTTTACTGCTGAATAATATTTATTGTATATATATGTATGAATGTCTATATATAGATATAGATATAGATATAGATATAGATATAGATATACATATACATACATACATATAAATGTTTTATCCATTCATCCATTCATTTATCTACTGATGGAGATCTAACTTGCTTCCATATCTTTGTCTTTACTGGTAATGTTGCAGTGAACTTAGGTGTACATATGGTGGTTCTATTTTTAATTTTTTGAAAAACCTCTATACTGTTTTCCATAGTGGTTGCATCAGTTTACAGTCCTACAAAAAGTACATGAGGATTCCCTTTTCTCCACTTCCTCGCGAACACTTGTTTGTTGATTTGTTGACCATGGCCCTACTGACATGTGTGAGGTGATATTTCATTGAAGTTTTAATTTGAATATCCCTGATGATTAGTGATGTTGAATATCCTTTCATAAGTCTGTTGGACATTTGTATGTCCTCTTAGAAGAAATGTCTATCCAAGTCCTCTGACTATTTTTTAATTAGATTGTTTGGGGTTTTTTATGTTATTAAGTTGTACAAGTTCTTTGTATACAATGTCAGATGTCTTGTTTGTGAATATTTTCTCTCAGTCAGCAGGTTGTTTTTTTCATTTTATTGATGGTTTACCTCACTGTGCAAAAACCTTTTGGTTTGATGTAGTCCCATTTGTTTTTCTTTTGTTTCCCTTGCTCAAGGAGATATCTTAAAAAAGATATTGATAAGAGTGATGTCAAAGAATTTACTGCCCATGTATTCTTCTAGGAGTTTTATGGCTTCAGGTGTAATATTTAAGTATTTAATCCTTTTCGAGTTTATTTTTGTATATGGTGTAAGAAAATGATCCAGTTTTTTTTTTGTTTTTTTTTTTGCATATATCTGTCCAGTCTTGCTAACACCACTTTTTGAAGAGACTGTCTTTACCTCATAGTATACCTTTGTCTATTTTGTCATAGATTAATTAACCATATAAGCAGGGATTTGTTTCAGGGTTCTTTATTCTAGTCTGTTGATTTATGTCTCTTTTTTATGTCAGTACCATAATGTTTTGATAATTGTAGCTTTGTAGTATAGTTTGATATCAGGGAGCCTGATACCTCCCACTTTGTTCTTTCTCAAGATTTCTTTGGCTATTCAGGCCTTTTGTAGTTCCATATAAATTTTAAGGTTAGTTGTTCTAATTCTGAGAAGAAAAACTTTGGTATTTTGATAGGGATCACATGGAATCTGTATAGTACTTTGGGTAGTAAGGACATTTTAACAATATTAATCCTTTCATTTATTTGAATCTTGTTCAGTTTTCTTCTTCAATGTCTTATAGTTTTCAGAGTACAGGTCTTTCATCTTTTTGGTTAAATTTATTCTTGGGTATTTTATACTTTTTGTTCAGTTGTAAATGAGATTGTTTTCTTAATTTCTCCTTCTGATTGTTCATTACTGGTACATAGGAATGCAACATATTTCTGTATATTGATTCTGTATCCTGCAACTTTGCTGAAGTCATTTATTCTAATAGTTTTTTGAGTGTATTCTTTAGCATTTTCTATGTATAGTATCATGTCATTTGCAAATAATGGGAGTTTTACTTCTTCCTTTTCAATTTGCATGTCTTTTCTTTCTTTTACTTATTTGATTGCTGTGGCTGGAACTTCAAATACTATGTTGAATAGAAGTGGTAATAGTGGACATCTTTGTCTTTTTCCAGATCTTAGAGGAAAGGCTTTCAACTTTTCACCATTGAGTATGATAATAGCTATGGGTTTGTCATATATGGCCTTCATTATGTTGAGATATGTTTTTTCTATATTAGTTTTTTGAGAGTTTTTATCATAAAAGGAGGCTGAGTTTTGTCAAATGCTTTTTATGCATCTGTTGAGATGATCATCTGGTTTTTATCCTTTATTTTGTTAGTAATGTATTTCATTGATTGATTTATGGATGCTGAACCATCCTTGCATTCCTGAGATGAATCCCACTTGCTCATGGTGTGTAATCCTTTTAATGTATTATTGAATCTGGTTTGCTAATATTTTGTTGGAAATTGTTGCATCTATGTTTATGAAGGATATTGGCCTGCAATTTTCTTTTTTTGTAATGTCTGTATCTGATTTTGATATCAGGGTAATGCTGCTTTATAAAATAATTTGAAAGTATTTCTTCCTCTTTAATTTTTCGAAATAGTTTAAGAAGGATAGGTTTTAATTCTTCTTTGGATATTTGGTAGAATTCACCTGTGAAGCTATCTGATCTTGGACTTTCATTTGTTGAAAGTTTTTTTAATTACTGCTTTAATTTCATTGCTAGTAATTGGTCTGTTTAGATTTTGTGTATCCTCCTAGTTCAGTCTTGGAACTTTATATACTTCTAGAAATTTATCCATTTCTTTTAGATTATCGAATTTGTTAGTATATAATTGTTTATAGTATTCTTTAATGATTCTTTGTACTTCTGTCATGTCAGTTATAACTCCTCTTTCATTTATAATTTTACTTATTAGGCTCTCTTTTTCATAATAAATTTGGCTAAAGGTTTATATTTATTTATCTTTTCAAAGAACCAGTTCTTAGTTTTATTGATCTTCTCTATTTTTTTTAATTTCTATTTTATTTCTGCTCTGATCTTAACTATTTCTTTCCTTCTGCTTGCTTTGGATGTTGTTTATTCTTCTTTTTCTAGTTCCCTAAGATGTATAGATTGTTATTTGAGCTTTTTCTTAAGTCTTAAGGTAGGTCTGTGTAGCTGTGAACTTTCCTCATAGAATTGCTTTTGCTGCATCCCATAAATTTTGAAAAGTTGCATTTTCAATTTCAAAGCATCAGGGGCACTGGCCTACTGAGCCAGAGCAGCTCCAGATGGGGAGGCCAGGTGCCTGTAATAATGCCCTGTTGATCCTGCCTGCTCTTTGTTCAGGCCAAAATAGGCTGAGAGCACACTGTTGAAACCTTGCAGGAAGACCAGGGCACCAGGATAGAGTTTCCATCCACTCAGTGGAAGTAAAGGGGGATGTAAACAGAGGTGCTCACTGGCCCCTCTAGCCCTGTAAGATTCTCACATTCCCTCCAGAGTTCTTGTGGATATATAGTCTTCTCTATACAGTTTCCCTCAGGTTTGATCTACCAAAAGTGGTCTCATGTAGAAGAGACCTCTATGCAGGTATTATGTGCTGGGTAGTTTCCAAAGCCAGTTGGAGCCAAGCAGTTACTTACAGTGCCTAGGGCATGAGCCTGAATGCTGAAGCAGCTCTCAGCATGGAGACCAGGTGAGTGTAGTGATGCCCTTCTATTCCTGCTCATTCCCTCTGTTCACAGGCAAAAGTCTCTAGGAAATAGAGTAGCTGTGAACTCCCTGTATGGTCTAGCTGGTAGGCCAAGGCACCTGAATTGAGCTCCTGCTTGCTCTAGGAAATGTAAACAATGGTGCTCACCAACTCCCTAACCCCAGAGAGTTCTCACAGCTGGGGGCGTGGGGCACTCCCTCATCTTCCTATGTCTTTTGTTTGTTTGTCAGAAGCTGTTTATTCAATACTAAATTGTCTCCCAGGAGTAACTGCCAGCTATACACATGTATATTTGATTTTTCTCAGATCAAACAAGGGGATGAGTTTAGCATCCTCCTACACCACCACCATTTTGGACCTGCAAATGTTGTAAATTAACATTATTTTATTCTTCATCAATTCGTTAAGTAGACATTTTTTTCTTGATATTGGAATATACAAATGAAGTAACATTCAATTCGAGACTTTTCAAATAATAGACCTATTCGAGACTTTAAGGTCTCATGGGAGAGATAAAGTTAACACACGTGAAATAGATACAGAACAAGTAAGGGTGAACAGTGTGGCACTGAGTTCAAGGATAACTGGTGTTTGGAACAGAAGAGAGATCAGCGAAGATCAATATAATAAAGGAAAGCTTTATGGAGGAAGCATTGTTTGAACGAGGCTAGCAGGATGAACAACAGTGCTAGCAGTAAGCAAGGTGATTACCAGCAATGGTCCTGTCAAGACACAGACCTTACCAGTCCCGTGACTGGGGTGCTGTGGGGCTCAAAGAAATAAGATAGCTTACCTTTCTAAGCCTAATTTTCCTCATCTATATAATGGTGTTAATAATAGTAGTACCTACTTCATAGTTTTGCTTATTTTGTTTTAGAGAATGGCAAATATATGCAAAGTGCTTAGCCATTAATGTTACCTTTACCTATGGGTATTCGGCAGGGAGATGGGAACATATTGAGGAAAGAAAGAGAATGGATCAGAGAACAAAGATGGAGTGGATGAGACTATACCAATCTGGCTAGAAAGCAGGGTATAGGGGTGGAGTCAAATGAGAATAAACTAAATAGATAAAGTAGGATCATATCAAAGGGAGCTTAGAAGCTTGATATACATTTTCATATATTCATTCAAATGATAAGTAACATCTACTATGTACAAGGCTCTGTGCCAGGTCCTGCGGATTCCATGGTGAATAGACCAATATCATCTCTCCCTTACTGGGGCATCTGTCCTTCGGGGAATATAAACATTAAAAAATTACAAGTGGGAAAGGGGAAATACAAAAGTTTGGAAAGTGTTTATATTACTCTGGATTTTATAAAAGTTGATGATATTGAAAAGAAAGCTATTCTAACCATAAAGATAATTACTACCAAGCTGTATGAGATAAGACATATGATTAGATATGACACATGACTCTGAGAAAAAAAACAAAATCACTCTGTCTGCATAGCAGTAATCAATCAATTTGATAGAACAAAATTAATCAGGTCTATAAAACCAATAGAGAATTTAATCAAACTTTTGATATTATGTAAACACAGTTTCAGTTCTTAAAACCTCTTTGAAGCCTGCATATCCAGCTCTATCTTTCTTCACACTTTGGGCTGGCTCAATCAATGTATTCTCATTTTCCTGGTCTGAACTTACTCATATTATTGCCATGTATATATAATTCCTGCAACCTATAATGCCTTTTTTTAACCTCAGTATAATTTTATCTTTCTCCCACCACTTTATTTTCTCCGTGTTACAAGATTGTATGTGGCCAAAACCTTCTTCTTGCACACTGGCTTTTTCATATAACCTAATTCAATTCAAAGACTATGTTTGTATCACTGAAATAGCCACTGACTTGGGTTTTATTCTACCCTGGGATATTATCTGGCCATAAGCATGGAGATTGCACACAAGATCATCTTAATAAAGGTTGAGTACAGTTTCCAATTCCAACTGGCTGATTCACATAAATAGTGCCTTCTGAAAGAAATCCTGTATATTAATCAGGATAGGCTACTTTATATGCAATAGCAAAAACAAACAACCTTTATGTGACTTAACAGAGCAAAGATCTATTTCTCATGCTCAATATATAACCTATATTAGTCAACCGGAGAGCATGCCTTATAATAGTCACTCAGAGCCCCAGGTGGATAAAGGTCTACCTTCCCATGAGCTGCAATCTCACAGGAGCCTTTGGGTGATTTTAGCAGGGTGGAGAAGGAAATAAAGAGAATCACTCATATGCTCTTCCGTGCTTTAGGTCAGAGGTGACGCCAGTCACTTTACTCTCATTTTCTTGGTCAGAGCATGTTACATGTTTGTCTAACTTTAATGGGGCAAAGACATGCAGTCCTCCCGTGCTCCCAGAAGAATTGAAGGACCAGCACTATTAGTGAGTAATATCTATCATATCCTATGAGACAAATTGACCTGCCTGTTTAAGAGACATGCTCCACAGAATGCCATTTGTTTACAGCAGAGACATCTGAAGTGAACTGAACTGTGACATTTAACAATTCTCAAACCATTTGTCACATAACAACTTTCTGTCAGCTTTACTACCTCTAACATCCCCATTCCGTAAACAACACTCTGATAAACTCTCAAATAGCTACCAAATGCGGAAAATGAACAAAGCTCTCTAGTATTTTAAGAGAAACGACAACTTCATGACAAGGAACAGATTTTCCCATAATACCCAGGAAACGTGTCCTCTTCTGCTAATTTACTTCAAAAGGCTTCAATATCTTTGGGCCAAATCCAATTTGTGATTCTATTCTAGGAGAAATTCTATGATGTCAAATTACTTAGACTCTTTAATTTTACTGATAATGTTCCCATAAACCTAGAATATCAAAATAACATTATCATTTCTAAGGTGATTGTTTTTCTAAAAGTTGGCATGGGGCTAACTTAGAGCCACAGGTAATCTAAAATGCATCATTCGTATCAGGACTGACATAGCACTACTACTTAAAGAAAGAAATCCAGTAAGTAGATTAAAATGAAATTCTTTAGCTCAACAATGGTGACTTAAAATGAAACAGAATCATGTTCATTAAGAATTTAAAATTTGAGGATACAAAAGTATATAGACCTTTTTCTGTAAAGGATTGTCATTTTATCATTCTCTTAATCCAGAACAGGTGTATTTGCTCTACTTTTAACTTCTGTCATTTGCATCGGTTTGGGTTATATACTCATCAGTTTCTTGCACCATGATGTAAACACCTTTGCTAGTGATAATCACTTTGGTCTTTTTTATAATGATTATAAAATAAGAATGATACTTTGCACTGTGTACTTTTCTTCTAATCAGCTCAAAGCTTATGTCACAATCAATATGATAGCTTTTATGTTGCAGTTGCAGGCTTTCATTGACATTCTAGCACAAGCAGCTGTCATAAACCAACCAAAGAAGAATGAGGCCATTATGTTGGTCTTATTGATTTAAACTAAGTGAAAGTGGCCCATATGTCTTCAAGTTGTTTTAGCACTACTTTGGTTATGACTTAAAATTGTTTATTGAGAAGAAACATATGAGTTTTTAAATTTTTTGTCTATTTAAAACATAATGTTTCTGCTCTTATAAAAAGATGTAACCACTGAACACCTTGCAGAAGAATGAGTTCTCTTAAAGCATTTTTTTCTAGAGTCGTAATGCTCTGCACTGAGCTTTCTTATGAGAGATTTGCTACCCTGCACATCTCCATTATGTTAATTGGTCTGAATGGATATTCCATTGATGATCTCGATCTCACAATCTTGCTTACTGAGTGAAACACCCAGATTTCCTAATTCGCTCATTTCCTTTACTCAGTTTATTTAACTGATTCGAGACCATTAATTCACCTGGGTATTAAGATTGTACATCTTAGTATGGATTCTCTTAATGCAAAGCTTAAGACAAGGACTTGGATGCAGGCTATTTACTTAGGGGTTGACCTCAAAAGCAAGAGTAAAGGAAGAAGGTGGGAAAAAATATATATATATGTATATGTGTACGTGTGTGTGTGTGTGTGTGTGTGTGTGTGTGTGTGTTAGGTATAATTCAGCCAGACCTCTGGGCAGCATGGAGAGGATGTCCCACAATTATTTCATTAGAAGAATGGGAGGCCACCAGCTCAGCCGGGACATTAATACCCAGTATGTTCCCAGAGTGGTTTTGTCCATGGGCTGAGCAGTAGCTGTGGCTTTAGAGAGTGTCTCAGGTAGAAAATAGAAAGACATGTAGGGAGATTTTAATGCTGGATGTTCTCAGCATGAAGCTAAAATTGCATAATCTGTGCCCTGCTGCTGTGGCTAAAATCGGACATAGAGTGAAGGATGGGACATGAGACAACAGAAGTGTATGCTACAATATAAATTTGGCATTAATATTAAACATTTAAATTAATTTGTCACATCTTATGAAGCCTATAGCATATTGGCATACACAAACTGAAACTTTTTTGTAAAACATACAGTTCAGAGAACCTTTGTGACATGCTACCAGGTATTATGATTTATGCCTTAGAAATTTTAGATACCGTCTTGTTATTATAATTAAGGAAACTGTGTAAACCCTTTCTTTCTATCATGTCTCCCCTTTAAAATGGATGTGTGGACCCTTTGGGCATACTAAAGGAAAAAGACCTTTGGCTGGTCTCTTGTACAAATTCCACTTGTGCCTACCCTGTGAGACATCCAGTGCACAGACCATGCGTGCAGAATCTCTACCTGGCAACATCCACCAAGCTGCCAGAAATGTCACAGAGGCACACATGGCAGAAAACAGTTAGTGCATTTTATCTGGTTATTATGTACCTTTAAAACTTTATTTTTGCTCTGAGAAATTGATTAGAAATTATTGTAATATATGTGGTTCACTTATTTACTTGTATAAATACGTATGATATATATTACAAAGCATTTACATTTATGGATTATTCTGTCTGGTTTATGAACATCTTTTCAGCTCCCCAAAACAGGGACTATATTTTGTTTTCCTTTGTGCATCCCACCACCCAGCCAGTGGAAGTTGAATAGATATTTGTGGAATATAAAATTGTGATTCATTGAATGTCACAGAAGAGAGAAAGAGACAAAAGGTATTAGAGTATTCACTACTCGGGAAACTATATTAAGTACTTTATATGTATTATCTCATGTAATTTTACAATAACCCTAAGGTAAGGTACTATTATAAACCCTATCTCACCAATGGGAAACTCTGGTTGAAAAAAAAGTGTAATACCTGGACCAAAACCATAAAACCGGTTGGTTGTGGAATGAGGATTTAAATCAAGGGATCCAGACAGTTGGTGTCTGCAGAATACACTTATGATTTTCCTGCTTTGGAGAAGGCTAGAGAGGAGGCAGTGGTATTTAGAATTTGTAAAGGCATTCTCTGACATAACACAATGTCCTTCCTGAATTCATGCATTTATGGCCTTTAGCATTCTCTCCTGCTTGTTATATGTACCTTTGCCACTTGTTTGTAAAACTGCTCCTCTGTACTCACTGTATGCCTTTCCCTGAGCCACCAGCAACTTGTTCAGCCAATAGATCAATTTAGGCCCAGGGCCAAAACATTGAGGCTTTTGCACTAACTTTACAGCCAGTTCAATTTCCTGGTGTTCCTTTGCCAAATTTTTGGATTAATTCCTTTTTTTTTTGTCAGGTTAATACCATCATCTTTTATCATGCCCCAAAGGGGGTACTACTTAGAATTACAGAACAACAGGAAAATGCCAAAACGGCAGGAACAACATGCCCTGACTGCTACTGTGATAACTCTTCCTGAAACAGCATCATTTAGTGGTTATTAGCCTGGACTCCAGAGTCAAACAGCCAGAGTTCATTCCTGGTCTTGTTCCATGAACTTTGGCAGGGTATTTAACCATTCTAGGCGTCAATTATTATCTGATCTGTATAATGGGGATAATAATAGCATCTACCTTATTGGACTATTCTGAGGGTTAAATTAGTAACTACTAGTGAAACTTAGAGCACAGTTCCTGTCACATAATGAGTTCTATATAAGAATCTGCTAAAGAAATAAAAGCCCATCCAGGAGTATAAATGCTGGAATTTCCATTGATCCAAGTGTAACACTATGTGTAAGTTCTTTGAACAAAGAGAACTTGAACAACTGGAAAGAGGGAAAAGATGCTAGTTGTAAAAAACCCAAAACAAAATCAATTCTCATGTACTATTCTGAGTATATGAATTCTGGCAGATAAACTGTCTTCAAAATTGCTCTAAAAAACCTTTCTTGACTTTACACTTCTCTCTCGTCCCACTGCCCCCCCTCCGCCTACTCACTTAGTCTCTCCCTCTCTCTGTAACTACAAATTAGTATTTCAAATCTTTACTATTCTACTTAATTTGCATAAACATCATGTCCGGAGTTAATTCCTTGACAAGGTTTCCTGGAAAATGGCTGAAGACAAAGACCACATTATATCATCCAGGGGACAAGTACCACGTGGTCTGATCCGTGTGGTGTCTAATTACCTCGTAAACACCTTGCCTCCATAGGGGAGGACTTGTCCTCTATCTTTATCTGTTTTCCTTTAACATTGACTGCCCTCACCACCTGCAATAGGAACACCTTGAAAAGATTAATTATTAACTTCAACAAAAGTCACTTCAAACACTTCAAAAGTCAATATAGAAGAGGGAAAACCCCAGTAACTAGTTGTGTAGTCAGTCACACTTGACATTGACTCGATCATTTCATTTATTCCTTTTTTCTGTCTTGAAAAACAATAGATCAATTCAATTTTATTACATCTGAGATATAAATGCATATGAGTTTAAGATGTGCTGGTGTTAAAATATTTATTGGTTAAATCTGACAGTCATATTTACAGTCTTAGCTCCAAAGACCTGTGAAGTATATATTATTAAATGGAATCTATGTTGAGAAGTTTTACCCTTGGAATACATAATTTGCCTGT
Source organism: Eidolon dupreanum (assembly GCA_028627145.1). Classification (NCBI taxonomy): domain Eukaryota; kingdom Metazoa; phylum Chordata; class Mammalia; order Chiroptera; family Pteropodidae; genus Eidolon; species Eidolon dupreanum. The sequence continues at coordinate 47,482,285 of CM053501.1, read as the reverse complement.
GTCGTTTCTTTGCATATGCCTATTTTAAGCTAAAAAATGTCTGGATATCCAACTATTTTTTTAAATGTCTGTGGAATTGAGTATGCAATAAATCACTATAATTGACAGTTTTAGCAAGTCACAGAAGTGAACTCTATCACTGTGAGACTGCAGAGTTGCAACACAAGATACCAAACCTGTCAGAAATTATGTTTTCCATTTTTTCAAACAAAATATCAGGTCTCATGCTCCCCTTCAAGTAGCTGTAAAAATGATTTGAAGATTATTAGCTATCAAATATTTATAGTATGGATATTTGGGACATTTTCAAGCTCCAATGAATTGAGTATATTTGATACATTTTAAGTACATAAAACGTACAAGAGACTGCCCTACTCCTTGTCAAGATGAAGCAAGTGACTGGCAATAGCTAACATTTACTGGGTGCTCCATTTGTGCAGGGCACTGTTCTAAGTACATTCTGAGTATTAATTCGTTTAATTGCCCACAGCACTATAAAAAGGTGGTATTATTTCTCTCATTTAAGAGATAAGAAAACAAAGCTGAGAGAGGAAAATGATTTGCTAGAAGTTGCATATTCAGTAGAAGGTAGAGGTTATCTGACTCTAAAGCAGCTCCATTCATATTTCATTCTGGCCCTTGAGGAGCCTTCAGTATAATGGGAGTAAGAAAGGGAGTAGAATGAAATATATAAATCATAGAGCAAGCCATAAGATGTAGAAGTAAAAATGTCATGAAGTTGAAAAAAGAAAGAATTATACCCATTTTCATCAAAACTGAAAAGTCATTAAAGAAAGCTGCCTATTAATTGGCACATCAGAGATGGTTCTTACTGATGTAATTGCAACTGGCTCCAGGCTTTCTAGGTAGAGGGAAAGGTAAGAACTGAGGCACAGAAGTGGGGAAGTATGAAGCATGTTGAAGTGATAGCAAGTAGTTCATTTGGTGAGGTACTGGATACAGAAAGAGCAGTCATGGTAGGTAAAACTGGAAAGGTAAAATGAGGTTTAAAAATATTAAAGGATGTGAAATGCTAGGTCAAAGATTTTAGAACTTAGCAATGCAATGTAGAGATTTTAGAATTTCTGAATAAGTAAAATGATTAAAACACTGTTGGGTAACTATCTAGCACTGGAATTTTGTTATATTTATCATCTATTCCACTTTTGATTTCAAGCTATGTAAGAGGAAATATTTATACTAAGAATAGAAAAATAAGGAAAGGAAAAATGGAAATGTGATGTATTTTTAGTAAGACCAAGGAGAAGCTAGTTACTATAATGGTTATCAGGTTAAATCTAAGTAAGTGGTTTGCAGGATGAACTGGACAGAGGAGAACTTGTGATCAGTAGTCATTGGTTCCATTCCCTGGCCACATTTTAGAATCACCAGAGGCACTTTCAGTATCTCAAGGCTCATCCCTGACCAGTTATATCAGAATCTCTGAGATTCCAATTCAGATGTCAGTATTTTTAAAGCTCTCAGAGAGTTTTTATCGTGCTGCAAAGATTGAGAACTTTTGCTCTAGTAAAATAAGTAATGAGAATTTGAACTTTGGGGTTGACAGAATGGAAAAGAGGGAAAGAATATGAAAAAAATAGTTTGAAAGGAAAATCAATATTTCTATTGAAAATGTTACAAAAATTGTTCCCACAGTTTCGTCTATTAAAATAAAAATAAAAACTCCCCTTGCACACGCAATAAACAAGTTTGTAAAATCTGACAAGCTTGATCAGAACATAGAGCTCCATTGATACAAAGGCAAAAGCTCGCCCAGGAAGGGTCGTTTATACAGCAGTGCCTTACTCTCCTTATCTGTACATTTGAGTTATTAATACCTTTCCTGTCTCCTTAATAAGGATTTTAAGAGCATAAAATGCAATAATTCAGAAAAGAACTCACATGAATAGCCAGCACTAGATTCATGTAAGCCATTACTTTAAACAGAATCAAACTTAGTAGGTTCACATTAAACATATGATTTCTACTTCCCTGGGATGACAAACGAACTGTAATTCCATGGTGTAAAAACATCTTTTGAAGTTGTTTCTGGCATTTCAATAGGTTGAGCCCCAAATTCTAGATGCACCAGTTGGGCTCATTGTTCTGCCAACAAAGTTGGTTCTTTTGCTACCTCACTTTAAATAACAACAGCAACCAAAGCTGCATATTTTGATAATCACATGCAGAGTAAGTTGTGAATTACCTTTGACTGAATGAGTAACTAATGGAAGTAGCCAAGGGTTTGTCCCTGCTGCCTTTTTGAGCTTTGCCTGTGTTTTGCCATGGTACTGTTTGAGCTGGCTGCAACAACCAGGCAAGTAGAATTCCTCTACCCTTTGACAACTAACCACTATAACCCTTAGAAGTTGCTTTCAAATAAATTCCAGGATGCTACCAAACTATACTTAAATTTCTGTCATATTTTTACTAGCATATAAAGGAAAGAGATTGGAATAGGGACAAAATGAGTTTAAACCATCCCCTTTAAAAATGCAATGTGGTTCCAACTTGTCTCACACCATTACCTTTTGAAATCCTATCCAGTCTCAAAATTATGAATATTAATGATTTTATTCAGTACTTAATGTTCCAAAAATGTTTGCAATCACCTTTAGTTAATCCTCATAAAATCCTATTGAGGCATGTTAGTGTTAATATTCTTGTTTCATAGCTAGAGAAATCGAGGTTCAGAAATGTTAAAGAACTTACAAGTGATGAAACAAGCCAGTTGAAAAGTGAGACTGAGTCTATGTAGCCTCTTTCTTTCTGCAGCTCACTGCTTTCCTAAGAAATTTTCATGTTAAAGTGCTCCATTGGACAAGTTGTCTTTCCTATAACTCCAGGCCTTATTGGGCCAAAAATCTTTGTATTTAGTAATAGGTCTGCTAAGTCATAGCAGAATTTTTGAAACGTTACTTAAGTTTTCTGCAACCTAAGCATCTTTATTAAAAAAGTACTGATCCAGAAAACTGAGAAACTGGGTCTAAGATAATTCCTGAATCACACATTGTGGAAGAGGTAAGGAGCAGAACACCAGATGATGGGTCCAGCCCAAGAAAAGATTTATGAGTGTAGTGAAGTCAGTTATCCCTTTTAACCTTATTTTCCTATTTCTTTGCTTTCAACTGTATTGGTGTTTAACCAACAAAATTTATTTCTTCAACATATTGTTTCTAGGAGCCTATTATGGGTCAGCCACTTCATAAAATACCAGAGATATACAAGAATGAATAATAAATGCACTATCCCAGCCCTGTGGTTCACAGCTTGGTAAAGGAGACAGATGTATAAACAAATAGCTCAGACTACAATGTGCTATATACTGGAGCTGGGTTGGAAGTAAAGTGGGATGAGAACACAAAGGAAGCACCAATTAAGTGCCCAGAGGAAGTAGGGAACGCCTGCAATGGAAGGTCCCTCTCAGCTAGATCTTAAGTGAGTGTGTGGGAGTTTGCCAAGGGGAGGAAACTAAGCATTTAGAGGGGGAAAAGTGGCATTCTTTCTAAGGATGTTTAATTACATTCTAACAGGATTCTAAATCTTAACTAGAAAGCTCAAGTAGTATTTTTCTGAACTGGAGCCTTTTATGACACTTTCTCCAAATCATAATGCAATCCATATTCAGCAGCTCATTATACATTTTCTATTTCACAGCCTAAGTGTCAGTAGTAAGGGACCATGGAAACATCGTATGGTGAAAAGATGGAGGATTTGAAGTTGGGAATATCATATACAAGGCCATGTTTGGAGGGGTTGGGGGAAAGAAGGGAGAGAAGGAAAGAGACAGACAAAGAGGACATTGAAGGAGGAAAGGAGACAAGCAACAACTGGCGTTAGTATTTACAAAGTAGTTCTCTCGGATATGATTACATTTGGACTGGACCTTATGAGGTTATTGTATCAAATGAATTAATGATTGTGAAAGTGCTTCATAAAATGAAGAAACTATACAAATAAGTGCTGTTATTATTGAGAGTGAGCTTCAGCCTGTAATGGAGATGGGTCCCATGCCCACCAGGTCCAAATGCAGCTGTGCTCTAGGGCTGCCACATCTGAAAGAAGGGCAGAGATGAGAAGAGGTCTGGGAAGATCTGAAAGAGCATATGTGTGCACCGGGGTGTGACCTCCTTCGGCTCTGTTGCATTGCAGAGAGAATTTCCTGTGCCAGCTCAGCCATAGCCTGCCTTTCCTACAGGATATCAAGCTCCAAGTTTACAGTTCCTATCAGGGAGTCTCATTGTTTGAACAAAGCCTCATTTGTTAGGAAGTGTCACAGATCAGCGTGTATCAAATGCAAGATTGAATGTCCCTCAAGCACAAAGACATGCAAAGCTATGCCAGGATACCAGCAATGGGGCTTTTCACCATGAGAAAACAGATGGTCAGAGTGAAAAAGGCCAGTCTTTATGGAAAAGAAATTCTTCCAACCCACCCCCACCCCCACCCCCATGCCCCACTTCCCCCTTTACCCACTCCCCTGCTCTTCTTTCACTCCATTGCACTGACAGGGAAACATTCGATATGCTGCAACATCATCTGATGTTTGTGTCCTTTTAATTAAACCAAGAGATCTGAAATAGGGACACTCTTGTCTTTGCAGAGAAATTATTTCAGAAAGAAGATAATGGAACCTCTTTTTCTTAGGGCTTGCAAGAGGCTTGTGTGTAATTTGTCCTTTGCAAGAGCAATCAAAGATAACCGGTACACAATTGATTACGGGCTTTGTGTCCTTTTAATTACTTGTTTCTACACACTGGTTTAGTTACATGCTGAAAGCAGATCTGTCTGAGTTCTCTCTAAGCTGTAGTGCTTTCTTTTGCTTACATGGTTTAATAATAAAGCTATTAGTAAGCCACCACCACATAGAACAATCCTATCAGACTAGAATAGATCTTGAATCTTGTTTTTTTTTTTTTATTTTTTCAATAAGCTATTAGATGTTTTTATGGAAAACAAGGTTAAAGAATGCTATATTGATGCTTAACTAAACCAAAAATATTCTACAATCTAAAGTCTTCCATATTTGCAAAGTAGAGTTCACAGGGACAGAGAGGTTAGAACTTATACAGCAGGGTTTTAGTTTGCTTTTTTTAATTGACAAAAATAGGAATAACTTTTTCTTTCTTTTTACTGAACACTGAATTCTGTCAACTGAATTCCTTCAAATAAGCATAGGGAAAAAAACTAAAAAGTTAGCAAAATACATAGACTAGATGATAATGATGATGATGATGATGATGATTATTTGGATTCCATGTACTGAAAATGCCATCAAATCAGTAAATGACAAATGAAAATGTAGAAATGATTTTACTATCATTTTTATTATTATTATTATTATTATTATTTGGATTCCATGTACTGAAAATGCCATCAAATCAGTAAATGACAAATGAAAATGTAGAAACGATTTTACTATCATTTTAGGTTCTCTACCTAAAAGCTTTCTAATGATAGAAAACTGACTAAATCTCTATGCCACTGTTTACTTACCTGCTACTTAACTTATACCCGAGAAAGAAAGAAAATATGAAGGTTATAACCACATGAAAGAAAGCCATCTAATTTCAGTATGGAGACTCTGAGACTACAGCTGCTGAAATAGGAAATGAACAGAAAGCTTAACAAAGTGTGTGATCCCTAATAAGGACCAGGCTCCTGCTCTATCGAATCTTCGTAGATGTGAACTGATTGCAAATGGTGCAACTACCCCAAATTCTGGGAACTCCTATGAGTCTAAATCCCCACCCACCTGCCGTGCACGCTCTCAAGTCCTTTATGCATCACTTCTGCCATGGTATTAGATTCCCGCTTCCCAGGAATGCTCTGCTTTACAGGAATATATCTGCCTATGAAGTGTCCAATGTATGTGTGCTTGACAACATGGGAAATATAAAAATTTACCTTCTTTGAAGTATGATTCCTTCTGACAAAAGAGCTAATGTAGGCGAGGAAATGAGTCTTGAACAAATGTGAAAAAATGAACATTGTGAGTTCTTACGAAAAAAGAGGACATTAGCATACAAAATGCAGGCAAATGGGATGTAAGCTGTGCTGAAACATAAACGAGTATAAAGTGGATTGACAAAGGCAGAGAATAGAAGAGAAAGCATTCTAGCACAACTTCATGAGGTGGTAATGTATAGGATAGAAGATACGAATGAAGAGAAGCAGAAAATGAAGAACTATGGATAAGTTGAGGCTGATTATAAAGAAGCTTAATGTCATTCTTTTTTTAAAACAAGTGTTTTCCAATGCTTTCTGTGTGAGAAGTGTTGAGCTAAGCATTGGAGATTACAAAAGGAATGACAGTCTCTACCCGCATGAAACTCATCATCAGATGAAAAAGACAAACTGAGTATATGAACCATCAAAAATTATGTATCTATATGCCATTCCAGCAGATCTTCATAGCTACATTAACAAAACAGTACTACTTATTTGATATGTTTATCTTATACCTAATATAAAGTATTATCTTGCTGATAGCTTAACACATTCTTATGTTATGCTCCTCCATGTTGATTATTTGTACTATTTCATGAATGTTTCATGTTTCTCTCCTTCGCCTGTCCAACTGCTTTCTTACCAACTGCTTTTCCCCCCAGCACTTTCTTCTCCATTATCACAGAATTTCAGTTAGCTCATATTGGATCTCTCCTCTAATGTTTCACATTATCAGAGTTCTTCCACAAGGTTCAGCCATTTGTACATTTCTTAAAACAATTAAAGATATAATTACATATCTAAGAATCATGAGATTCCTAGAATGCTGGTGTCAGTGTAAAAACCATTGTAATCTGATCTTTGGAAAAACACACCTGAGCATTGTAAACATGCATTTTAATGTAATATAGGTCTAAGCAATGCCTTTATATGGTTCTTTAATAGAGTTATGAGTAAACGACTATGGTAGTACAGAAGGAGGGGCGACTAGCAAGTATATGGAGGTGAATTTCATATAGATCTACTTCTTTAGGTGAAAATGGTACAAAATGAACTATGTAGCATAACCTAAAAATAGATATAACAAATGTCCTATATCCCATGCTCCTCTTCCTTTGGTGAATCTTCCTCTAAATTATTTAGAAATGCAGTATTTCTGGTGTCCTTCTCTTACAAATGCCCATGGTTGGTGGGCTCTGATGCAAATTGCTTCACAGCAGAAGCCACTCTGCCTTTATACTCTAATTTGCAGCCAAGCTGGCTTGTAGCTGGTGCTTTGTCCTTGAGCTATCGTTCACTGTCAGGGCCTCTTCAGGGCATGCCAGCTGTTCTCTTAACAACAGGGAAGGAGGGAAGCAGTCATATGTCAATGATTCCCAAGAAAAGCGTGCTCTGGCTACCATGATTCTTTCTTGGTTCTGAGACTAATAATCATGTAGCTAACATCAGGGCCACCCCTGGACAAACTTGTGAAGTACATAATACTTTCCTTAGTTAATATCCATTTTCCCTTGGCCCCTACTCTTTACTAGGCCTTAGGCTGTACCTGGCAATTCCAGAACATATTCAGTCTACCCTTTCTGGATGAGGATTCAATCTATAGAATAGTGGTTCTCAACTGAAGGCTTAATACTTACCCCCAAAATATACCTCACATGTATGTGTACACACACACATGTAAACACACACGAATGCAGAATTTTGCATAAAAGTTCAGGTAATTTATAAAATTCTCCTTGAAGACAGCCTAGGATAAGAACCCCTGTCTCAACCTTCTTTTCTTTTTCTTTCTTTTCTATCTTCATCCTTTTCCCCATTTTCTCATACCTCATTCTCTGATAATTAGATTGGTTCCAATCTAATCACAAGAAAGTGTTCGAAAATATATTTTTAATTTACTCCAACGAAAAGGAACTGTGAGTTTACTTCTCCTTTGCCCTCTGCTTACACAACTACTATTGAGACAACCACAATAAACTTATTTTGTGAAACTTTTGGTTTGACTCATAAGGAATTCGGAAGAGAAATTTCATATTCTTCTTCTTTTCAAGGATAATTAAATATCAAGTTGAAGAGACTAATGATTAAATTTCCTTCTCTTTGGACACTGAGTAATAGTGATCCAATTTTAACAGCTGCTGACCGCCTCCCAAACATTACGTTTTCAGGAAGCACCATTTGTTTTATGGCTCAGCTGCAGGTGGTGCTTGCTCATCTATAGGCAGAATTCTAAAACAGCTAACTTGGCATTGTCTCTCCTCCCAGTGGCTTTCAAAATGACTCTGGCCTTCTCCAGAAAAGGAAAAGAAAAGTTAGAAAGGTTAGTAAGAGCACACCACAGGTAAATATACATGTGTGCAAAATCATTGAGAGCTAAAGGAAGACTTTTTAAAAAATATAATGTACAACATTGCTATCATTCCAGCATACCAAAAAGAAATACGTATCTCATTTGAGTGTTTTGTAAGATGGATTAGCTTTGAAATCTTGATTAAGTTCACCTGATAAAATATTTTAAGTGATATTTTCTTTTCTGTAGTAAACCTAAAAAAAAAAGTAAGCAATTGTGTTGGGTGACACCTTAGCCGATCTTGGATCATTGTTAGACTCTTGAAAAGAATAAAGCTAGGAAAACCTTTCCAAGCTTTTGAGTGGAAAATTTTCAGTATGTGAAGGAAGATCAGGCCATGTCAGTCCTGCAGTCTAAAGCAGAAAGAACAAAAATGTGATCACATGCTACTACATCTCCCTCGGTGCCTATTTTAAACATTGCTATTTAATTATGACATATTTTTCTGCTTAGCCCAGACACAATCTCAGAATCATTCTGAACACAGTTACATAGGCATTCTCTACCGATTGTTTGAAAGTGACAGATGAAATAAAGCTGTCTTGCTGTTTCTGAGCTAGATCATTGATAGAGCCATTGGGCCATTGCAAATGCAGAACTACTTGAGTTTTATCTTGGATAGGGGACAAGGGTCCAATACAACAGCTTCTCCATATCATGTGACTGGAGTAGTGGTCATAAACCACAACCTATGGGCCAACTCTGACCTGCCAACAGGTTTTTTAAATAAAAGCTTATTGAAACAACAGCCACACCCATTTGGATTTGTGTTGTGTCTGATTGCTTTCCCTGCTTTGGATTATATAAGCCAATAATTTAACAAACTAGTCTGAGTTGGATTTTTTTTACTTTCAGTCAAGAATAACACATATTCCAGAACTTTGGATTCTGATTTGGCCTCAATGGCAGTCATTATCTCTTCCAAGGACTCCAAACTTTCAATAATACAAGAAAAAACAAATTTAGAGCCTATGATTGGCTTAAAGACCCCAGGAACATTTGTTTTTTAAGAGCCATGAAAGCATGCTTTCAGAGATGTGATATGAGATGCAATGCAAAGTCAGCATTCTTTTCCCTTCTTGTTTCCCTCCCTTTCTATCTGCTCTTCCTCCCATATGGAGATTCAGACTTGGCTTTTACATGCTCTGAGAAGCTTTTTCTAAGACAGAGGAAACTACTCCCTAGTGAGTTCTGTGGTCAAACACCATGCAAAACCTGTTTGCCATTCCTGCTATAGCCTGGCCATGAGGCTATGTTCTGATCTAGAGGTATGTCAGTAAACACAGCATCACACTGCAATTATAAATTTATATTTACAAGCTACCGTACACATTAATGTTAAAGTCAACTGTGATAAACTGTATGTACTTATTTCACTAGCATTCTGTTCTTAATGTGTTGTTTATCTTTACAAAGGACCAAAAAAAAGAATGCCTTCAGGAGTTTAAGACACAGAAAAGAAAAAAGGAGGTTAGAATGTTACTCTTCCTTGAACACCTCCACTGTGCTGAGCACTGAGCATAATGCTTTCCCACATTCGACTTTATTTATTCCTCATAACTTTCTGTGACATAAAAATGATTCTTTATTTTATTGACAGTTTCCCAACATGGATGAACCCAACAGACAACTGGTCATAACTCTTATGACTAAACTGATTGATGAAACCTCACTCTCATCCTTAAAGAAAGTTTTCTACAGAGAATGATTCTTTATATTTGAGGGAATGGAAAAGGAAAGAGGAAAAGACATAGAGCAAATGTTGAGAAAGGAGGCAACAGATGAAGACCTGTGAAAGAAGAGTGTTACTTCTAATCTAGAAATTACTGGTAAAGCATGTTCCCAAAAAAGACATTCCTATCCCCAGCTAAGGAACCAGACAGTCCATGTGTGCCTGGTATGAGCAGATGTATATTCCACAATCGGTGTTGGGCAGATCATAAAGCCCTTTGAGAGGAACTTCAAGGAACACAGTGGCAACCTGACATTCCTTAATCCCACCAAACCTGGCACACACAGGACAGATCTCTGAGAGATTTTTCTGCGGCAAGAACAAAGAATTCCAAAAAGGAAATTCCTCCTGGGGCTGTGAAGCTGGGTCTATTGTGAAGACTACAAAATTAATTTTGGCAAAACAGTAGGACAGCTAAACTGCTCACTCAACATGTCTGCTCCTTTGCCACAGTTCCAAACCCATGGCCAACTCACTGGGTGATATTCTTGAGAGTGAAAGAATAGCAGGAGCTCTGCAAACAACAATGAAGACTTTGACAGCAGTCCACTGGAGGAGACAAGAGGTCAGTGGTAGGCTCTGCATCTTTAAGAGGTATTTCCAAATGACTGGCAAATGTTCAGCATTTCCATCCCTGTTTATCAAGGCAGAGAGATGAACTGCAACTATATTCTGCTGAGTTTTAACAGCAGACGGACTTGGTGGATGTCTTTCAGCTTTACTCAGCTTTATTCAGCACATTCTTCTGCCAACTAAGTTTTAACACTACACTGTTCAACAACACCAGCACAGATACCATGAAAATAATTTAACTATTCTTGCCTTTCTCTAACTCCACACTTTTCAGCAAAGGGCAGATTTAACCATATGATGGTATAACCATATGATGGAGAGCTTTTCTTTTCTTTATCCAAATCCAGATTTGGCCAATCTGGATCAGTAGTTAAAATGATTTCTTTTTAGGATGTTTTTAGGTCCTTTCTTTAGCAGAATTCATTAACCCCTAACAACCCGTGCTTCTCCACATTGCTCAGTTACAGGGAAGTGGTGAAGAGCAAGAAGTCTGGAGCCAGACCACCTGAACTCACATTCTGGCTCTGCCACTGTGTAACCATGGCCAAGTCAATTATCCTGTATAAGCCTCAGCGTACTCGTCTATAAAATGTGGGGAACCCTACCTTATAGGGTTTTTATTAAGTTCAGTGAGCTAATGTAGTCAAAGCAGAGTGCTTTGACCAGTATAAGAAAAGCTCCATCTGTATCTGTATATGTATACATATATATATGTGTGTGTATGTATATATATGTACATATTTTTATGCTGTTGTTGTAAGCATTCTAAATTTCAGGATGTTCTATGCTGATCTTTTCAAAAAGTCTTCTGGAAACCTCTTCTTTTCTGTTTGTATTCAAACAATAGGCAGTTTTTTTTTTTGTTTTTTTTTTTTAGAGCTAAACAAAGTGTACCCAGTTCCCCTTCCCTTTACCCATGAGCTGACTTCTGACCCATTTCTAACAGAGTGTTTTCCTGGCTCCCTGTGATTCCAACAATAGACTGTTACCATTTCCCTCCAATTTGCAGTGCAGTATCCTTCCCTCTAGATCTAGCAGTGGGACAAAAACATAAAAGGGGAAAGTACAGGTGAAAAAAGAAAGAAAAAGAAAAGAAAACTGGATATATCTCATGCTTGTGTGGCCAATAGATTATACGACCTTTCACTGGTATCTCATTTTGGTGGTTAAGATTTAACCATCTATTTGATACTTAGGTCACTTGCATTAGAAAAAAAATTATAGTTTTGATCCTATTTTAATACAACTATGTAACTTTTACATTTAGTAATTGATAAAATTTAAATTGTTAAATGGTTTTAATAGAAAATTGGATCCATTAACAAAAACAAGTCTCTCCCTGAAAACAGCGCCACCTTCTTGAGCTTTCTGTATTAAAGTGACTTGTACTCACAAAGCAATGCCTTCAGCTAGATAAGCTGTTTACTCGTTGGTATTTAATATTTCTTCAATTCTTGATTATGAAAAAGAAAATGACTGCAAATAAAAATAAATAGAAAAAAAAAAGGAAAAGAACAAAAAGGGGAAGAATAGGACTCTGCCATGCCGAAGACTTCAGTGTGAAATCTTCATCATCATTCCAGTTCACTCTGAATTAAGCAAGTGGTACATGACATGTGCAAAGTTGGATCAGCAGCACAAGCTCTACAGATGTGCCCATCTGGTATGCAGGTGTTTGCACTGATATTTCCCAGCCACACTTCCAGGGGGTAGCATTTTTGTGGAGCCTGTACCACACTAGCATGGGGAAAGAAGAGAGAGGGACCACCCAGTGATAATAAATGGTGCCACTTCTAGGTTGACCACATCCCCTCAAAGAGTGGCTTTTAAATTTCATGTGCATCAAGATCACTTGAGCAACTTTATAAAAATGCAGAATCCCGAGCTCCTCCCCCAAGAGATTTAAATTTAATATATATCTATGATATGTTTCAGAAATCTGCTTTCAACATTCTAAGTTACTCTAATGTAACTGTTCCTTAGTCTGTATTTTGAGAAACACTACCCCAATACATAGACTAAAGTAGGTAAAAGAACATCTAGATAATAAAAGATACTTTTACCCTAGAGTTTCCAGCCATCCTCACTACTGCCTATAGCACTCACAAAAACAATAGAAAATTGACCAGAACATCAGAGAAAAAAAGTGTTTGACCAAGAAAACTTTGTACATTAACAAATCTTTTAAAAGTAATTTGTGTTTTTATTGATTAGCCCTATACCTATAAAGGGCAACTACACACAACTCAAGTTTAGAATGCTAATGATACATAGGTACTAAGGGTGGTTGCTTTAAACTCTATCATGAACCTTTGCCCAATTTCACATGATTCTTTTGACAACTGGTACATATGTGTTGTTATTCGGTGTCATTCTGTGACCACCATCAAATATACACAGGTGTCCCCAAGGAATTCTTCTCTGAAGCAGCTTTCCACAACCAAGAACCATTCATCTACTTGCTTATCCAAGAATGGGCAACAGAAAGAAAAGATAGACCTAAGGAATCATTCAAGAGCCGATCATGAAGTAATTTTGGATCATGTTAAGTTTAGATTTTCTTTACTGGGTGATGAAAAATCTTTGGAGCATTGTGATTAGAGGAACATTAGGATCACAATTAATTCATTAAAACCATATAGGCTATAAACTCTAAGGGTTTTGTAATAATGTATATGAAAGGATTCTGCTGAAAACAAAATTATAGTAATTGTATATTAATAACATTGATGTAATAAAATTACAAGTCATTAATATAATTATTCACATATCAATATACTCGCTCATCTAAAGAAAAAACATAGTCTAGCACTTCTCATTAGCTCTAAGAATACATTTCTAAGAATAATATCCATTCAATAAATATTTATTTCATGCCCATGTTATGTTGGGCACTGTGCTAGGTGTCGGGGAGCAAAACAGGGAAGGTCTCCTCTCTGAAGGTGTTTACAGTCTGGTGAGACAGACCTTGAACAAATAATCAAAGAAGCTCTGGTTTTTCCACATGGCTTTTTGCTATTCCTGTTATTCTTAGCAATGCTGAGCTTTAATTTTTTCTTTAAGTGTAAGCCCTTTCCCTATTCTGCCTTTCTTTGAGGGCTCCTAAGCGATCATCGGAGGTCTCAAACTGATGCCTGCAGACCTGTTTTGTTTGGTCCACACAATGTTGAGACCCACAGTTGTTGTTTTTAATTTGAATTTGTTGGCAACATAAAATTCGAGCTTATAGTTTCTCTTGAATATTTGGCCATACTGGACCTCAGTTCCTACAAAGCAATAAGAATCTGGAGCTGCATAGTGGCTGCCCTCTTCAAAAGTAATCTGTTCTGCCCATTTGGTCACATTTTATCCCAATTCCTATCACCTCCTGACATGCAGGTCAAGGGTCTGCTGGCATCAATCATCTCCCTTGAGTTGCTGTTTTTCCTACACCTGGTTCAGTGCACTCATCTACATTCCTTGCTAGTCTTTCTTGGATAGTTGAGTTTGCAAGTCCCCCTTTACAGAAAAAAACTCAACAATTCTTTTACAAAATCTACTTCAACATGTTCCCTCCTCTGGTTCTATTCATCACGTCTCTAGACTAAGTAAGTAATCAAATGCTGTTCATCACTCAATTTATCTATTCAAGTACTTCTTCGATCCATTTGGTTCAAGCAAACCAAATTGCTCATTGATTAGCCCCAAATATGACCTGCCACTTTCTGTTTCCTTGTTTTTTGTCCTGATAGAATCTCTAACTGGAACTCATGCCAACTCTCCAAACTCAGATTATCTAATTCCATCTCTCAAGTGCAGCCCAAATCCCACATGTTATCCAAGAAGCCCTTCCTGATTTCTCTGGTTGAGTGTGGGTTGCCTTCCTGTGAGCTCTCATACTATTTTATCTGAACCTCTGTAAAACCCTGCAGTCTTTCTACCTTACAACGAAGTTTTCTAAATTCAAGCTCCTTGAAGGCTTGAATTCTATCTACCGCGTCTTCCTTTTTCCATTAACAGAACAATGATCATTTGCACAATAAATGAACAGAGATTCTACTTAAAATAATAGTAAATGTGTTAGGTAGCTAGCTCAAAGAACACTCCAATGGTAGTAGAATTCTAGGTACACACATGCACACTAAGCACAGAGTTATATAGCATCTAAGTGTCTATCAAAATGACCTCACTTGCCAATGACCCAGGAATGCCTTTTGATCCACCCAGCACAGCGCAAATATAATACAGACATTCCCACTTCTGGGCCTTTTTTTGCCCTTCTGAGTTCTCTTTCTCTTTTTGGTGGCCTTTGTGGCCTTTTTTGCCCTTTTGTGGCATTTTGGCCCCTTCGTGTTGATTATTTTGCTGGGACCATGTGCCTCCTTGGGACATACTTTGTCTTTCTCCATGTGCCTCCTGAGGCATTCTTTGTCTTTCTAAAATATGCTTTTAATACAACTATTAAATCTCAATGCCCTGTGATTCTTCACTGAGTCATTTGAGGAAGAATGGAGGGAAAATGCTAACTACACTTCTGTGTCGTGATTATCCCTCTCCCTCCCCTCTACCTTTGAGGTGACACCAAATTCTGATGGGCCCCAATCCTGACAAATAGAATGGGAAGATGCTGAATGTATTTAACTTCCTCTAGGATACCTATTGTTGTCTTTAATGCTCAAGCCACACAGGCATGCATTTGTTTGTGGATTCTTTTGTATTTGCTTAAACTATTACTTCCTGTGTGCTGTTCCCATACCTGTGTCTAGTGGAAATGTGTATTCATTCCATGTATTTTTCCAGTTCCTTGTTTTGTATTCTATTCCAAGAGATTTTCTCTTTTCTCTCATTAGGAATGTTGCACAAACATTCTTTGTTCTAGACTCTAGAGCTACAACAGTTTGTGATTTATCTTGTTTTTACTTACCTATAAGCCCTTGAGGGCAAATACTTTTGGCCATCATCTTATACTGGGAAATAAATGTTTTCTTTAGAGTTAGCCTCCATTTGGACCTTGAATTCTAGAGCTAGAATGTATCCTTGTAAGGATGTTAATTTCTACCCATTGTAAGGGTAATATGCTTTTTTCTAAAATGAGAAAAAAAAAGCAAATGTACATGCAAAGAAGGTAAATTTCTTATGCAATTTCACACAGGTAGCTACTGGAATCATCTGGACTATTTAAGATGTGAATGGAATGAGCAGAAAATATAAGTGCATTTTGAAAAATGATCTTGCATACACATTCACCGCTCTAGGCTAGACTGTCCTGAAATCACCAGTTACCCATTCAGCAGCTCAATTAGCACTTCTTAAGAGCTGTGTGTTAAACCACCTAAGGCATACACACAAAATTTTCCTGTTCACCACTTCATAGTTTCACTCTCAAAGTCAAGGGAGATTTATTTTTTTCTTTTTGTAAGACAACCTTTCCATCACAGTCTTGCCTCCAACAATCTTGCCTCTACGCTCCTGGTCTATACTTTCTTCTGTGTCAGACAGCCATTTTAAAGTAAAAATAAATAAATAAAAATAAAATAAAAACACTTCTCTTCTAGAGAGTTAAAAGATTTCAGAGCCTAAAGTGCCCACAGGCAGATCACGTATAAATACCTAGCTTAGTCATAGAGCTCAACTTGGCAAATTACAATGGACCAGCCTGTTTTTCAGTTACAACCTGTTTTATACTCAGGCTAGCCCAGCTATTTCCTTTATTTCCAATTCCTTAGAGATGCCAGATCCTTTCTGGCTGAATCCCAGGCATAATGTACTAAGCTCGAAGCATGGCTTTACTTATTGGCCTCCAACGGGCACCCCTTAACTAGTGACTTCTCCTTTCATTGTTCCGTCACTAGACCCTCCTGAGCGCCTGTCTTAAGCATACAGCCCAGGTCTGTTTCCACCAATTCCTGTCCCCTTCTGCTCTTAATACAAATCTCATTTCCGCCCTTTTTGCTGTTTCCAGGCAAATTCACTAGTTCTCTTTCCCTCCCAAGCCTGGCCAGTCACAGTGGGTCCTGGTCTCATTTCCTGATGTCAGTCATCCCCAGCTCCTCCTAATCTTCTGTTGATAAATGGGAGGTTCTTTTATGACAGATGGCCAAATCCTTATGTTTCTAATGCGGAGCATAAAGAGGTGAACAAAGCCAAGAAAGCCTTTCATTAGTAGTACTTTCGGTGAGGAAAGTTAACACAAAGTGGAATGTGGTGAGAAACAAAGTCACTAAGTTTAGAATATTAGTTTTTCAGTGCATATAAGTAAAAATCAGATTCTAAGGCAGTGTTTCTCAGTGTGGTTCAACAGACCACCTGTCTCAGAATCACTTGTGGGAAGGTAGGGGTGAACAAGGGGGAAGGCTGCTTGATAAAATCCTGACTCTACCCCAGAATGACTGAGACAAAATCTCTGAGCATCTACTAAGAATCTGAGTTTTTGACAAACTCCCAGTTTTTTTTTCTAATGCACATTCAAGTTTAAGAACATATGTGTCACTGTTGCCCTTTAAAAGCAGTTTCTCTTTATCCTATGTTTATTGGGTGTCTAATATTTAGGTTTCTTCTATACTCAATATAGTATCTGATATATGCTCTTCAAGGCACTGGAGATATAGCAGAAGATGAATGGATAAATTTCTTCTTCGTAAATCTTGCTTTCTGGTAAAATAATAGGTCTGTAGTCATCATAGCAAGATAATAAAATGAAAACTGATGAAGAGTTCTAGTCACTTACTGGGAAATAGATTATATGCATATATATGCAGGTGCATTTATACATATATATTTTACATGTATTTCTATATTCACATAAAATAAAACATAAAATGAGAAATTAATTAGAATGATTAGTTTATGTTCTTCCACTTTCTAGGAATTACTTAGAATATTACTTTAGATTCTTCTAGAATATTTTTAGAACATAACTTTAAAAGCTTATGTGTAGGCTATAAAATATATCTACTTTCTGAGTTAAAATAATTTAAATACAAAGCACTGAAGGATAAATTCTTAGTGATGAACATAACTCTGAATTCATCACATAAGAAAAGCAGCACCAAGAGAAAGCATGTGAGCCAGCACACAGGCACCAGGGCATGTACCCAGGGTGCACATGGGCTGGGCGAGTGCACGTGCTTGCTCCCTAGCCCATTTACTACCAAGCTCCCTAACCAAGTCACTTGAAATTGCTGGGATCTCACTCAGAATTTCACTACTAATATATAGAGAAGGTCACAAATGAATGCCTTTCTGGATTTAAGTAAAAATTAAGGGGGGTGGAGCATGAAAAATGAAAAGCATAAAGCATCTGTGAGCCAAGCTGCCAGATTCACTCACCCTCTTTTCTCCTGCACAAAGATGTATTTCATTTGGGAGTGTGAATATGTGTGTGACTGACATGAAGACAGTATTTTAAAATCAGCCTGCATTCCCTGAGCCATTTCAGATATGTCTCTACTTCACAGGGCCTCTTGGGGACCACTGGGAGCAGGTGTGAAGTTCTAGTTTATTAACAAGTTAGGTCAGTGTTGCTGTGCATTTTGAAGGGTTTAATAGACTGGCCAACCTCAATGAATATAGAGAAGCAATGTATCAGAAAGACACAAAAAAATTAAAATGCTACCATTATTATTATTTAAAATAGTACATGTTGAATGTGTACTATATTTCAGGCATTGTGCAAAGTGATTTAGAAGTTTATTGAATTGTTTAAATAAATTAGTAAAAAAAAAATTTCTGCATAAAAAACATGAAATTATAGTTGACTGAGAATCCAACTTGTATCATAGAGAATCTCTAGGTTGTTTCCTCCACATATTGGCTTTAATTTCTTGCTTTGCTTTGCCAACAGAGCTTAAAATTTGGGCCAAGCCTGTCTGCTAGTATAGTGTGACCCATTAGGCTTGATTATCCCTGAAAAGGTTTCAGAAGGCTATAATCTCCACCACGGAGGGTGGGATGTTAACATTCATTTTTACTGTGCTTCAAGAGGGCACCAGAAGGAATGAAACAGAACACAAAGTATTAGTGCTAGGCAGAATTTTAAAAAACTTAGCCCAGTCCCCTAATTTTTAACTAGAAAAAAAGACCAAAGACATAGTCTGAGCTTATATGGTCTTCCATAACTCCCATATTTCCTTTTGTATTCAGGCTTTTGTTTCGACCATTAGGCTTCCAACACATGGTTCTCAACCAAATAAAGCTCATATGATGTTTTCATCCTTTCTAGAACTTTTGCCTTCATAGCCAGCTCACAGGACTGAGAGGCCAGGGCAGCCACCAGTTCTTTTGTAAATGACAGTCATTGAAGAACAAAGTGGCATACTCAGAACCACAAGTAATTATAATCATGGCTAGCTGGAATTGATTTTATAACTTCGAGGTGTTAAAGTTTAGTTGCACTAAAATTGCATAATGACCCTGGGATGCAATAAAGGATTACTGACAAAAAGAAAATACACATAAATAATGACTCCCATTATCTTGACTCATGTTTGTGTCAAATGCATCCAAAATAAAGCTTCTCCATTAACAAATGTTATGGGGGAAGGGAAGGAGAAATGCAGGCTGCTCACACAAATTTCTGATTATTTAGCCTATTATTGAAAAGTGAATAAAGTCTTTTTCTAACCCTTCCCCCTTCCTGATATAAACCAAGAGAGTGATTCAAACCTTTGTGCACCAAAGATAGTCATAGAAGCCAGCTAACTCCCACAAGGACAGACTGTGGAATTCAGTAAGTTATCTCCAATATCTGAAGGCCCATCATGAAGGGAAACTCAAACTCATTTTTTTTTGTTTCTAAGGAATGGTCATGATAAGAGTACTAGTTATTGTTGAGTACTAACCGGTGTCAAGCACCATGCAAGAACATTTAATTCATT
This sequence comes from Eidolon dupreanum, assembly GCA_028627145.1. Classification (NCBI taxonomy): domain Eukaryota; kingdom Metazoa; phylum Chordata; class Mammalia; order Chiroptera; family Pteropodidae; genus Eidolon; species Eidolon dupreanum. The sequence continues at coordinate 47,462,826 of CM053501.1, read as the reverse complement.
ATATCTATCTAATTCTTCTATCAACCTCAGAGCAATTAAGTTATCGCATTTTATAAGTGAAGACAAGGGGTGGGGGTGCAGAGTGGTTAAGCTTTGATATACCCAAAGTCACATTTTCAGTAAGTAATAGGGATTCTAATCCAGGACTCTGTCCACCTCAGTAAACCACAGTTCCATCCTTTCTGTTACTCAGGACAAAAATCTTGAAGTCGCCTTGAGTCCTCTTTTTCTCTCATACCCTACCTCGAATCCTTCAGTAGACTATACCTGCTCTACTTTCGAAATATATTCAGAATCTGAACAATTCTCAACCATTTCTGCAATTGCCAGTCTGCTCTAAACCCCCAGCACATCCCATCTGTGTTATTAATTAGAGTCCTCCTAACTGCCCTCTCAGCTTCTGCTCATGGCCCCTGCAAGTACGTGTTTGACACAGCAGCTAGAGTCATCCTTGAAAAGGTAAATTCAAGTGCATCACACCTCTGTTCAAAAGTATCCAATGACATCTTACCTCAATATGGGTAAAAGCCAAGGCTATCATTATAGTTGTCTGTATAAGACCCCACCCAATCCAGTTGCTATTTTCCACTTCCTTGCCACCCTTCATATATAGTCTTGGGACTTTTGCACTTGCTGTGCTCTCTGCCTAAATGCTCTTCCCTGAAATATCTGCTGAGACCACTTCACTTTCGACTCCTTCAGGTCATTATCAGAGTCACCATCTCAGTCAATCTTTCCTGACCACTCAATATTAAACTGCAACCTGCCAACTGAGCTTTATTTATTTATTTATTTATTTACCCATAGCACTTATTACCACCTAACAGACCAGACTTTTTTTTTTTTTTTTTTTTTGCTTTTGAGCTGTCTTCTCTTCTACTAGAACAGTATGAGTTCTGTGAGAGCAGGGATTTTTTTCTTCTGTTTACTCCTGTGTCTAGAAATTAAAACAGTGTTTGTTACCTACTAGGCAATCTGTAAATGTCTGTTGAATAAATGACCATGTCCCAAGACTATGTACAACTGACCTAATCTAGCTTGAAGAGAGACAGCATTAAGCTAAGAGCCTCCGCATTATGGGAACATAGAATATCAAAGCCAAAATGCATTTTCAGAATCATCTAATTCTCTAAGTAGGGCCAATTGGGAGACACTAAAGACGGATACAGAGATTCTCTCACAGTGGCTTCGAAAATGTATCAAAGCTATATGAAGTCAAATGGACTGCACAACGGCACAGGGAAGGTACTATGGAGGAGGGGAGGTAGTAAATTCCTAAACTTAAAAGACCTTTCCAAGCCTGGTATTCTGTGACTCTCAGGCTTGTTCCACCTTGGGCTGGGCTCATGTCCTGAGGCCATAATGTCTTCTCCAGCTGTATGCTCTTAGCTATGCTCTAGCAGATATAGGGCACAGCACCATCTGTTTATGAGGCACACTGAGCATCTTCCCCTAGCATCAGAAAAAAGGATGGAGAATGAGAGAATAGGTACCCCATTATGTCCCAGGTCCCAGAGAATGGGGAGTCAGGAGCCAGAGTGAGCCTTTTGGGAGAGTCATAAGCAAGGCATCCAGGACAGCAAGGTTGTTTTTTGTGGCAGACATCACTGCATTTCCTTGTCTCTGCAGTAGGGAGGGCAGATTTTCCTAGGAGACACTGAAAGGGCCTATGTAATCCCTGGAATTGTCTGGAAGGTTTTATGACTAATTCCTTCTTATATCTAATACCTTGAAAATAATCTCAAATTTTCTGTACCAATATAATCAGATAAATGATGCTTTCATTGATAATGTATTGTTTTTAGTGAGTTTAGAAAATATCAAAACTTTTTCTTTTTTCAATGAAAGAATAAGGATTCGGGGAATCATAACCTTTGCCCAAAAAACCCTATACAACTCCAACTCTCAATTAAGCTTTCTGATTTTTAATGGTCATGGTTATCTAAATCCAAATACTTTTTCCAATGCAGAGAATATTAAGCACAATTGCCTCTGGTTCTGAATGGAAACAGAATTAAAATTCTTAAAATTATATTTCGTCCCACATTACAGAAGTTTCCTTTTGAAGTCAAAATAACTCACACATCAAAACCTCCAACAAAAGACTTTATTTATTGCAAGAAACAACTAATTGATTTCAGAAGCCTTACCAGGGACAGCATTTTTATTTATATATTTTCCTAGACCTGAGAAAAATTGTTCTTAAAACAACTGCCGGGTTTTTGGAATTACCAATTTAATTACAATGTTCGTTGTACACAAAGGATTCACAAAGGTGCAAAGTGTTTCCCATTTTCTTTTTCTCTTGTCTTGAAACCAAAGATAAATTAGCAAAAATGTAAATTTGAACCTGGGATTAAAGATAAAGTATACATATGGAACTCAATTTAGCAAGAAGCTACATGATCAATTTAGCAAGAAGCTACATGAATCATGGAACTTATTATTATGAAATTATGCAATGTTATAAGCTCTTCATGAGTCCTTAAAGTATGAATGAAATCAACATTCTAAAGGCCTATATAACTGGTGATAAGCTGAGACTTAGAAGCATTTTGGATCTTTTGCTGCCTTATCGTGAATGTGATGAAAGTTAAATTGAAGACCCTACCTACAAGGGCAAAACATTCTTTCATCTTTAGTGTTAAACTTAATTGCTTTGAAGAGTTATGATCTGTGAATAAGACAGTTAGAAGACAATAGACACTATATTTGATTAAGAGAGCTATTCCTTCATGATACATAGTAAATATTCAGTAAATGTTTCTGGACTAAGAAATAATGTTATCTTTGCTATTCTCCTGCAAGATACCATTTTCTGTCAACTTTAACACACTGACAACTTTCCACCGGAGGACAACCTTGTGGGTCCAGAAAGTTCAACCTGGAAAATTCTCAGGATGTGACTTTGTACCTATTTTTGGAAAACTAGTAACTCATTTCAAAACTGGAGAATGGACATGAGAATATCAGCAGGATAAAAGATGTCAGTGTGGCCTGGGTTTAAGGTCAAGCTAGCAGGACGAATCCAGGGGTAAAGGTCCTAGAAAAGGTGCATATGACCCAAGCTAATGGAATTTGCTGTGGAAAGCTCACCCAGTCCAGAGCTCTGTGTTGCCTTCCAGGGAAAAGTACCTGGTGTCTAGCAAAGGAGGAGAGAAAGAGGAAAGACTCTAAGTTTTACATCAATAAATCCCCATGATAACTTTCTTCAGACAATCAGAGCACAGATATCAGGCATTTTGTGTCCCTTTGGCTGAGACTTGTACGAAAGGAAGGGGTGAGATAATTCTGAAACATCTACTAGTAGTTCAACTACTTGGACCCACATAGTTAAAACTTATGACTGTGACAGTCACCAACAACTCAACCAAAATGATCTGGCACTTACTTTTATTTCAACCTAAGATAACAAGAACTGGTTTCTAATTCTGTGCACTAGGTTTTTCTTGTTTTTGTTTTTCAAATAAACTCCTAGAGATAGAAAAAATGCTGAAGACTTCCATATAAATCATTCCCCTTATGTTTACATTTAACTGCTTCGCTCTATACATCTAATGACTTTAGTCTGTTTTCCCTTTGCAAGCTCAGCATGGATATAAATGCAATAAAGAACAGCATTTCTTCCACCATCACCATTCCCAAAATAGGCTCAAATAAAACAGATTGCAAAGATTACGTCTCCCTTAAAGCTTTCTTATTACCCTCACATTTTTTTTTTACTATTTCTATTAATAAAAATTAGTGGCCACTCTTCCCCAATCTGAATTGGCTTTATTAAACTATGTGAGAATGAATTTCTCTCAAAGCAAATGGTATGTCCTCTCTCTTGTCACTATTTCACTGGTTGAGTGTGTCTTCTGTAAACGCTTTATCCAGAAAATGGCTAACAAGAATATCTGAAGCCTTGAGTTTTCTTGGCAGTGTGGTCACCTGTTTCCTGTGAGAATGAGTTGTCCTTTCCTTCTTCAGCTTATTGCTTCTTGACAACTTACTTCTGTCACAGGAATACATTTTCAGAGTAATGGTAGGCAACTAACCCACATTTAATCTGTGAAAATCGACATGTTCTTGTTGACACACAGAGAAAGCAAGAACATCAGACTATCAACATTTGAAACAATTATTTACTTTCTTACTTTGAAAATTAGTCACTTATGGGAAAGAGTGAGCTTTCCAATAGAAAATATATCTTAAGGTGACCAAATAGTCTCAATTGTAAGCAAAAGCTCTCATTTTAAAAAGAATGCTTCAGAGAATGGATATTCCTCTGAACACTAAACGATGTTTGTCATAGAAGCTTAAGAAAGATTTCTACTTGAAATGGTTGATTGCTACTCAAATTAATTTAAAATTCCTAGTTTTTTCTATCTTTTGCTATGCTAAGGTATAGAATGTGTACTGTTTCTTTTATTCTTATGGTTGATATCTATATTTTTAACACTATGTGGAGATATTTGTTTTTAGGAAGACACATTTTCAGCCTATCTTGTTTTATGCTTCTCACTGCTTATATAGACATACTGGGGCCTAAGAGATTTCGGAGTCACACAGGTCTCACATCATAAGATGCAGAATTCAAATATCTCAGCCCTCACTTTCCTTGGGCCCTATGACTATGAACCTTTTGAGAGAAAGTAATCTCTTTTCATACTGTGAAATGAGTTGATAGGAGTTGAGGCAATAAAAAATATGTCGTTTAAAGGATATACAAGTGAGAAGGTATATAAAATCCTTAATCTTAACTGGCCAAGTAGGCTGTTTCATTGAAGAAAATGAAGCAAACCTTGGCAAATAACCATACAACATACATAGCTGGCTTAAAGAACATGTATAGGCACAGATATGTGGGTCCTACAATGACATTACATTCTGAGGCAACACACAGGTATCTGGGAGGGTTGAGTACTAGCCCCTGGGAGCAGAACTCTGACCTTTTTGTTGTGAGGCTGTTAGACTGCATGATTAGGGAACACTACCCTCTCGTAACATCATGAGTGCTAGAATCCAAAAGCAGTATTGCATAATATGGCAGTGTCCTAGTCTGCAGCCTGATTCTTTCACTTCAGCATTCGTGGTTGAGAAAAACCTGAATATCTCCTGGTATAACCAAGAGATGTTGTCCAAGATTCATAATTATAGCTTTTTAACGTAGTGTACCTTAGGCCTTGGATCTCGATCTGCCATATTTTTAGAGCTTCATAGAGCTCTTCAAAGGCCAATTCTCTCTCTGGAAGATTAGTTTACAAGTAATCAGTCTTGAACAATTTGATCTTTTTAAGCAGTGTGCAACATGGTGGATCAGAAGACAAGGGACTTGCAGTGAGGTGATAAATTCATTTTTAACTCCAAAAGACCTGGAGAAAGTAAGGAATGACATAGGAGGGCTACTACATATAAATATCCCTGACTCTAACAATCAGCTCAGAAATTAAGGAGAAATTAAGCTTAAATCTGCAGGACAAGTAATTATTCTGTAGAATACTAATAGAGGCAGGAGAAATAAAGCAAGCAATACCAATCTTGACGAATGTGCCAAATTCTCGTTATTTTCAAAGGTCAAAAAAATAAAATAAAAAAGAGCTAATGTCCAAAGTTGTACACATGGATGGAAGAAAAGGATATTAATATTCTTTTTGGCCAACACAATGTATTTCCCACTCTAATTTATATTGGTTTTTATTGTTTTTTTTTCACACCATTCATTTTATATTATAATCATTTCGTTAGTTTTCTAATACCAATAAAGTTTATTAGCTTTTTTATCACTCCTTTTGTTGTCTTGGATATATAATTTGTTGGTCTGAATTCAAAAAGATTCTTTTTGTGTCTGTCTTTAATTTATACAGTTTTTCTTGAGGTAACATCAGGTGCACAGGCAAAGAGCCAGATGTGCAATTTCTGCAGAACTCTGAAAATCATGTAAAACAGGAATAGGGTAGATTTGTTAGACTTGCTCTAAAATCATGAGATACTTCTGCAAAGGAAATTCAGTTCTGAATATTAATCCTTTGAGGAAATTTTATTTAAATACTATTTTAAGAAATGTAAAAGCAAAATGTTATTGTTTGATATGAGATATATTGTGGACAAGAGAGAAACAATTGAATTTTATATTGACAACTGTAATGTAAATTTTGCATTTTGACTCATGCTATACTATTGTTAATAGTTATATAGAAAGAAAACCTTTTGAGACTAAATAAAACAAAAGTTTCCCATTGTAAAAAATAAAAATTAAAAAAGAAAAGAAAAAGAATGCCAGCTAACATATGTAGGAGTGATAGAATTAATAAATTATCACTTTGTAAACATTAATGGAATTATTGATCTAGGCAAGAATTATCAAGTGGTCTTAAATCTGTAAGGTAAAAATGTATGGAGAGATCAGACATTTGTGTAGTACCAAAGTAATAGCACACAGTTTATTTTCAGATAGCAAGGGAAAAAATGTGATATCAAAGAGGATTTGATCAGGAAGTCATTAACATGGCAGCCAAAGCAATGCAAACAATGGGAAACCCAGATATCATGTGTCCCCTGATGTTACGTAGTATGGAGTACAAGACATCAGCTAGTATGTATAACTACCAAAATATTTACTGTGATCTAATTAAGCCTTCCATAGGATGAAAAAAAGGAAGGAAGGAAGGAAGGAAGGAAGGAAGGAAGGAAGGAAGGAAGGAGAGAGAGAGAGAGAGAGAGAGAGAGAGAGAGAGAGAGAGAAAGAGAAAGAAAGAAAGAAAGAAAGAAAGAAAGAAAGAAAGAAAGAAAGAAAGAAAGAAAGAAAGAAAGAAAGAAAGAAAAAGGAGACATATTCTACAGGATAAGTGATCTGCTTTTTTTGTTAAGTCAGTGTCACAAAACAAAGAACTATTCTAAACTAAAGAATGCTTAAATGACAAAACCCCCAAATGCAATATGTTATCCTGAATTATATCCTAGTATGGACAAGACAGCTGAAAAGGACATTTTAGGGGCTCTTTTTAAAAATTTATGTATGGAATAAGTATTAGATACTGATAAGTAATTGTTAACTTTCTTAGGTAAAATAATGTTATTTTAATGATATAGGAAAATGTTCTTATTTTTTTTAAGATACATATGAATATATTTAGAAGGTAGAATGTCACAATGTCTATAATTTTCCTTAAAATATATCGGTATAATAAAACTGAGTTGAAAGAGGGAAAAAAAAAAAACCACTTTCTTCAGAATAAATAAACACAAGCAGCAGATAATATCTTCAAATGAAATAGTTCTGGCTCATGACTTCCCACCAAAACTTCTAAGATGCCTTTGCCCTGTTAATATTGACTTAAAAGAATGATAAATTCTTTCATAATTTAGACATTTAGTCCTTCTTTATTCACTGTTTTTCAGAAAGAAAGCAGGAAAACACTCTAGCATAAAAGCATTTTTTCCATTTTCTTCCATTCTGTATTTTAACACAATAGTTCTCAAAGGGTCATCTCCAGAGAAGCAGCATCAACATCACCTGGGAACTTGTCAGGGAAACAAATAGACACTGACTCTAGGCCTCAAAGATCAGAAACTCAGAGCCTGGAGCCTCAAGAGCTGTGAGTGAGGCCCTCCCGGCGCTGGGGATGCAGGCTGAGTTTTGACAGCCCTTATTCTAGAGATCCATTTCCCCTCTGTAATTCACTTAGTTAACTGCTAAGTTGGCTTGCACACTAGAGATAAAATAAAGGAAAACCCAGAACTGTAGAAGTGATGTTTGGTTTTTATTCTTTTTTTTTTTTTTATCAATGCCTTTAGCCATGAAATTAGAAAGTGGGAAAACAATATTGTTATATTTGCTGTTCCATTATGTTTACAAAACAATACTTTAGAACATTGTTAAAAATAATGAACGTGTTCTGTGTAATCGTTAGAATACTTTCCAGACTACTGCCAGAAAAAATAGGGCCTATTTTATGGGCTAGAGTTTATAATAATGATATAAATTATCTCTGCCCTCAAACACTTCATAGGATTCCAACTAATGGGAACTTCTAACATACCCCTTTATAGTATTCCAATTCTCTAGTGGTCTGCCTTGTCTCCTCACTAAACAGTACATTTTGAAGACTACTGACCATGTCTAAATGCTGTAAAGCCCATTGCAGCCATATGTGACTTCTGGGTACTCAGGAAATGTGAGATGCCATGATGCTGAGGCTTTCCTATTATCGGTGGATAGTCAGAGCCCTGAGCCATTCCATAACACTGTCATTTACTAGTGCACCAAGCTGGAAACCTAAACTAATGTGCCTGGCGTTCCACACAGTGCTTTAGCCCCTGGACTTACCACCAGTTGGAAAGAATGTAGAATATAAAATTATAGTCCATCCTCATGTCAGAAGTTTGGAGACATATTTAGCTATTTGATGTTCATATATGAGGCGTCCGAGACTAATTAAAGTCAGACACTCTTCATAGCACCAAATGGTGTTATATAAGGTTTATGTTAAAGCATGACCAGGCTGGTTCCCTGTTTTTCTCCTTCAGGAATGAGAGTTTCTTAGACTGCTCATAAACCACCGGCACCAGTCCTCACTGCCTGGGAATTTTGTGATACTCTGCACCTGTGAAACAACGTTCACATCCATGCATATATCCTTCAATTCTGTTACAATCCATTGATGGCCAGGCACAACAGTTAGTGAAGACACTCAACATTGAAGACAGGTGTCAAGAGAAGCAAAAATAGAAAGAAAATTAAATTCAAATCCATCTCTACCTAATCTTATGCTGTGCTTTAAACTCTGTGGTACATATGTGTGTCTATAATATATGCATACATATTTATATATATACAAATATACATATTATTAATTATACATAGTAGTAGTTGCCTCCATAGGCACTTTGTGATTTCAGATAGAAGTTTAAGAGGTGGGGACATTAAAGTGAGACACTATTCACAGTACCAAGTTGTGTTATACAAGGTTTGTGTTAAAGCATGAAGTAAGAGAATTCAACTCAAGTATGAACCGATGAAAAGGAAATTAACACACTCATGGGAAATAAGCAGATGAAACTGAAAACCAGGGAATAGGTAGCAGAAGTGTCCTGACAGAATTTACTGTGAAGTTACTCTACTTTTACTCTTTAATCCTCCGGTCCCCAAGCAAAGTTTTGTTACTCGTTGTACTATGACCATCTACCCCATACTATAAACCCTTGAAGAAAAAAGTCCCCACCCCCTAAACATCTTCTTCCTACCCGAAATCACAAACTGCCTATGGAGGCAATTACTATGTATATCTGTATATCATAAGTATGTGTGTGTGTGTGTGTGTGTGACACATGCACACACACATGTGTCATAAAGTTTAAAGCACAGAATTAGATTACATAGAAATGGATTTGAATCTCAACTCTGCAACTTACAAGCCATGTGGAAGATGATAGGCAGTTACTTTATGTGTACCTCAGATCCTCCCTCTATAAAGGATGATAACAATGTCTCTATCAGTGTTGATTCAAGAGTCAAATTATATAGTGTACAGTTGAAACTTTCCACGTTTTCTAGCAGAAAATACAATGAACAGTAGCTATTATTGTTAATATTAATTTTAATTAATATTTTAATTAAAGTAATTTTAATTTAATATTAATATTTTATAAGCCTCTCTAGCCACCAAAATTCTCCACTTATTTACCTTATTTCCACATTACAAACATTAAATCTTTATTTGATTAATATCAAACTTTTGTTTACCACAAGAGTATAGAAACCAAATTCTTGATTATATTGCACATCTTTTTTTCAAGGCATCACTAAATATTAAATTATAGAAAATACATCATTATAAGCCCCATGTTTGCCCCTTCCCACATCTCTCAGTTACATATGGTAATTTGGCACTCTTCTTCAGACAACAAAATGCCTGAGAAGGAAAGATTTGTGCTGGTTTGGAGATAATGTGCCTGATACCTACAGTACAAAATAAATAGGGTGCATTGGTTAGCTCCAAACGTAAACTAGAGGAGAATAAAGTATTTTTGGGGTGTGTGTGTGTGTGTATGTGTGTGTGTGTGTGTCTGTGTGTGTGTCTGTGTGAGCAAGAGAGTGAATGAGAGAAATAAAGAGAGAAATTAAGATGAAACAGAGACAGAGACAGAAAGAGAGAAATGAGAGGAAAGTGGAGACAAAGAGAGACTAAAAAAAAAGAATAAATGTTATAAATAACTGATATTTTAGAAGATTCAGTAGAGTAGGTAATTATAAATAGTATTTACTTCATTTCTGAAAATGAAAGAAATAATTAGTATGTTAATGTTCCTGGGTTTTCATCCTTTCCCTTCTCCTTCTCCTTAAAGGTCTCCACTTTGCCTGAACAGTTTCTAACCCTCTTCTGTCCTCTGAGGCCTGGAGATGATGGAGATTATTGATAGTAATGCATAATCTAGAGAATGAATATGGAGAGAACATAGGATACTAAAAAGGGGTTTGAGAAGAAGATTTAAAGGGCCAGGGAGAGGGTTGAAGGGGGTGTTTTTATCTAGAGCAAGGGGAGAGAGTCCTATTGATTTGAGAGAAAGAAAAGCAATGCAAATATCTATAAGAGGTTAAATAAGTGGAGATAAAATTTAGTTATTCTTCAAGAAATATCACTAAGGATTATATGTCTTCTTCACAGTATTTTGAGAAACTTGTTTTTTTTAATTGTTCTATTTTCAAATCTGCCCATTGCTACAGTGACGAAAATATCCTTCTAAAACTAGGCTTTGATGTGCTTCAATATGGCTATCTCTCTTCATGAATTTCATCAAGTGTTTTCTCTGTATTTGTCATCACTTCACCATCCAACATGTGAATGAACAATTCTCTTCTTCTGTTTTCTTAAAATCTAGAATACCGTCACATAGTTTGTAATTAGTTTCTCATTAAATTTAATAAGTTTAACATACACATGTGTGTGCACATTTGTGTGTTCATGGTTGTGAATGTGTACTGATGGCTGGAAAAGTAGATTGGCACATAGCCAAAAGAAGCCCCAATCAAAGGAGAAGAAATATTAAGGATCATTCATAATCAAGAGAAGTGTCAGCACTTTTCAAAGTAACATAACTGTAAGTGTGATTACTTAATGAATACAACAAGCAAAAGCAAAGAGCCCATTAAAATGTAGATTGTGAGGTCTTGGGATTTCAAGAATCTAACCTTAACAAAAGGAAGAAATAGGCAGCAGAATTAGTGAACACCATTCACCATTAAATGGACTTCGTTATATAGATTTAGTTGGGCCATTAGTAGACACATCCCTCAAAAGATCCACTCACATCCCAGGAGCATATATAGGATAACATGTTGATTCAAAGCACTGGGCTTGAATCCTGGCTCTATTAATTAAGCAAATTACATAGCATTATTAAATATAATGATAAAATTAACTTAAAAAGATTGTTATGAAGATTAAATGTGGTAATACTGTAAAAACTTCAATGTGTTAAATGCACATAGAAAGCAAACAAAAAAATATCAACAGCAACAAATACTTACGTACCATTGACTATGTGTCACACACTGATCTATGAGCTTTGTTTCCATTAACATAGTAAATCCTCACAGCAAACCTACAAGGTGAGTCATTATTATTCCTTTTAACAGAGGGAAAAGAGGCATAGAGAGGTTAAGTAACTCCCCCAAAGCTATACAGTTGCAATATGTTAGAGCTGGGATTAAAACCCAGATTCAGTTGTTCTAAAATCTGAGTACTAAATTATCTTCTTAGTGCTAGTAATAATGACAATTATTATTATTATTATTATTGTAATAACTTTATTGTTATCATTAATCTATAAAAGAAAAAGGTATGTACTAATGTGAGGGTCAATTTCATAAATTTTGCAGCTATATACATACTTATATATTGAAGAATTTGATCTTGCATCACATTGCCTATAAATAACCTTGCCTATTTTTCTTTATGATGGGCCCATGAACTACTAGTGTGGGGTGCTACAGAAAATGTAGATTTGAAGAAGTAAAGTGCAAGACAAGAAAATGGAAGACCTGACCAAAGTTTTAAAGTTTGTCTTGAGGCACACACAAAAAAACAGTTTTTTTGGAAGTCTCAAAAGCAAACTATGTAGGCCTTATTACATGCACATGAAACCCTCTCATTTTAAAGCTGTAGTTAATAGTTATTTGAGCCATTGACACCTAAACTATTTTTTTGTTGTTAAAATGGTGTCAGAGAGTAGGGTTGCTAGATTTCACAGATAAAAATATATTGGGACATACTTATACTAAAAAATATTCATTATTTATCTGAAATTAAAATTTAACTGAGCTTTTTGTATTATATCTGACAACCCTAGAGTCAGAATACAAGTAAATTAAGTTGTAGAGGTGAGTATATATGGCATTTATGAATTTTGCCAGTTATTAGAAGTTTGAAAAAAAAAAGTCTAGAAGTCTATTCTTAAAAAAAATCTTATACCTTCTAATAGAAGATGTCCTCTCCATATTTTTAAAGTAGGAATCAGAAATTATGAACAATTAGTATAATAATAAAGCTTTATACTTCTCTAATGCTTTCACAAAAGAGCTCAATGGACTAGATTAAAAGATAGGTTTTGAAATACCTATCCATGAAATTCATGAAATTGCCTCAACTTGACTAGGTCTTTCTTAACATTAAATTAAATCCCCTCAGTTCCACAAGAACTATTTATCATCTTAAGGTCATCAAAATAAAACTTTGTATATATAGAAATACCTCTGTAAAACCATAGTATAGACTATGTAACAATATAAATCACTGAGAAAGGAAACAAATTTATCCTTGGAAGAAAAAAGAGAGGAGAGAAAGAGGATGGAAAATCTCAATTTGGTAAAAAACACAGAACTTCCTTGAGTGTTATGTTTTTCATTGATGCTGAAATAAGAACTAGGCAGGATGTCGACCTAGGCATCTCAAACAGAGTTTTCTGAGTTTGTGATACAGAACAGGTTGTGTAAATCCATTTTTCACCAGTGAAAATCTGTCATTCAGCCAGCAACTCCAAACCAAAATTTCCATTATTGGTTGCCTGTCCATTCAGTGGAGACACCATCTTTTTCAAAACAGAAGGGAGCCACATTTTGGGCTCTGTGTCAGGCAGCTGTTCTATGAAGAGAGGGTCTCCCACTGATGGACAACACAAAGCCTTTGCTGTGCCTTTGCAGGTGCTTATGTGCTAGCAGAAAGAAATTTTTTATCTTTTATGTGTACAATAATGGGATTAATGTTCATCTGGTAAAGCACCACAAAGTTTTACACTTTGACCATAAAAGGAAAAAAACACGTCTTAACAACTCAATTAATTTTGCATTCTCATCATTATTAATAACATTCATTATATATAGTTTATTCTGAAATTGTTTCTAGGCTTTTTCCTTTTTTAAAATCTTAGTGGAACACGTCTGACTGTATAACCAAACATAAATTATGATTACCATTTTGTGCAGTGATTGGTATTGCAATATCAGTAACCAAATATATGTGATGCTGTACTGGAAAAACTCGAAGTTTATCTAAGTAATTGACGTAGAAAAAAGCAAGTTCTCATCCACAAAGGGAAATGGAATGAAGAAAGCATTTGAAATTCAGGCTTTTTCTTATTTTCCCACAATTAATGACACCAAAAGTAAAGGCAACAAAACCAAAAATAAACAAGTGGGACTACATCAAACTAAAAAGCTTTCAGTTTTTCTACTCATTTTTAAATTGAAAACATCAACAAAATGAAAAGGCAACCTATGGAACAGGATAAAATATTTGCAAATTATATACCTCATGAAAGGTTAACATCCAAAGTATATAAAGGGCTAATACAACTCAATGGAAAAAAAAGAAGAAATTTGATTAAAAAATGAGAAGAGGGAATGAATAGACATTTTTCCAAAGACATACAGTTGACCAACAGGTACATGAAAAGGTACTCAACATCACTAACCATCAGGGAAATGCAAATCTAAACCACAATGAGATATCACTTCACATCTATTAGAATAACTATTATCAAAAAATTAAAAGATAAAAAGTATTGGCCAGGATGTGAAGAAAAAGAACCCTCATACGCTGCTGATGGGGATGTAAATTGGTACAGCTGTACTATGTAAAACAGTATGGAGTTTCCTCAAAAAATTAGAAATAGAACTGCCATATGATTCAGTAATCCTACTTCTGGGTATATATCCAAAGGAAAAGAAACCAGGATCTCAAACAGATATCTATACTCCCGTGTTTATCGCAACATTATTCACAATAGCCACGATATGAAAACAACTTAAGTGTTAATCAATGGATGGATGGATAAAAAAGATGTGAGATTATATATATAATTCAGCCATAAGAATTAAGGAAATTCTACCAATTGTGACAACTTGGTTGAATCTTGAGGGCATTATGCTAAGTAAAATAAGCCAGACAAAAAAGATAAATACCATATGATTCTACTTATAAGTGGAGTCTAAAAAAAAGCTCAACTCATGGAGAGTAGAGTGGGAGGTGGAAGAAATGGGAAGATGTCTGTCAAAGGGTACAAACTTCCAGTTATAAGATGAATGAATTCTGGGGATCTAATGTACAGCGTGAAGACTATAGCTAATACTATATTATATTCTTGAAAGTTGCTAAATGAATAGGTGTTAAATGTTCTCACCGTAAAATGAAAAGAGTAATTATGTGACATGATAGAAGTGTTAGCTAAAGCTACAGTGGTAATCATTTTGCAATATATGTGTATCAAATTAACATATTGTACACTTTATACAAAGCTGGAAAAAAATTCTATGATATTCAATATTACAATACTGCAGTGTTATAACAAATAATATTACACTCTTATAGAACCATAGTATATATTCTTTATGGCATTTATAGATATAGAACTAAATCTGCAAGAGAATGATAAGCATAACATACATGGTGGTAGTTAACTCTGGGGAAGGAAGGAAAAGAATGGGTTTGGAGAGGGATATACTAGAGTCTTAAATATCTGTAGTTTTTAACCCTATTAACAAAGATAAGAAAATATGTCATCCAGAAAATAATAAAAACTAAGAAAAAAACAATAAGCAGCTAAAAAAATATAAATGGTTGGCAAAGGGCAGCAGGAATTGGGTAGGAGAGGAGAAAGCAGGTAGAGAAATTTTTTTCATAATAAGCTACGTATAGCTATTCACCCTTAAACTATGCATATATAAGACTATAATAAAATAAAACTACGGTTTCCAAAAAGAGCCTTTAGTTACTTAAAGGCTACTTAATCGTCAGTGGCCCAAACTACTATTTACTAGGAGTCCTTCCTATTCATAGTAAAGGTCTTCATAGTTTTGGTTATGAACTCAAAAGTACTGTATTCAACAGCAGAGAACACAGCGGTTCTCACCTATGAGAGAGAATATAGAGCTGAGGATTCAGGTATCACATCTGCTTGATAAACAAAATTTCCCACTTCTCATGTATATTATAAACTTCTTGTGTCTCTGTCAGACTGGATTGTGACTTTTATGAAGATTAGGCCTATCTCTATTTTATTTGTCATATTTCCCAGAGCAAACATATCAAGGCACAAAATTTGCATCTGAATTAATTGATTAATAAACATGTATTTGTGTAACACAGGATATAGCATAGCAAGTAAAATAGCCATTTTTATTAGGCAAAGGGTGAAAACATGATTACAGGTATTTTAGTGATCCAGGTCACTTTTGGCATTGCCAAATAGATGTGGACGTGATTATTCAGCCTAACCAACCTTGTTTAAGAAGATATGTTTAGGAACATGCTGCTAATCTTAAGCACAAATTAATTTTTAAATTTTGATAGAATTATGACAACATATTCTTTCTTATGATCAATTTTATATGATCCATAATTCTTAAATCAGACATAATAGCACTACTTCTCCTGTCAATTGTTTCAGCCTCCTTTGATCAAGTTTAAAGGGATACATTTTTAAATGCTTGTGATGAGGGAAAATGAGGTCCTCAACCTTGCATCTCAATTAAAATCATGGTAATTCAATATGTACACTTGCATCCAGTTTCTCATTTGACAATGAAGGTATATTTTTGAGATTATCTGTATAAAATATTGATAGTTACTAAAAATAACTTTTCTGCAGGAAGACTTACTGTTATGTCTCTATTTAGGTAAAGAATTGACAATTACCTGTTTAATTCAGGGTCTCAACTTCTACTGACTGTGGCCTTTTTTAGCTCCTTCTCTTCAAACTTAACCCACAGCACTGATGAATCTCAAATACAGGAATGCTCTCAATGACCGTACATTAGCAAACTTAAAGTCGATTGTGTCTTTTTTAAATAAAATTTTTAATTCAAGTAAAACATTTTAAAAGTGCACAAGTTCTAAATGTACAACTTGAATTGTCAGAAAGTGAACACACCCTGCACCTAAATCAAGAAATAGGACATTACCAGACACTCTGCTCCCCACCCCAGTAAAGAGTCAATCTGAATTCTAACATCAGAGGTTGGTTTAGCCTGTTTATCTTTATGTAAACAAAATCACACCATGTACTCTTTTGGTGTCTGGCATCTTGTGAGATTCATCAATGTGCTTTTGTGGAATTATAATTTGTTGTAAAATGTTCCATCTTCATTATTATTTACTTTGAAATATTTTCTATTTTCCATCATTACTCTTTTAACTTGTGCTTTATTTATAAGTAGATGGTTTAAATTTGAAGCAGTTAGTGATTTTCTATTTACTGATAGCTAGGCTATTTCCACTGAGATAAAAATACATACTCCTAATTATTTCCATCTTTTGAAATTTATTGAAATTTACTTTATGACTCATCATACGGTAAACTTTTATAAATGTTTTATTTTCACTTGAAAGGGATTTTAATTCTGTTGATATTATATGTAATTTACATACATCAAAAAGGTTCATTTTGTTCATTTGTTTTTCAGATCTTCCAAACCTTTATTGATTTTATTCTTGCTTATTTTATTATGTATTTAGAAAATTGCTTTCGTCTCCCAGTACAATTGTGGATATTTACATTTTTCTCTAGTTCTGTAAATGTGTATTCTCTGTATGTTGAAGCTATAATGTTGATGCATAAAGATTTAGGACTTTATACCATTCTGATTTTTTGACTCCTTTGCCCCTAGTAAATGTCCTGCTTTATTTCTACAAATGCATTTTTATTAATGCTTACTTTGTCTTATATTAGTAGAGCTATACCTTTTTTTGTTAATGATTGCAAAGTTCATTTATTTCTTTTGTTTTATTTTTAAACTACTCTGTTCTTATATTTATGGTTTGTGTATTTTAAGAAGCAGACAGTTAAATTTTATTGTTTTTTTTCTTTCTCCATTTCTAGGCTTTTGAGTTTTTAAGAATTTTTTTATTTCTTTATTAGAAATGACATAATATTATGTAAGTTTTATGTAGACACTATAGAGATTGGATATTTATATAACTTACAAAGTGACCACCCTGATAAATCTAGTACCATCTGACACCATACATAGCTATTATAATATTATTGAGTATATTCCTTATGCTATACTTTATATCCGCATAACTATTTTATAACTACCAATTTGTACTTCTAAATTCCTTCCCCTTTTTCACTCATCTTCCCAACTCCCCTCCCATCTGGCAAACATCAAAATTTTCTCTGTATCTGTGAGCATTTGTACATTTATTTTGTTTTTTAGATTCTACAGATAAGTGAAATTATATGACATTTGTCTTTCTCTGTCTGACTTACTCCACTCAGCACAATATCCTCTAGGTCCATCTGTGTTGTTACATATGACAAGACTTCATTCTTTTTATGGCTGAGTAAAATTTTATTGTGTGTGTGTGTGTGTGTGTGTGTTTGTGTGTATACACACACATATCACTTCTTCATTTATCCACTGATAGATACCCAGGTTGCCTCCATATCTTAGCTATTGTAAATAATGCTGCAATGAACAACATGTGGATGCACATGTCCCCTTGAGGTAGTGTTTTGGGGTTTCTTTGGATAAATACCCAGAAGCGGTATTACTGGGTCCTTCTTTGCCTCTTATTATAGCATTTGTCTTAAAGTCTATTTTGTCTCATATAAGTATTGCTCCTCCGGCTTTTGTTTTGTTTTGTTTCCATTTTCATGAAATATCTTTTTCCATCCCTTCACTTTCAGTCTGTGTGTGTCTTTAGACCTGAAGCAAGTGTCTTATAAGCAGCATATGTAAAGGTCTTGTTTTCTTATTCATTCAGCAACCATATGTCTTTTGATTGAAGCATTGAATCCATTTGCATTTCAAGTAATTGTTGATAGATATGTAGTTATTCTCATTTTATTCATATTTTGGATATTTTTTCCTTCTTCTTAAAGAAGTCCCTTTAACGTTTATTGTAATAGTGGTTTGGTGGTGGTGAACTCCTTTAGCTTTTTCTTGTCTAGAAGCTCTTTATCTGTCTTTCAATTCTAAATGATAGCTTTGCTGGTTTGAGTAATCTTGATTGTAGGTTCTTGCTATGAAAACCAGCAGAAATTGTGGCTGAGTAAGATGGAGTATGGTTGAAATCCCAAGTGTTCCTCTTAAAGGGACTATTAACAGACTTTCTTGCTGACTGACTCTTGCTCTGCGTTTCAGCTCTGGGGCAGCAGTTTGAAAGGTGCCAGGGATATACGGAGAAGAACAGATCTCCTGGCTTCAGGGTAAAGACTGGAGGGGCAGCTTTCACTTAGACAAAAATGCTGGCAGAAGCTGCTGTTCTTTTGATGAGCCCTCCTCCCACCCAGCATGCACATTCAGGCACGTGCCATATCTGCCTCCATCAACTTGGCTAACACCATTTGCTCTGCCCTGGTGATTCTCTGAGACTCTGCCCCACCCAACCTGCAAACCCATCCCAGCTGATTCCAGTGGCTTTTCCATACAAATGGCCTGTCTTGGTTAATGCTAGTGGACACAAACCCCAAGCAAGCAGTATCTGGCTTTGACATGCCCTGTACCTTTTGTTAAGCATCTCCAAGCTTAGAAGTAGCAGCACCAACCTCAGTTCACAGCTTAGCTTCTCCCAGGCACCTCCAGGCACTTTCTTCTAAGTCCAGCACAGTGACAACCATCTGCAGATCACTTTGTAGCTCATACCAAGCAGCCCCAGACAGGGCATAAGCAGCATCTGACCTTGACCTGCAACAAAACCTCTCCCAAGAGGTCCCAGAACTAACACACCCAGTGGCCAGCTTCAGACCATATCAGAGCACCACCCAACCACCTCCACAAATGACGCACTCCCAGGGGAGATTTGGCAGGCACCAGAGCTCTGCTAAAGTGAATCCTGCTCTGTAGGGTCAGCCCCTGCTCAATGGCTCCTCCACTGTAGTCACAGCCAGTCCTCACAGCCAATTCCTCTCATTGATATCCCAAGTCTCAACAAGAACAGGACAGCACACACAACCTACACAAGGAACACACCTGGAACTTACTTAGAATACTGTCATTAGGTTTACTTCTCCTATCTTTTATGATATTACACTTATGCATTTTAATTCTACATAATTTTTAAATATCAAAGACATTATTACTATTATTATTTTGAACAATCAATATTCAATTATTTTTATCTATATTCCTTCCTATGCTCTTTATACCTTTCATGTCCTTGTTTCTGTCTGAGATCATTTTATTAATGCATAATGAACTTCTGTTAATTTTTCTTAAGACATGGCTGCTGATAACTAATTTTCTCAAGTTTTATTTTCTAAAAATATTTTTAAGGATATTTTTCCTGGGATAGAATTCTGTGTTGGAAGTTTTGTTTGTTTGTTTAGTTTTAGCACTGTAAAGTTGTCACTCCATTATCTCCTATTTCTGTTATTATTGTTTGGTAATGAAGATCTGATACCTTTGAAAGTCTGATGACTTTTTCTCAGGCTGCTTTTCTTCTCTTCAGTTTTCATCAGTTTTATTACTGTGTGTCTAGTTAATTTTTTTTTTATCCTGTTTGAAGTTCACAGCCATTGACTCTGTTAATGTTTTTCATCAATTTTGGAAAAATTATTTGCCATCATCTTTTTTTAATATTTCTTTGGTTTCTTTCCTTTTTCTTTTTCTTTCCTTTCCTTTTTTTTTTTTTTTTTTTTTTTTTTTGATAATCCAAACACATGCATTTTAGAACTTTTTATTGTGGTCCACATGGACCACATACTCATTTTTTATGTACTTAGTTCTTTTTATGTTTATTTTGGTTTATACCTTTTTCTAATGACTCGTCTTCTTGTTCCCTAACTTGTCTTCCATTCTTCAAATGTGCTACCAAATACATCTATTGATTTCTTGAATCCCGATAATGTACTTTTCAGTTTGGCAATATACAAGTGACTCTTTTTGTAGATTCTATTTCTCTAAGAAACTTTTCTATCTTTTCTTCTATTTTGTCTCTTTTTATCTATTTCTTGAACTTCTGAATCATAGTTACTATAAAGTCCTTATCTGTAGTGATCATAGGATCACTTTGAGTCTGTTTTCATTTTCTATTTTCTCTCTTGACTTTAGTTCATAATATTCAAATTTTCATTGACTGAACAAAGTTGAGGTTGGGTCTCAGCTTTGGAAAGGCTCAATCATCCTCTGTTCTTGGGACATACTCCCCTGCCCACCCTCTAGAGCTTTCATCTGAGAGCATGGTGTATTTTTTTGTGATCTCTTCTATCAAGAAAAAGGTAAAAGCTTAAGTTACCTCGGCCCTCATGACCAACTGGAAATATATCATGTCTTGTTCCCAAAACAAGGGATTTACATAAATAGAAACTAAAGGTATAGTTCTAAAAGAGTAGAAGCTATTAGAGTAAAGAAAAAATATAAAGAAGATAATAAGATAAAGCTAGAGTAAAGTGATGCATACTATAAGTGTCAATGCAAGTAAGCCATACAATGTATTAATCATCATGCTTCATTCAGACAAATAACACAGATTTTACTATTTTACTCTTCATTCTTTAAGGTATTGTTGAACAAATCCATGAAAGTAGATCTAATGATCGTGGTTTATTTCCTACGGTTTAAGAAAAGATTCCTAAATAGATTGATTGGAAGGCAGTCTTTATGATTACTTCTGACTTTATAATTCTATTACATAGCCAGCTCAGAAAGCAAGTGCAATTAACATCTATGAGATATGCTGTGAAGAAAAACTTTCTGTTTCAAATAGCTTTCCTCTACTCCAAATTTTATTCTCCCCAAACTTGGCCAACATTATGCAAGCCATCTGATATTTAGTAGTTCACAAAGCCTAAGTTGAAAAGTAAAGTAGGGGATTAAGAGAATTAAGATCCCTAGCAAATGCATGCCTGTGACTTAGACAAATAATGCCCATCACCAATTTAGCACTCATTTATTAACCTAAATTCAAATCATACAATTAGTGAGCTCTACAAGATATTTCTGATTCTACCCTACCAATTTCAGTTGCTTCATTGAATCACTAACAAGGGCAATGGGTCTTAACAAGAGCAATGGGTCCTAAGTACCCACTCATTACTTTCAACCAAGTGACACATCTTAATAATCTGATTAAACGTTTGAATATTAACCAGTATTTTGATGAAGCTATTAACAATGTTTAGAATACATTCATTTATGAATCTCCATCAAAGTTAGTAATAGTTTCAATATATTCTGACTCTTCAGATCCATGTGGTATATCATATTTACTTCAGGGCATCATTTTAAGGTGGTTATGATAAATTAAAGTGTAAACTAAAGAAAGTGATGAGAGAGCAAATATATAAAAATATGTCAAAAAATATTGAAAAGGTTGGAAATGATGAAGATAAAACATTTATGAAAGTAATCACTGTCAGCAATAAAGGATGATCTTTTGTAATATAAAATTTATTTCTGCTCTGCTGTACCACAGACAAATGAAAAAATAAAAATAAATAAGCAGAAATAAAAAATACTCATTTCGTATCAGTTTTAAAACATTTTTTAACCATTAGAAACTTCTGACAATGACATGAGTTGCTTTATGAAGCTATGCTCTTTTTGTCATTGAAAGTATTCAAGCAGAGTCTGAATTACCATATACTCCATGATTCATTCATTTAATAAATATTCATGGAGGGCTTATTATGTCCAAGGCACTGTGCTGAGACTATGAAAAAGGCAAAGATGAATTAGATTGAATTTTCCTAGATAATGGAGCAATGACTTGAATTGAATAATTAGAATACAAAATAAAAAAGGAAAAATGCCCTAGGATGTACAAATAATGTTGTATAGGAATACAAAGGCAAGAGGCATGACTTTGAGTTCATGGATATTGGAGAAGTATTCTATTGTTTTTCAATAATCCATTCTCCACAGAGCAGCAAGAAATCAGTCCACATTACACTTCTAATCAAAACTTTTCAACAATTTTTCATTACACATAGGATAAACTGAGAATTGTTATTTTGCCTTCTAAGATCAGATGTGATCTGGCTTCTGTATACGTCCCAGTCTTGTGCTCCCCAAGCACCAGCTACAGTAAGTAGTCTTTCTGTTTCTGAAACACATGAAACTCACTCATTCTCATGCCTTTCTATTGTCAGTTCATCTGCTGACCAGACATTGGTTGGGTTGAAAATTTCTTATTTCTAATCATCAGCTCTCATGTCATTTCCTCCATGAGGCCATCCTTTAGCATCCTTTACACCTATCACCATTTTATTTTCTTTCTAATACTGTAAAAATATAAAAGTATCCTTTCTCTTGTCCTTTTGTTTTTTTTTAAATTCTATTCAAAACTTTATTAATTTATTATCCTTAAATAACATGTAATCAGTGTGAACAATTCTGTGCGTTCTTTCTACTTACTTTTGTGAATAGAGCATTTCGGAGAATCAACATAGTCCACATTCTTAGATTTCTGATAGTTTCGTTTATTTTTAAATTGTCTACTTTCTGATCCTTTCAACTAGAATACAACAAGAGTAAGAATTTGTCTGCTGCGTCTTCAACATCTAGATTAGAACAATGCATACAGTAAATACTTGCTGTAGGTGACTGAATAAAGAGTTTTTTATACATGCTTGGAGTTTAGAGAAGGATCTTTAACTTCTCACTGTTACATTTTATGATATCCATTCTCAATGCTAGTTCCTCTCAGCTTGGTCAGCCTGTGTATCATACCTGAGATTTGGTCATTTTTTTTTTTCTTCTGCTCTGCATACACTCTCTCCAACTCTCAAGCTCAAATGAAGACATGTCTTTAGGTGATTCCTTTCTAATTCTTTATGAATCATAATTAACTTTTTATAAGTTCCTAAAATTTCTATTAATTATTTATGCTTTTATTTACATGTTATTTTGATACTATTTTGTTCTTCTTGTTGAATTGGCTGTGCCAGCACTAGCCAATTGAAATATAATGCAAACCATACATGTAATTTTTTAGTAGGCACATTAAAAGAGGTAAAAAGAAATATGGGAAATTAATTTTAATAATATATTTTAATTTAACCTAATATATCTAAAATATCATTTCAATATTTAATCAGTATAAAAAATCATTAATGACACCCTGAACGTGCCCGATCTCATCTGATCTCGGAAGCTAAGCGGGGTCAGGCCTGGTTAGTACTTGGATGAGAGACCACCTAAGAAGACCAGGTGCTATAGGCATTAAAAACAAAAATTATTAATGAGATGCCATACATACAATAACATTGTGTTTAATGAGAAATTATTTTACAGTGCTTTGGTATTAAAATGTAAATTTACAGTAGTTAAAATTAAATAAAATTAAAAATTCAGTTCCTCGGTCACACTAGCCACATTTCAAGTGCTCACTTAACCATGTAGCTGAGAGCTACATTTAGGTCAGTGTAGAAATGTACAAACTAAATGGTACTTGCACTGGTGCAAGAACTATCCCTTCAACAAAGCATTTAGAGCTTAATTCATTGAATAGGAAAATTAATGAAAAAGGCAGTATTTAAGTTTTTAAACAAATGAGAAAATATAAATGAATTGTTTACATTGTTTTTCCAAATACGTGTTTAATTACTGATGTTGCCAGGAAATGCCATTAATAATAGCAAAAACAGTACTAGACAGTAAAAGTACCGCTGTAATTAATGATTGTCATGAGACTATGGT
The DNA here is from genome assembly GCA_028627145.1 of Eidolon dupreanum. Taxonomy (NCBI): domain Eukaryota; kingdom Metazoa; phylum Chordata; class Mammalia; order Chiroptera; family Pteropodidae; genus Eidolon; species Eidolon dupreanum. Next base: position 47,438,702 of record CM053501.1, on the reverse strand, counting down.
AAAAATAAGTGTTCCGTATGCAGTAAGCAAATCTTAATCATTGGGAGAGTTAACTCAGGGCCCTCCTAAGCCTCTCAAGATTTTGCTTCCTTCCTTACACAGGCTAAAAGCTCCGTTAAACACAGTTGAAGGAGCAGATGGAAGAAAGGCTGCCGCCAATCTTTTATGATAAAAGCAAGCTATTACCACTACTGCTGCCTTGCTTTCATGTGAGCCTCTATCATAAAAACAAGCTCATAAAATAAATAAATAAAAAAATTCACGCACACATATGTGTATGCATAAATAGAAGAGGAAATGAAGGGAAATAAAAATAAAAATAGAATAATAAGTGGAAAATAAAATTTTTAAGGGAATTAATAAAATATTTAAAACCTAATTAAATAACCATAAAAATTTAACTCAAAAAGTGTTTAAATATGTTTGATTTTTTAAAAAGACACAAAAAAGTTGAATCACTAATATAAAAAGATCGAAATTTTTAAAACTGAAAAAAATTTGACAATGTAAGACCATGGAAAAACCTAAAAAAATTAACCAATGAAAAGAAAAATTTATGATAATAATAACAGTAACCATTTTATTAAACACAAACCATGTTCCTGGCACTGTGCTGGATGTATTAGGCTTATTGGCTCCTTTCACAGCAAACTCTGGGTAATGCCCTCATTTTAGAAATGAGGAAATTAGGGATTCGGAAGTTACCAGCAATTCACACTGCCAGTAGGTGGAAGAGCTAAAATTAAAAGGTGAGAGTATTCAGTATAATTTCTATTTTAAATGTTTTGTGAAGGGGTGGCTAGACTCTTAAAGAAGTAGAAACAACTTATGAGAAAATGAATTTCACTCTCATAGCCCCTTTCACATACAGGGAGTGAGCTGAGCTGATAGCATCCTTGGCAAAGAGGTAAGGCCTGGTCAGAAAGAGATTCTTGCTCTTACTTGAGCCTCTCCTGGAGCATAGAGATGTGTGAGTGCAAAACTCACGTGAGATTACTCATAGAAGAAAGGGAGGTGGAGAGGGATCTACCGAAAGACATCAGTTTAGTGGTTCCAAGTACATGTAACCAGAATTCAACTGAGTAGCAATACCACATTTCTGTTATAGGGACAGAATTTACCCAGTACTAATATGCAACACAAGCTGAATTCTCTTTGAGGGAAATTTTTGCTGTTTCAAATTAAAAAAAGAAGAAGGAGGAGGAAGAGGAGGAGGAGGAGGAGGAGGAAGTGGAAAAAGAAGAAGATAAAGAAGAAGACGGAGGAGGAAGAGGAAGAAGAAGAAGATAAGAAGGAGGAGGAGGAAGAGGAAGAGGAAGAGGAAGGAAAAAGAAGAAGAGGAAGAAGAGGAGGAGGAGGAGGAGGAAGGAGAAGGAGAAGGAGGAGAAAAAGGAAAAGAAGGAGGAGGAGGAGGAGGAAGAGGAAGAAGAGAAGAAGGAGAAGAAGGAGAAGAAGGAAAAGAAGGAGAAAGAAGAAAGAAGAATCAAGGTGTACAGGCCACAGCCTATCAGGAAAGGAAGAGTCATTAGGACTGTCCTCCAGCCAGTCCTCAGTCCATATGACAGAGAACACAGCAAAGCCAATGCTAATTAGGTTGGCAAATAAGATTTATCACCTGATCATAACAGTTGCTTTGGCTTCTTTGGAAATTCTGATTTGGTGGGTCTGGGCTGAGACATGGAGAGCTGTATCTTTAAAAGCAATCCTGGAAAATACTTAGAATCAGGCTAGTCTGAGCGAGCCTGCTTTGCAAAGCAAGAACCAATAATCTTCTGATTTTAATTCTTTCCTACTAAAAAATAAAGACACTTCAGCTGTTATAAGAATTCTGTTTGATAATCATATTTAAGTGGGAAAAAATAGATCTATAAATCATTTAGTTTTGTTTATGTCAATGAGCACCACCACCCTGTTCCAGCTAACTGTCCAGTGTAAACTGAGAAAAGTGTTCCTAACTCTACATCAGACAAGAGGTGACTCTACAAATATAATTGCTTTTAAGGCTTTACCTAAAACTGCCTACTGGCTTCTACCTTTACAGTTAAATACCAATTAACAGGTACTTGGGTGTAAACACATCCCCTTTGTAGACCAGAAGGAAAAGAAAGGTGGACAGTGTGAGAGGTCTCCCTGAGGTCCCTTCCTTATTCTCCTACAGCACCCCAAACACACTAAGACAGTTGTACCTTTTTCTGCATCATCCTTTACCCTCCCATCCATTTTTCCCACAGAAGATTCTGTTGCTGTTCTTTAGCTTTCTACCCTCTCTAAGCTTCCTCCACCTGTTTACAAATAGGTAATTTTTCAGGGTGTTTTAGCCATTTGTCCTCCAAATATGTTGTCTCTTGACAACATTGTTCCGTTTCTCTCTGACATAGGCCCTACCCAATGTTCAGCCATATTAAAGTAAATCCTAACAAGTATTGTAAGCAGTAGATAAGCACCAAATGTTATCAGAGGGAGCATTATCACACTGTGTATTTGAAATCTTATCTTTGTTTTCTCACAAGAGTGCCATTATCACCATTTTCCACACGGGAAAACGAATCCAGAAAGATCAAGGGACTGACCTCCTTTAAACCAGTAGCGGGCCTGGAACTGGTACTTACACACTTCTCCTTCATTGTGTTCTCCAGTTCACCCATGTGCCTGTCATTAAAATATTATTTCATTCAAGAATTATTTACTCTTTCTTCCAGATCATTAAAAAAGACGTTAAACAAAACCAGACCTCATGCAGACCCTGTAGTCAACACATTGCCCTGAGTCATTAGGACTGTCCTCCAGCCAGTTCTCAGTCCATGTGACAGACAACACAGCAAAGCCAATGCTAATTAGGTTGGCAAATAAGATTTATCGAGATACTGTATCAAATGCATTACAAAAATATAAACATATGTGTGTTAAGGTACATTCATTGTACTCACTGAGTTTTTAATTCTATTGTAAACCCTATCAAGACTGTCTGGCACTATTTGTTTTTATAAATCTATTCCTTTACAGCAGAGCCCTTTTAGCTCTTTTGATTCCATTATCCTCTCAGTGTTCCAATTTTAACAGTGGTTCTGTTTTTTATTTTTCTTTGAAAGGATTGATTTTTACAAGGAATTCAAGTACAGATTCCTTATTCCAAGATGAGTATTACTAAAATTAACAACAATTAACCCCAAAGAGAATCTTAGTGTTTGGGGACCAGAATGAGGATTTATGATTTCCAGATCTACTCCCCAGCACTAACAACATGGTTTCCAGGCTAAAATTATGAGTCCTAAGAAAGAACTCAGAGAGCTGTGCTTGCAACTGTGTCCTCCAAATGGAGCAACTCTCTTTCACATCTGATTTTTAGACTTGTTTTTCTATGGCTTCCACTTCATTATGTTTATTTTCTTTTCCTAGAATCCCTTGTACTTAACTGCTGTAGTGTGAGAAACTTCGCTGGTGCATTGTAAAACTTTACCTACACATTTTTCTACCTGTTCAAGCCATTTTTTTTTTATAGAATTCTTTTATCTTTTAGTAACGATTTGACATAGAAGTCAGGGAAATTTCATTTAAACCAAAGTCAAGGTGGTCTCCTGATGACTGCCCCAAAGCATAGTTTATGTGAATGGAAATTAGGTCAGCTAAGAATTATATTAACAAACGCCATATTTCCCTAACAACAATTACATAACAATTCCAAGATATTCACATCTCAAAACTTCACTACTGACTTGCCAGAAACATGCTATGCACATACAGTTTTTGGCCTGCATTTAAAAAGATTCCTTCTGGCTTCTGGGCGGGCTTTTTGTTTTTAATATTGGTCTGAGCCATTTCGCCAGGACCATACACTGCACTATACAGATATTCCAAGTAACACGAGCTTTAAAGTTGCAATATCCATTAACGATATGGTCATCATGGACAATAATAGCTAATTCAAAGTGTGGATATCACATATAAAGCTCTCTGCTAGTTACTGGCACTCTTCATTGGTGTGAGAACAATGATGTGTCTAGCACTTTGATTTTTTTATTAAAAGTATAACATGATATTTAAAGGGGTTTGAAATCTGCATGGGAGAGAAACAAACTACACTTTAGCACTGGGTTAAGAAACATATATGTAAAGGAATCCACAACTTTAATTATATATTTTTAAATATGTACATGGGGATCATATTATATGTGAGATACAAAGAACTCATGTATTTATGATAATTAAATTATAGCAACAATTATGAGTGCGCATGTTTAGTAGTATCATTTAACATGAAATGATATTTACGTGCAAGAAAAATGCATGATTCAGATTTGAAGAATTGCTTGTGGGGTCCTGTTCCATCTGTTGAATTTGGTTTTATGTCTCAAGGATATTCTGCACAGGCAAGTTTAGAGTTGTCCTAGACTGAAAAAGACCAGGGTGCTTTATTATTAGCAACAAACGTTTGTGTTTTTTTCCTTTAAGGGTATTAGCTGCTACAAGAACAAACTTGCAAACCTTTTTCTGGGTTTATTTCTATGTGGCAATAAAATAGCTTTCTCTAAACTGATTCTTTTGAGTTGGCATTATGTCATCATTTTTATTATCTGTTAAAAGATATAAATTAATTTTTCATATAACTATTTCAAATGCAAACATGAAAATAATTTTATAAAAATTGATAATATCAAGAACTGATTTGGAATGTAATTTACATTTTTAAGTAACTTGGTTTCACTACTGATTAATATTTGTTTACAAGTTTCATAAAGGTATGATATGGAAAGGGACTCATTTCATGCGTTGTGGGAGGAACTGTCTTAGAAAGAAAAAGTGCTAATATTTTTTAGCATTTCCTAATTTTTGCTCTGAAATAGTACATTACATATATAGCTTGTATCATTTCATCCCCACAACAAATCTCTGAGGCAAAGTATTATTCCCATCTCACAGATGAAGACTATGAGGCACAGAGAGGTTAAATAATTTATCCAAAGTACACAGCCAGAAAGTAGGACCTGCACACAAACAGCTCTATACAGAGCTCTTGCCCTTGAACTCCTGTTACCAAAAGATATTGTAGGTTAGTGGTTCTCAGATCTGGGATCAGAATCACCTGTCGGGTGCATTAAAACACAGATTGCTGGGCCTCACCACTAGAGACGGTAAGTCTGGTCTGAGCCCTGAACTTGCATTTCTAACAAGTTCCCAGGTGATGTGACGCTGCTGTCCTGACGACCACACTGTGAGAACCATGATGTATATGATTCTGAGAGTCAGGGCAACTGAGACATACACCGTGGAGATTCCATGGACTGGAGATGTTGCTGTGTGACTAGAGGAGTGGGAGTGGAACACTAAGGCAGAGAGCAAAGCAAGGTGCTCAGGAGGAAGGAGTCTGAAGAAGAGGAAATCAGAAGCCAGCAGCTTATATCAACGTGGGAGACTGAGGTCAGGAGGAGAGGGCAGGCAGGGACTCCTGCTAGGAAAATAGATGTCAAAAAACTCTAGCAGGGAAATTTAAAAAGGAACATTGCAAGTGCCACAGTAATTTCTACTTAAAAACTCAACTCTGAGGAAATATTTGACTTTTCTAAACCATAACGATATAGCAAACAGTACACCATAGTGACAAAAGAAAAAATCTGGGAGACAAAAAATGACACTCAGCCCTACATTACTGGGTCCTATGGCATCCACTTAACCCCTCTGGGACTCAGCCTCCTAAATCTTCATCTTATTTACTCTAGTTCATCTTTAGAATCTTCTTGTTTTAATGGCCTAAGTTTCAGCTGGAGACCTTGGGTTATGACTTTCCAATCAATATATTTGCTTTACAAACCTGTTTCTCCCTTTTGTCTACATTGCTTATAAATTGATCCGATCACCTCATTGTCCAGCCTGACTTAGTAAGGAGACATATGAACTTATTAATAATTTCTTATTAAAACAGATGACATTTACACTTGCTCTGGTTTGATTTCAGTCTTTAGGTAGCACTGCAATTAAATTGTGATGTATTTTTAGCATCCAGAAAACAGAGGCTCACCTAATGTTTATTGCTTCTTGAACCCTTCTGTGTGGAAGTATAGGAAAGCCATCAATACAGTCAATGGGAGAAGTGAGGTGCGCCAAGCTTGTTTTCTTGGTTATAATTGATGAAAGCCACTCCGGGACATGTTCCATTTACTCTCAAATTAAGATGGTATGCAATGTCTCCCGCCCGCTCAATTCTTTGTATTAAAGAGTTGAGAAAAAAATTTTTACATCAGTAGGGAGGAAGATGGGTTTTATATCCCATGTCTGGGTCTCAGGAGAATTTAAAAAGGGGATTTTTCCAGGCAGAGACCAGTGCAGGAACATAAGTATGCTTGTGTTCCGCCTGACAGCACCCCGTGGATGCCCTCTTCTCACCCAGAGCGGGGTCAGTAATCTCTCAGTCATTTACTGCTTCTTTTACTGAATGCCGCTTTGTAAATTGCAGCTCCTTTTGTCATCTTTCCGTTTCCTAACTGAGCCCTGCAGTCTCTCCATTTGTCTCCTGTTTGTGAGGTGATGGACTTATTAAGTTGAGTAACTCACGCCAAAATTTGATTATAGTTTTTATTAACTGGGATACATTATTTTTCTTGTGACCATTCTTACATGAACTTTTATTTTTCCTTTTATCTTTCTATTTCTCTCTTAGTTTCTTTGTTTAGGTCTTGTGTTGCTTCCTTTTAGAAAAAGATATTGAGGTAAAATTAACATAAAATTAACCAGAAACAAAATCCAAGTACCTAAGAGCTAGATAAGCAAGAGGAAGTGGTTGGTTTTGAGGTTTAACTGCAGTGCTTCCTAAAGCCTGGAACCAAAACCAGAGATGACTATTTCCATGGGATCAGAGGATAACTCGGCTGAAGGTGCTGTCTCACACCTTGACACTAACTCTACGGGAAGGTAGTTTGGCTATAGCTAGGTTTCACTGGCTTTTTACCAGGTAAACCTCTTTGCTCTATTCTGTGGAAGCTTCTGGCTTTTGAGGTCTTGGCCTCTTCCTTGGACAAAGGAGGCAAGGGTGACTGTAGCTAAGTCGCACAGTGGCAAAACTTAAAGAATACTTACGTTATATAACTAATTTCTTTGAGGCAGTAACTACAAATCTAGCACTCTTTGCCCCAGTTGGCAACCTGAGATGGGATTTTCTCAATCTGCCCTGAATTCTGCTAGACTAACAATGAAGCATCTCAGGAAAGCATCCAACATCTGGTGTGAGAACAATCTAGAAAATGTTCTTACAACCTCCCAGAAGCAGAATATCAAGTTGATCCAGACCTGAATCACAATATCACTGTACACAGCTTCTTATTAATCAATAAATTAGTCAACAATATGCAGATAGGTAAGATAATTATTAGGCCTATCTATCACCTTCTCTCTTTATGTAGTCTGTTTTTATGTCTGGGCAAAATAGATGGTCACAGGCTAGGTGAGATTTAGGCAGTACAGAGCAAGAAAGGACATTGCCTCAACTATAAACTCCACCTCCTGTTGGGGCACAGATGTAATGTTCTACCTCCAAGGGTGTAACAATTTCTTGACAGATAATAAAGCCAGAAATTTTTCACTCTGCAAAGAATATATTTAAATTTTATCTTGCGATATGCTTTTCTTAAAAACAATTTTACTAAGAGCCACATAAAGACAAAAACAGAACTACCAAGTTTCAGGCCAGTAAGTTTGCAAATACAGAAGTCTCACGTTTTGTCAAGAGAAGGTACAGACCCCTTAGAAGTTAAAAACAAATACCATTTTCTAATGGAACTTGGCTTTTATCCTAAGTTGACATCTAGACTAATTGCCAATGAAGACTTTATATTTTAAATGTTGAAAGGGAGAAATAGACTAAATAAGTTGTATTTTAGGATTAATCTGATACTGATTTTTATTTCCACGCAAACCTTCACTTAAGGTTAAATTATGATATGGGTCTTCTTTGATCTTTCTACATCAGTTGGCTGGTGAGTCAGTTCTCAGTGTTTACTTTGTGATATCATGATAATAAAAATATTGTAGCAGTTTTGCTCTACTATTCAGACTTTCCCATAGAAGTAATCCTAATGCCAAATGAAAATCAAAAACATTAAAGTATTTTGTCACTTGTTAACAAATCGATCACAAGAAAAATCTATCTCTAAGGGAATCACCTCATTACAAGTGAATAAAACAGCCATTAATTGTGGAATAATTTTTTAATTGGCATATTAAGTCTATATAACAATCAAAAATATAAATATCATGTTTCTACATAGTGTTCACTAGTTATAACTCTTCTCTGCAGTTCCTGATAAGTTCTTGTTACAACTCGTATTTACTGTTTTTGTTTTGTTTTTTATACTGCCAAAACATATGTTATTGACCATATAAGGCAAAATGGCCCTGTGTGTAGAATACCACATCACAAAAGCTTGCAGTTCAATTAAAACCAGATCTCTTGACATCTTTATGCATCTGAGCCCCAGCCATATGAGGGTAATTCTGTCAGCCTCCCCCATTCTTGATCGGTGTAAGCACATCTATTCTTAGACTATGAAATATGTGCCTTAGGTGTCAAGGGAAGAATTGCTGGCTTGTCACAGCTGCAGCCTGGTGGGGAGTACTTTGTGTGGTCTGTGAGCAGAACTTTCCTGCCTTTCTTCCAAGCTGTGCACCTCTGAGTGGGAGAAGGTATATTCCAGGCTCATCACTCTTCTTTGTGCTCTCACACTAAATTGGGAGAACTAAAAAGAGGCAGGCTCAGCTGAGAGGTGCAGAGGCCAGTTCATTCCCACTGAGCTAAAGAATAGCACAGAAAAGAAACTAAACAATTGTTCCTCTTAGGTTGCCTAGAAAGAAGACAGAGGCCACTAAATGAATAAATCATTCTTTGGGAGCTTCTGTACTAGGCTGATAACTATGTTTGAGTCAAAACTGAATAACTCTAGGGGAGAAAAAAAAATCTGAAAAATATTAGGTGGAAGATATCAAGGGGTGAAAAAAAACCTTAAAAAGGCAGTTTATTTTTATTCACTAGTGATAACTTTGAATATAGTCATTTGATGACCTCCAAGCCTGATTAAATGTTAAAAAGACATTTTTCCAGTATTTTCAAACCAACAAAAGGTAAGTTTTTGTGCTTCTACACTAGAGGTTTAATTTAAATAGTTTTAACTAAAAATAAAAATACTTTTTTTTAAAGTCCATTGCTGCTAGAATCAATCAAAAGTAATTTTTAAAAAAGATGTAACGTGAAGCATGATAATTTACATTTAGGTTAAAAATAAAAGAACAAGCTGAATTCTTAGTTGCAGGAACCACTGCTAACATTTTCCGTACCACCTAATGTCTGAGAATTACATTGTCACTTATCCTAACTCAGGCTTCCAATACATCTTAGAGATCATCAGAAAAACCCCGGAGTCTCTTGTTTCTAGTTACTTTGAGATATGGCCATTATTCATTTTGTTCATTAAAGAGTCTGAAATTAAAGAGACTAAAATATAGTTGCTACAAAATCAAAAAAGATAAAAATGCCTTCCAAATTTTCTTCTTTCCTACAGTTTATGTTTAGGTAAACATTTCAAAAGATTGTGTAAACCAGCTTACCCACCACTAGTGCATAAGAATCAAAACATAACATAGACTACTATAACGATAATAAAAGTGTTCTTAGACATAAATAACAGTCTTTGAAGAAAAATTATTCTAACTCAATTACTTGATTGGGTTTTCCCTGGTAGCTGAAAGCTAAGTTTATTTTTGTTGGAATACATATAACTTTTAGAAATAGAAAGTTTTGTTTGCTTTTATTATTATATGGAATAACATTCTTTAGGTTCAAGCTATTCGTTTGAAGATCACTTTTGTCTCCCCTTCAGAGTTAAATTTTTTCCAGATATCCTGCACCTGTTTTCACAACCATGACATAGTCAGAACATTTTCTTCTGCTTAACATTAGTTGCTAAGCAGAATATGTTTCAGTACGCCAGCTGTAAAATTGTCAATCAAACATTGCAAGTGTTTGGTAATCTGATAAAACCTTAAATTAACAGCCTTCTCTGATATCTAACAATCAATGCTAGGAGATTTAACTTGAACAAGTTATGCTCTTTATTGTGTGAAATCAGAGATGTGATGAAAAAAGTCTGAAATCCCAATATTTCCCACTGTTTCTTTGGGGGTTCTTGTTTGACTCTCTTAATCTCTTTATTGGAAGCATTCTGACATGTCTGGCCATGTTCACAAAGGTAGAAAAGATTTTATCAACATCAGCAAAGAATTCTTCTAAGTACCAGTAGAAAAGCAATTGTTTTGTAAAAACATGTTTTCATTCATTTTACATTAAAAAAATATGAGGACCAATCCAAGACTCTTAAAATTGTTTGGTTACTTTTGTCATTAAATGTGTTAATTTGATTTATTTATTCTTGCCAAATATAAGGCAACGGTCAGAGGATGTATGCCATTTGTTAACTCTGGTTTTAAAGGCTGTTGAGTAAAGTGTGGGAGATACAGATTTGTTGGAAATTATTCATCCTCACAGCCATGGAGAGCCTTTGAGTGGAAGTGTTCTTCGAACACATTTTGAGTGTGCCTTAAGCAATCCCTGTGCAAAAAAAAAAAAAAAACAGAAACAAAAACAAAAACAAAAAAAAACAGAAAATGGGCTATAAGATGCTGTTCCTTTACCTTGAATCTAAAGAGATACCAGTATAGGGATTATACTCTGGAACAATACTTATTATAATGGAGTCTGGTGCTATGTTTGTTATTGCCTCTAAATTTTCCAATGGATTACATGTGACTGTGATAAAGAAACAGTCTATGATAGCTAAACAAAGGGGTAGTCATTTCAGTTTATGTTTGAACTTCCACTCTTCTGTACAAATCAAACAAAGTGGTATCCAGCTGCTTGCTTACTCCAACCATAAAACACTTTTGTCATATACTTCTGTGCGTATCTATAAATATATTATATAAACCATTGTAATATGAAAAAGTTGAGGTTTCAGTTGCATCAGAATCAGGAAATACAAAGTTGATTGCCAAAGCAATTTAAACTCAGACCCCCCTCCTCATTATTAGCAAAATAATAATGCCTTTCATTTCATGAATTCATAGTTTGTTACCATTTGTGTTATAGTATGGGCATCTGGTTATGGGTGACGAACAAGATGGCAAACCTGGGGAGAACCATTATTCCTTAGGAATGTAGTACATTCTAATTCATCATTTACGCTCAAGATCTCCAAATAGTGAAAGTCTGAGACAGCTGTGGGGGTCTTTCCTTTGAATGCACCAATCCCAGGACCCACAATATATCATGTGGGACATAACCTCTGACTTGAACCAAATTATTAAGCCCAGAGAGAGAAAGGGTTTTGAATATTAATGAGTATTTTTAGTAGCAATTATGAGATTATGCAAATTACATAAGAAAGTGATCAAAGAAAAACTTTGGAAAATATAAAATATAAAAAATATAAAAAAGCATAAAAAGCAAAATAATATTTTACATTTTGCTGAATTTTCTTCCTATCCCTACAAACACTTCTCCATTTCTATTTTACAAAATAGACATGCTATTCAAATAGTTTATAGGGCACTTCTTTTGGTTAATATTTTATGATCATTTTTCCACCATGATAAATATATATTTTTTTACAACATGGTTGTTTAAGGCTACCTCTTTCATTGTATGGATGTAAAATCTTTCACTTAACTACTGTCCTATTTTTGGACTTTAAAAAATGTACTATTAAAAATGAGGTTACATTGTACCAACTTTAACTTTTTTAGAATAAGTTTTTAGAAATAGATTCTTGTGTCTGGGGCAAGCAAATTTTAAAGATTTTTTTATAGCTATTGTCATATTGTCTTTCAGAAAGTCTATCCTGTACCAATTTATATTCCCGGCACAATATCCTTGCAAGTGGAACTCTTTATGGAAACTTCTATGCTTGTATTTTACTTAAAAAATTATTTAAATAGTGTGTAGTCCTATATTATAAATATAACCAAAAATAATAAAAACAACATCTAGACCTAGCCTTATATTCTTATACTGTAATGAGGGCAAATTGTTGAAGTTACAGTTTAAAAATGTACGTATTTCCTTCATGTTGACATGATTTTTCTCTCTACTTTACTATCCTGACTCTCACACACTCACAAGAAGTCCCCTGAATTCGAAAAGGTTTCATTGCTGCTGTGTCATTACATTGAAGGCAGCATATGAAAGAGAGCTCTTCTTCGAGCTACCTAAACCAATAGAATTGAGCCAAAACTATGCAATTTGGCAAAACTATCCAATGCTCAGTTGGTACGTGGTTGTGCACACACACAAGTGAGGTAGGCAGGTGACTTTTGGCTTTGGTGGTGGAGTGTGCCCCTCTCCCACCCTTGGCATCCACTGGTCTGTTAGTGGTGTGATGTGGCTATGGTTTTAATGATAGCCGCCTTTCTCTCTCTCCTCTTTCTCTCTCCTTTCTCTTTCTTCCTCTTCCCTCTCCACTTCCCTTCTCTTTCTCTCAGTCTCTTTTATGAAGAAAGAGTCAAACAAGGAATGCAATCAATGAGAAAACACTCCAGTGAAGGTAAATGATAAGCAGCTGCTGCCTGGTGCTCAAAATGCACAGATTAGGCCCAGCCTTGTTTTGTTTGTGAACATGGATGGATCACAGATTTTGACATAATCACTTTGGGATAATGCTTTAAAAACAAACAAACAAACAAACAAAAAGACTTGAATCTCTGAGTAAGTAAGCAGATAGGAGAGTTTGGTTGTATGGCAGTGCAGAGAGCCTGAGTGTGTGTGCTCACCAACACATACATGCTTCTATGCATATCTGTGACATTATCTTAAACATTTCAAATGTGAAGTAAAATGATAGGTAGCTAAATGGTCAAGAATATAGAACATAGAAAATATAGTGCGATATTTAAGATATTTTTATGACCACAATCACATCATCCCATTGGAGGCATATACTATACTTGTTCCATATCTTTGGTATAGAGACAGATTTATAAAACCTAAATCTTCTGACTTTTAAACCAATGATTCATATTTCTGATTGAGTGCCTGCACAGGCATCACTATACATTTCTTTTTGAAAAATAGTATTTTAATTTCCTTTGTCTTCCATTTCAGCCAAATCCTCACATCCTTTTTTTTTTAATTAACTGTGGATGGATTTCAACCTATTCAGCCTGGTAAAGGAGACATATTTTTCAAGCTTGTAGCAAATGTTTATCTGGTTATATTTTAATGGAGTGCGAATTATTGTGCTAGTTTGTTGTTGTTGTTGTTGCTGCTGTTGCTGCAGCAGCTTTCAATCCTTACAATCAGCTGGTTTTAAATTGTTTGCTGCTGTTATTTGTAATTTCCAAAGATTTTGCAAACACACATGCACATGTGTGCACACACACATACATACACTCTCCATGCAAAAAACCATCGGAAAGTTAAGGAGAGCTTCTATTGAAAAGAAAGACTATGTTTGAGAAGTGAATATCCTGACTCACAAAAAACAAATCAGTCAAAAGCCAGTAGTTTTCTCAGGCTCCGTTTCTCTTCGTGACAATTTAGTCACAGGAAAGCACACACACGCACACATACACACTCCCACCTGCACCTGGGAGTCCTAGGCACTCTGTAGCCTAAAGCATCATTCCCCAGTGTATGAAATGCAAACGGCTCCCATAAAAACCCTGTACACTTACACTGTGTGTTTTAGTTTCATTGTTGGTTTGGTGGTGGTGGTGGTGGTGGGTTTCTGTTGGACCCAGGTGCAGAGAGTCGAGTTAATTATTCATATTCAATTCAGAACTCTCAAACACCAGTAATCTGGACAAGGCCCCTGACATTTATGTATTTATTCCCTTTTGGCCCCATTTTCTCTCCCCCACATAGAAAGCCATTTTAACGGGTTTAATGTATATCTTTCATTTGTAAGGGTGCTCTGTAAGACATTTGATGAGTTTGTGGTATCATTCTGTTAAATTTTAAAAGAATCAAAACACCTATTTCTTCTAGCTTTTAAATGTGTCAAAGTGTGTCTTGTATTCCTACATTTATTTAAAAAAAAAGAAAATCCCCTGCTCCAATACTATCACTGTTAGAAAATGAATTACTCCCCCTGGAGGTGCTTTCTCTGTCCAGTACTAGTCTGCCTACTACTTTCCCAGAACGAGTTCTGCTATTTGCTCCTTTGTTCTTATTTCCCTTCAGCTTTCTCACCTTTCAGGACTTTACCAAAATACAGTGAAAATTATGCACATTATTTGCTGGAATACTAGTGCATGGATGGAGCCAGGAAGCTTCAAACAGACTTTTCTTAATAATCCTCATTTCTATTTGCATGTTCTTCCATATCTATCCCTTATAGTGTGGTTTGTAGACAGCACACAGACTAAGACTTACATGTAATCTGTGCTAGGTGCTCAGGAAAACAGAGAAAAATGCATGCTCTTGAATCTCTTTATTACAGTTATATTAAGACTTAGGGGGAAAACTGTTAGAGAACAATAAAGGTAGTATTTAATTAAGATCTCATATTCCTAGTAACTTAATTTTTTTTAACTTAAACAAAATCATTGGGGTTGATGTGGTCAAATAAGTCTTCACTAGAGACCTCTCCCCTCTTCTCAACTAGCCCATTATTAACTCTAATTTACAGACGAAAATATTGAAAGTGTAAGGGAGTGCTTCCCATAGCCATACAGTTGTCAAGACTGGCATTAGATGTTTTTTACTCCAAAGTCCATCCACTAAAACAGGTTCATCCACAGTTTACTAATGCAATCATAACTTGCCTTGACATTATAGGTATGTCTGCATTACGCTGTAGTCCTTATATATTCAGTAATTTGGGCCCATCTTGCGTGCCATGTGCTGTGCTGAGTTCTGGAGATAGACAGATTCAATAGCATAGAGTCTTCTCTAGTGAGCTGAAGTTCTGAGCAAAGCAAGCAGTGTGCTTAACTGTCTAAGCCCAGGCTTTCTTATTCAGGTGAAATCTAGAAAAGTGCACATCAACGACATCCCTAAAAGAGAAAAATATAATAGGGAAACCTAAAGAACGATGAACATAGAAGTGAACCCCCTTTTGGTTTGCTACAGTTCTAACTACTTATTCTGCAGAATGAGTCTCCCATTCCTGACTGCAGACTCACCCCCGAAGGATATCTTGGTATCTCACATATTGGACTCAATCTCATACCTGTAGATCAAATATGACATATAGGTACACATTTATTATCATGATTACACAATTTCTAATTTTATAACTATAAAAACATGATATCAGAATCTGCTTCTAATTAAAAGAGGAAGACTTCCTAAGATCCATGTAACAATGTTTGTTCCACTGTTGGAATAGCTGTTCATTGAAGTTCATAAAGCAACAATGATTCAAATCAGGAAAGCGCCATTTTGAAAGTAATTTCCTAGAATTTTTATAAGCACTCTAGAATGAATTGCTTATGAAGTGGTAGTTTGGATTCTTAGACTGTCTGATGCACCCAAACAGATCACCCAATGGTGTAAGCAGCATCCATAGACATGATATGGAAACAAATACTGGTCAAGAGGCTCACACAGGTCACCTCCAGGTCACTTATCCACATGAGCAGCATTTTATGATTTGGTTCAGTGCTGTCCCGAGGTACACATTAACTTTAACTGAAGCAAACTGCTATAGATTTCCTCAGGAATGAGTCCAAGCAATTTCCCTTCTTTTTTCATTTGTAATGTGTTGACATTAATTAGTACCTAATTCCTGGTGTGTGTTCAGGCTTCAGTGACAGACAGAAAGGGGCGATTTCTGAGCAGATTAAGCACACAGCCTCCTGGCACAGTTCCAGAGGGAGGAGGTCCAGTGCTCTCAGGAGCAGGTCCTCATCAGGCTGGTTTACATTCTTCATTAGGTCCCAAAGATCTTAAAAAGAGAACAGGAAATGGCTCTACTTAATAGTAATAATCACTTTTCCTTAAGAAACTCAAGATACTCTGGGTTATTATCCAAGATCTATGAAGAAAGAAAAGGTAGAGTCATTTAATAACCATGAGCAATAACTGAGCAAGTCAGAGTCAAAAGATGGTCTGATTTTAGGACTCTCTGGCTTTGTTATTTTAAATTTATGTATTTCCTTTTGCATCCCTGATCCAACATCTGTGCAAGCAGTTTCTGTATTTCATTGAAAGTGAGTGTTCTTGAAAGATAGCTTCATAACATCAATTAGGCTATATTTAGAATTAAAGTATAGGGGAGACTGAAAGAGTAGTATGGGATATTTTATGTATATCATGTCTACTGAGGGAAAGCTTCTTCTTGGTCAGAGAGCTGTGTGTTCAGGTGCCATAACAGAACTTCACTGGAAAAATGTTATTAAAGATCTCCATTTGCCCTCATCCTGGTACATTGGGATCTTCATTTACAAAACATATTTGATTATTAGAAAGATGGAGATAGGGAATGAAAATATTAATAAATAATGAACCTCAGAGAAGACAACCAAAATTTTACTCTTAAAAAGCAAGTATGAATACTGTACAGATCCTACTGAATGACACAGCAACAAACAGCCTTAAGAAGTAGAAATACATACAAAAAATGTAGATAGAACCTGAGTAAAACAAGGAAAAACCGACTGAGATTTATAACCTAGCCCCAATTATGAAAATTAAAAATGAAAGTGCACAAAACAACAATACACATTTTTCAGGAACATATACAAAGATACATAAACACATTAGGTTATTTTTTGGGTGAAAGAAATAGACATGGAAATAGAGACGAAATAGGATAATGAGAGGGACTTTTCCAGGACCAGTATTTATAATGAGTTATGGGCTGAGGCATATGATTAGCTCAATTTTGCACCTGAATTAAAAAAAAAAAAAAAAAGTCAAGTGCCACACTAATGTCCCAGGCAGGAAAGACAGCTTAGAATTTCTGGCTCCCAGTTGCAATCTCATTCTGTGCTTTATAATAATATTGTGAGGCCTATTAATAAGTACCTCATAAATAATCTCCTTACTATATAGCTAATGACTATTATTGTTCACAGCATATTCTAAATAGACAAAGCCATTTTATTACAATACTACAGAGAAATCCACAGGAAAGAAGACCATGAGTCCTCTTTGCACATTGCTTTCTCAGATGTGTTCCAGAAAAAGCATACACTATCATGCAGTAATATAAGGAAACAAAACTTTTAAGTACATGCAATTTTCTTGCATGTCTTTCAGCCCTTTTAGTTTGTTACCATCTATTAGAGAAGTATCAGCTAAACTTGATCCACTTTCAGGCAAAAGCAAAATTACCTATTTACTTCCCAGCCAAGATACTTAGATTCACTGGTCAGAATATAAATATTAAAGAAATATACCAATATTTTCAGCAAGACAGTAACTGAACAAATATTCTTTTGTTATCATCCCTTTAGTCCTCACTCCAAGGTGTAAGTGCCTATATTCATACATATCCTGTAATAATAGGCTAACATTATGAATAACTTGCCCAGAGGAGAAGGATACTATTATAGCAAGACCTCACAGCAATTATGCAAATAGAATCTGATACAGATTAATTTTTAATGGATATTTTAAGCATCACTTTTTTGTATTGTTGTTTTCTGAATGCTTTGCATGAAAGTTTTAATACTTTGGAAGCCTTCAGATTTTATGAACCAAAACATAATGTTTATGAGTACATACCCATGGAGACCTTCAGCCTGAAGCTCCCTTTCAGAGAAAAGCCTGATTATTGAAAATTCAACAGATCTGTTTTTCAAATAGTTGAACTCTTCAAGGGGATGGGTAATCTATCATAATGGAACATTAACTTCACTTTAAAAGCATATATTTATGTTCTATGACACCAATCTGATCTTTACTTCTAGTGTTGTTATTCTGTGATCAGAGTGTGAAAATACTGCAGATATAAGTGACAAAGAGTTTAGTTCCCACTTAGTTGAGGTTTTGAAGTTATTTGCCACTGAATTTTTAATACAGCATAAAAAGGCGGCTATTATCTGTCACTGTCAAAAGAAATGTGAGCTCTGAGTCACACAATTAAAGTAACTTCTAATTACAAGAGATTGCATTTGCTTTTTCCATAGTTTCTTTCAAATGGAATGAATCAAAAAACTCACTCATTTTTTGTTTTAATATCCTTTGACATGGGCTTTCTTCCTAAATAAGAGATAAGACATGGCTGGGATCCTGTGTGGGTTAACCTGACAACTTGAACAAAGTGAAAGAAAGATAGTCCCACCATTACCTTCTTTCAGAAGTTGGGAGTTATTTTTAGGGTAAATGGATAAAACTCTGAACTTTCCTCTTCCTTCTAATAAAATTTAGCATATATAAATTCTCTTCATTTAAATTACTGATTCATTCCTTTAAATCCTTATTCATAAAAAAGAACCCTTATTGTATAGTCGATCAAAACATATTTATTCATCACTTACAATAGATCAACCATTGTTCTAGTCTCCAGAGGTATTTTTTAAGTGTGATCTCCAAATTATCTGCAACTGAGTTAACTAGAAGTAATGCTGATAAATTGATGACCCCTCCCCATCCCAGACCAACTACATCACAATCTTGGAAGGTAAAATCTAGGAATCTGAAATGTTGAAAGTATCCCAAAATTATTTTGGAGTAATAATTAACTAAAAAATTAAGTCCCTGGCATCAAGGCCTAAAAAAAATATGAGAATGGAGATGGTAGACAGCAGATCTAGAATTATAGTTAATTAAAATCTGAGCAATGATTTGTGTCATTTCTGGGATAAACTATTTAATTGACAGTGCTATATTCTCTATCCTTGTCTTCCTCTAACATGGCAAGCCCTGAAACATCATGTTGTTTGTAGTTTCATAAAATGTTAGCATCTCTCTAATGAATATAACCTTCTTGCCAATCTGCATGAGCGAAAAATACACCTTTGTTTTTTAATCTGGTGGTTGTTTTAAGCCACTGAGATTTAGGGGACTGTTTGTTATTGGTACATAACTAGTTTATTCTGACTGCTGCAGACACACCTTAAATCTTTTTTCCCGTAAGGAAGTTTGTTATCATCCATCCTTTACCTCAAAAAAGGAGGTAAAAGTGAATGAGGAAATACTCCCCCCCACCAAATTGGACATTCTAAGGACAGAAGAACTTGCAGAGAACAATATTATAAATAATAACATGACTCTTTCCATCTGTTAGATACTGTGCTTAGAATTTTTCATGTGAAGATCTACAGATTGAGCTCACTAAAGAGAGGCAACAGCAAAAGCAAAATCCCTAAGACCACAATTAGCTTGGTATATTTGTGAAACGGAAAGAAAAGATAACATAACTAAAGAATATTAGAGGGTAGGGGAGAGTGGGAAAGATGAGGAGTAAGAGATAGGGACAGAAAATTTGTTAAGAATCAGAAACCAACCTTGTGAGTTATGGGAATCACTTTAGATTTTATTTGTGGGGCAGTGAGAGTCTTTAGAAAGTTTTAAGCAAAAAACTACATGACATGATTTACATTTCCAAAATATCACCCTGATTACTTGGGGTATAGTGGAGACAAGCACAAATAATCAATTACGAAGAGAAAAAATAAATTTCTCATTGAATATCCTTGGACTTAACTTTAATCTTTGATCTATTTTATTTGCATGCCCTATATAGTTGGTCATATTTAAACTAAGTTTTATGAAAGTAGTGTTTTTTCAAAATCAATATTAATAATAAATGCTTGCCTTTGTGGAGGAATCCCAACAATATTTTTTGCTTCATTTAAGGACTTATTATGTGACAGACACTGTGGTGCAAAGATAATTGGGACAGTATATCAAGACCTGTGAGAAACCTCCCCAAACTCCCAACCCCTACTTTCTAAGACTGTTTCACCCTCCTTCCAGTGAATTCTCTCTTTGTCTTCAGCTAGCATCAATCCTCTTTGTTTGCAGACTTGGCTATAAATTCCTCAACTTTCTTGGCTCCTTGTCCCTCAGTCCCCACTCTGTGTTCGATATCACTGACCTAACCTTGACTTAAAATATTTATCCTTCTGAAACTGTCCTAGAGACTTAGCCCTGCAGGACTTGAGCCTGTTTTTGCCACAGTCCATGAGGTGTGTGTGTGAGCAGTGAAGCGTGTGAGGCCAGCAAGTTCCCGGGGTAGAATGGGAGGAAACAATCAGGTTCTCAAATTAGACTGAAATCATCAGTGAGCTCAGTGGTGCTGTGGCTTCAGAGAAACAGGAGGAAATTCAGTTTCTAGATTCCATGCCATTGCGTTGAGCCATCTAACCAGCATGATTCCCCATAAAGTGCTAGCATAGATTTGGTTCTGTTGGCATGGTTTGGTCAAATAACACTGGTCCTTTGCAACCTGGTTCACATTTCCATTACCATGGTATATTAACGCTGAGTAATAACATAAAGTACAAACTGTGCTGCTCCTCTTCATTCTACAAATCACTACATAAATAACGGTCATATCCTGATCAATGACTAATCATGTCACTTCTTTCAAAGTCTTTCAGTGATTAGTCACCGCACATCTGTTGCTCAATTCATGCATAGTCAGCAAAGCATGTAGTTGTGTTGCCTCCTTGTCTCCCAAGGATAAGCTCACATGATATAGTACAAAAATGGATAATTGAAAGAAAGAGTTGGCAAACAAAGATGCAAGTGTAGCAAAGAAATGAAAAACAATAATGCTGGAAATTACATTAAGATTAAACATTTATGGAGTTATAAAAGCTATAGGTGATGGTGGGAATCTTGGCATGGTCACTTTAGAGAGGCTGTGCAGTCAGAGTTGCTTAGAAATGACAAACTTATAGATATAAATGAGGAAAGAAATTATAACGAACAAGATGAAGGTGTCCCAGAGGAAATGCCTAATGCTGGCAAAACACTTCACATTGAAGTCACTCTCAGAGACACTTCATAACACTAAAAGAGCCAAAGATAAAATGTCAGAAGCTAATTGAAATTTGCCAAGGCATAGAAAAGATGTGTTGTGTACATCATAAGTTACACACAAGAAAAATTAGGCCAGCACTGTTCAAACTACTTTATTAAGTTTTTTTACAAAGAAATAAAACATCGAATTCTCAGTGTTCATAATATTTTTACATTACAATGTACTAATATATTTTTTCTATTTTATTTCACTATACAGTACATTCATAACCAATATTTATATAAAAGGTAAGAGAGTTTCCAGTGTTTGACAGAAAATTTTAAAAGTCATGAAAGAATCTTAAATTCCATAATTTATTATGAGTATTCAAATGATTTCGGTCTGCAATGTCATTTTCAGTCCCACACTACTGTGCAAAGCAGGAATTACCTGTACTGAGAAATTCAGCATGTGTCCATATTGTCTATCTCCTTTATTCAGTGTAGGTTGTAACTTCTGGTTTTAATGTATTTTGTCTTAGAAGCTTGTTTTTTATTACCTGTGTCGTTTTCTAATGCTGTTCAGTGATTTCAAATGAATTATTTTATGAGTATAACCTTGCTATAATAGAGAGCTTAGATGATACTTGTTCAATTCCTTTCAAAGTTTTCCCTTATAGCTAAAGGCTGTTTAACAGTTATTTCATAAAAATAGTAATAAAGTTGGAAAGTAACTCTCAAAAATTAGATTAAAAAAATAACATTTTATTTCTGCCATAGATTGCTTACATCTATTTAAAAGGATTATGTAGAACATTAAAATGAAGTAAAAAAGCATGTGACAAAACATTATGCAACATCATTTCATTTTTGTAAACTACACATATATGTATGTATGCATCTATATATACACGTACATAAATAATCTTAATGAAGAATATAATCAAAATGTCAAGGGTAGTTGGTTATTGTTGGGTGGAAGGATTGGAAGTTTTCTTCCCATTCTGTGTGTATATATAGAATGATCAACTTTTCCATTATCAGAGATGAGGTACATAGGAGTTTAGAAGCACTCAAAGAGATTCAAAATTCGAAAGCTCAAATTTCCTTGCCTCTAGCCTAATATGTCCAGTCTCAGGCAATGCTTCACCCAGGCATTTCTAATGGATTGAAGAAATCATCCATGTAATGTAGATGGTGTTGCTCTTGTGTGATTAGTTGAAAATAGTTGACAAAATCTAAGTGGTTAAATAAATCAGGAAAATAGTAACCAAAGCACAGATGTTTACAATCTTCCTGCACAGTCATATAAACACAGTCCATCAGGAAAACAATGCCTGCTGGGCTATTTCTCACATTCACACACTTAAATAGATTGTTTTAACTTTATTATGCACAAAGTCCCATACTTAACGTTCAGATTCATTTTCTCATTTAATCCTCACAAGAACCATATAAAAAAGATTATTTTCACTTTTCAGATTTTATAGGAAATTGCAGTTCAGAGATGCTGAGTAACTTATCCAGGGTCAGACACCAAGCCCATAATAATAACCACTTAATGAACAAGAATACATGGTTATATTTCAGGGTTACATGTCTACTTATTTAGAACTACACTTGGTAAAGAAAAAAAAAACTCATCTGCAAACAACCAACAAAACGATATGTGTGAAAATGTATTGTAGAACACCTCACATATATATTTATTTCACTAACTTCTTACATGATTGCCAATTGCTTACAAGAAGGCAACAGATTTTATTTAAAGCATGAAAGTTTTAGCACTGTTTAAAAGCAGCTTTGGATAAAATTTGAAAAAAATAATGAAAAACACTAAGCGCAATGAAAATAACTTTTAAGCTTTGCTAAATAAGGAATAGTGATTTTGTTGAGCCAAAAATACTACTTTTATCTAGAAATCATATGAGAAAAGCAAAATTAATAAACAGCATTCCTTTTAGACAATTTAGTGTATCTCCCACCTCCTCAAATAAATAAATTCTATCACAGTTGATGATTCTTACTGAAGACATTACTCCTAAACTTCAATAACTATCATCATTCTTGCTCTGATTGTTGGTTCTCACTGCAGAAGCTCAAAGCCCTTTTTTTCCACCTTGGCCTTCTGTCTCTGACCTTTCAAGTCTTCCTGAAATCAAATTGCCAAATCCTGTTTTCCTCCTTGCAGAGCATCTCCTAATCCTCCTAATGTAATTTAGACTGACAGGGCCGAGCTGCAATTTTCAATAATATATCTGCAGATGAAAAGAAGAGTGGCCTAAGGGACAGTCCAAGCAATTTTCCTATTGGACAAACCAGACTAGAGAGGACCATCCCATCCCTGGGTGTTGGCACTGCAATTACTACCCATTTGCAACTATGACTTGCTCCTGGCCTCCAGTGCTGGTGTTCAGGCTTCTGACTATATGGAGGCAGATCATTTTTATTAATAATAATAACTAGTATTTATAGAGTGCCAGGCACCCTATATTTATTATGTGTTAGGCACCCTGCCAAGTGATATTATATGACTTTATAGGACTTATTAAATTACGTATCTATGCATTTTCTATATTCAGGGAGATTAGTGGGTTTACTCAGTGATTAAGAACAAAAATGGTACTTTGTTCTCATCTCTCCCTCTTTCTCTCACAGTAAACTTTTATTGAACACCTACTATGTGTTAAGAATTGCATTAAGTTCAGATCTCATCTTTGTGGACTAACAATTTCTTAGAAGCAGAAATGTACAAATAATTATTGTAATGTAAATATATTAAGAAATACATATTATTCATATACCATAAAATTTGGTTTTTTAAGATATACAACTCAGTGATGTTTAAGTATATTCACAATGTACAATCATCACTATCAAATTCTAGAACATTTTCTTTACCTTCAAAAAGATATCTTACACCCATTAGCAGTCACTCTCACATTCCCCTGTCCCTCCAGCCCCTGAAAACCACTAATCTATTTTCTGTCTCTGTAGGTTTGCCTATTCTGGACATTTCAAGAAAATGGAAGTACACACACACACACACACACACACACACACAAATAATATGTAAGGAATGGGGGTATTTTAATCTAATTAAATTGGTTGAAATAATCTTCCAGCTTCTGCTTCATTATTAGAGTTCTGTATTGAGGTGGTCTAGAAGATTTCTGCCATCTTGAGTCACCTTGCTACAGAGCCATCTAGAAAGATCCAAATCACATCTAGGTGTTAATCACTCTCATATTCAGTCCTGTATTTGACAGCCTGCTCCCAGGCTCTTTCTTTGTCCAACGTCAGCTGCCACTCACACAGATAAATTATGTTATTGAAGTATATTTATGAATATTTATAAATGACAACATATATGTGAAACATAAAGCAGAAAATAGTATATGAATTAAGAACCCATGTTGGACCCAAAAATAAAATACACTAAATACATAAATGCAAAGAAAAATATCAGGAGGAAATATGACATAGTATTAAAATAATTGGAAATTTTATTTTCCTCTATATGTCATTCTATGTTGTACAATTCTATAAATATAACCATCCAGGAGTTTTATAATCAGAAAAAGTAAATATTTATACAAATTAAAATCAAAAGAATGATTGTAAATCCTGCTTGGTATAATATTTATCTAATTATTGTCGAGTTTAGCAATATACTGGCAATGTACCAGGATGAGGTTAAGCAATATGGTTATATTATTTTCAAGTGATTTTTTTTCATTGAAGATCCAAAAGAAAACAAAGAGAAACAGGTTTAGTTTAGGTAGAAGGACCTAAATTGAAATATACCCTATTCACTATCTTGTCATCAGGCTTAAGTTTATACAAAAATGGCTTCTTACTACCTATTGCAAAGAAAAGAGTAAAGGTTACTGGCTGCTCAGATTGATGGTTTCACACACTCCTCTTTTGAGGACGAGCATTCTCTTCAAGTTCTTTCTTATTTTTGACTTCCTCGAAGAGAAATTTAGAATCTTCTGTCCACACACATACCATAAGAATTCATGTTTTAAAAAATATATTTAAAATATAAAAAGTGCTGGAGCTGGTGAAGGGAATAGGGAGTGACTTCAAAGGGTCACATGAAATATTTCTGGAGTGATGGAAATGTTCTAGAACTCATTGTGGAGATGATTGCATAACTGCAAAAAAATCATTAAACTAACCTAAAATGACTAAATTTTATGTATCAATAAAGCTTACAAAATAAAAAGTGTAATTGCATTGGATAGAGGAAAGAATTACTATAGCCTAAGAAAATGTTTGAGAAATTCTGAAAGCTAGTAAGTGATCAAGATTGTATCGAAAGAAAGCTCAGAACCACAGGCTCAGTGCAAAATGAAAATCTGAACACTCTTGTTCAAAAATCATTAAGAATTTCAAGATGGCAGCAGGAGAGCATTTAATGAAGCATAGGGCCCCGAGCATCAGGCTGCATGGAACTCAGAATTAGCTTTTTAATTCACATAAAGTAAAAACACTGAGATTTTTTATTGGAAATATGTTAAATCTATAAATTAATTTGGATGAAACTGACATCTTTAAAATGTTGAATCATTCTATCAGTGAATATGTGCATCCTTCCGTTTATTGAAATCTTCTAAACTCATTTCAAAAATGTTTTGTAATCTTCCTTCTTGAGAATCTTCTTAAATATTTGCTACCTTTTGATGCTATTTATAAATGGCATTTTTAAAATTAAAATTTTTTAAATTTCTAGTCTTTGTTTTTAGAAATAAAATTGATATTCTTAATATTGACCATCTCTGCAGACTCAGATTTTCTACATACAGAAATATGCCATTTGCTAATAATGATAGATTTATTTTTTTCCAATCATGCTTTTTCCCCCCTACCCCATTGTTCTAGCTAGAACTACAGCACAATGTTGACTAGAAGTAATAAGTGCAAGAATTTTTTTGTCTGATTCCTGATCCCTCATATTTAATAGGGTATGCCTGTGTCAACTTTAATAAGTTACATTCACAGTTTTTCAAAGTAGTTGTATGATTATATACTTCCAGTAGCAGTGTGATAGTTTCAGTGAGAATACTGAGTATCTGTATATATCTATACCTCTAACAGTCAACTTTAATATTTTCTCCATTCTCCCTTCCATTTCAGAATTCAACCACCAGAAGAAAAAAAAAAGAAAACTAGTACAGTGATTTGCTTCCGAGAATGAAGAAAGAATGGAGAGGTTGGAGCTGAGGGGATAGGGTTGGACAGAAAGCAGGATTCAGGATGAGATCATTGGTTTTCTCCATATTCTTCTGTATTGTTACATTCTTTATGTCCCTAGTATATTCTTGTGGATTACTTATGTATTATTTTTAATTTTCTAGGAAAAGAAATTGGGGAGAAAGAAAGGTAAAATAGAAATAGTATTTAAAATAAACATGCATGAAAACATTAAAATCACTTAAGTCCATAAGCAAAAATACATTTTACTTGACAGTATCTTGGCTGATGACACAGAAAGAAAGATCAAATGCAGGGATGTGCTCCACATATCTGAGTTTGACTGCATCCTACAACTGTTTTCACAGTCTGAAGCCTTTCTTCACACTCCAGAGAGGCTGTGTCTGGATAATGCATAAGGAGGACTGGATCTTCACAAACTTACACTTCATTTGAAGTTTTTATTTTAGCTCTTTTCAAAATATTTGATATTCGAATATGAGTTTTATAATAAGAAATGGTTATTTAAATCTGAATGTTTGCTCAAAAATTTTTCTTCCCAACAAAACTTTCATAGTGATCTTTCACTACTGAATAAAACATATATTTCCTTTTCTACATATTTTGAAGAATTAAACTAATGAAAATCTGGAAACCAAAAAGTATTCAATCTTCAAAATTTCGCTTAAACAAAATTCTATGCAGGTCTCCACATTTCACTGCATTGAAACTCTTCCAGAGCACAGAGATTTCACTGAGTGATATTGAAGAGCTTATCTGCTGACATGCTGTTAATTCTGTCCTATCAGCATTGCTTTTTTTGGTACAACAAAAAGAAAATTACACAATATTTACCTTTTTAAGTCCAATACTTATTACAAGTTTTGTGTACTTCTGTCTTCCTTGACAAAAGTTCTCTCTGAAAGAGTACAAAGTTCTTATGTGAACCTAAACATAATGATGGTACAAATAGTGTCTGAGTGGATTCTCTGACTCCTCATCTGGACAAATTAGATGTGGGTCTGGCCTTCCAAAGCGGGAGAACACCTCAGCATGTCCTTTAAGTGTAATCCTATCTCTAAGCCATCCCTTCCCAAACTGGTGAACTGCTGTTCCTTTAAAATGACTTGATGTTGCACAAAAATAGAGTATGTCACTTCATGCAGTGTTGAAGAGAGAATTCAACTGGACTAAAGACTAGTTTCAATCCTGGTTAATTTCTACTTTTTACCTACATGACTTAGGGCAAGTTATAACTTCTTGAGGCCCTTTTTTCTCACCTGGAAATGAGGCATTTGCATTAGATGATCACTAAGGGCCTTTCCAGTCATAAGAATCTATAGAAAGTTTAGGAAGGAAACTATTCTATTAATTTTGTAATGATGTGGCTTTAAATTGTATTAGAGAGAGAAATAAAATCGTTTTTAATTTTTTTTTAATTTGGAACTGAATAAAAGAGAGGCAAGAAGATTGGTAGCTAGCAGTGATAAATTTTGTGGCATCTTTTGTTTAAAGGAATTGTTTGAAAGAATGTCAAAAGTTTGTTCTCCCCTCTTACTCCTGGACTCCCCACACACCGCTTAACTGCTAGAAATACGGAGAAGAATGAAGTCTTTAGCAATTGATTTCAAAATGAGCTTGTAAAACCCTAGAGTTCTATAAAATTTTTGTAAGATCTGCAAATATTCTTTCTAAATTTTACCTTTTAAAATATATATTGTATTTTTATACATAAATTATGTATATCTTAATTCAAAAATATTATGTTTACTGATTCAACAAATACTTACGGAGTACATATTAAATTTTGAGAACCGTTCTAAGGTCTCAGGATTCAGAAATCAACAGAAACAAACAAAAATTCTTGCCCTTTACTAAATATACATTCCAGTAATAGTAGCAAAAAAAAAATAAACAAAATAAGATTATATAGTATATTAAAATTTTATAAGGTCAACAGAGGAAAATTAAGGAGAGGTTGCAAAATGAATCAAGAGGTTAGAGAAGATCTGTCTGAGAAAGTGGCAGTTTAATGAAGACTTGAAGGAAGTGGAGAGAAAGCCAGAGGGACAGCTGATGCGAGGGCCCTAAGGCAGGAACAGCCTGAAGACTGGGGAAGCAGCCAGGCTACCAGCATCACTAGAAGGAGGGGGAGATAAGAAAGAGAGGAGGCCAGAGAAGGAATAGATGCCTGTGAGTCATCAAAAGTCTCTGGCTTTTAACACATCAGAAACCTCTAATGCCTTGATCAAGCTGCCTGGTATAGTACTTTGATATGGAACTTTCCTGTGTTCTCTTCATATACATTTGAACATTGCACTGAATGAAATTTTATTTCTGTACTACTAGTCTTGCTTAAAATCAAGCCTGTATCTGCCCATTCAAGCAAAAACTATGCGTTTTTAAAACAACAAATGTGGGTTAAGTTTAATTACATGCCAGACAAAGCTTATTTAGGTATACCTGCTTATGTCACTTTCCCCAACAACGACCAAATTCATAACATATTGATATTATCTTATCATTAGCTCTAATTATTTTAGGTTTAGGTTACTTGTAATCTGACATATTTATTGATAAGGAATGCAAGCTAGTTTTGAAATATTGTTATTCCATGCAACTCAAAATAAAAAAGTGTCATTTATATCCCCTGCAAGCTTCCAGAGTAGTTTATCAAAAGTATCTTGAAATTCTATAATTAGTGGCTATTTTTTACAATGACTTATCTAAATCACTGTTTTCGTCCTACTTAACAACCAAACAAAATTCAACACTATGTTCGTTAAAGCAAGTGTGTGGCTCTCACAAATTGAATTAATAAGTAAATGCTATAAATTTGAAATTACAAAATAATTTTTTATTAATAAAATTGATCCTTTATCTGCTTAATCTATGCGATTTTTTTTCAGAATCAGTGCCTAGTAAGAAATGGATGGAAGGTGATCTGAAGAAATCATAAGCAGGTAATGGAGTGTATCCTCTCTTTTTTAAGTCTTCAAGTATTCATTCTTTCATGTCAATAACTGAATGAGTTTTTCATTTATATCCATTTTTATCATGATTTGGGGGCCTGTTGTTGATGAAGCCATTCGTACTAAAATTATTTGGTGAGAGGTTATTAGGAAACAGGATATTTACATTATTTACATGATAACAAAGAATCACTTCATAGATGACTTACTAATTTACAAAGGAGAAACTTTGCCTTTATTAAAGAAAAATCTTTTACAAACTATATTAACCAAGCGATTAAGTATAGTATTATGTACCTCCAGAGATAATGAAATGGGGCATATATAATACCACCTGTGTAGTATTCTTGTCTACAAAATTTCTAGAATCTAATCATGAGGACACAACCAATAAAATCCAATCTGTGAGATGTTCAAAGACAATTGGACTGGACTCTTAAAAATATTCCTGTCATAAAAGACAAAAAAGTGATTCCAAATTAAGAGAAACTGAAAATATATCACAACTAAATATAATACATGAATCTTTATTAGATTTTTTAAAGCTATAAAAAAATTTGAGGGACAGTTGAAAAAAATTGTAATATGCATTCTGTTAGATATTATTGTGTATCACATTGCTTTGAAAATTCTTCAGCATGAAAATGCCATTGCAGTAATGTGGAAAATGTCTTTATTCTTAGTGATAAACACTGAAGTATTTAAAGGTGGAGTGACATGATGTTACAGTTTACTGTCAAGTGGCTCAAGGGGGAAAAAGAGGAAATTGGAGAGAATATATATTATGTAGATAGATGATGGATGATGATGATGATGATGATAGATAGATGGATGGATGGATAGATAGATAGATAGATAGATAGATAGATAGATAGATAGATAATAGATATACAAAAGATAAAAATAGATAATCAACAGAGAGCACACAAATGTTATAAAATGTTAACAATTTGTGAATTTAGGTAAAGGATATTTGGTTGTTCATTGTGTTACTCTTTCAACATTTCCTTAGGCCTGGAATTTTTCAGAACAAAAGGTTGGGGAAAACAAAAGAAAGAAAGGCTGATGTCACTGAACAAAATCATCTGAATAATTTGACCCCAGAGTCACCTCCCACATCGGGGAGATGTTTGCCCACACTGCTCACCAAATGAGGCTGATTAGCTGAGTTAGAGTCAAGAAACCCTAAGTCAGATTGTGGAATGGCTGTAGCCTAATTTGTTAGCCTCAGTCTAGTGAATTTTATTGCCCTACATTCACTAAAAATATGCGTAAACAAAAATGCGAAGCTCTACCCAAATACAAGAAAGAGTTTTAGAGTGCATGGAATTTAGCATGAAAGGAAGTATGAACTGATATTTGCTCAGATTTGTTTATGTTTATTTACTCACCCTAAGAAAAATATTTGCTTTTTGTAACAAGATTATTTGAATTCACAGGAGAGCATAGCTGATCCTGCAAATTTGGTTGTGGGGAGTTTAGGGGTGAAATTGATACACATTTTGGGATCCTAAGTCAGAGCCCCCAGGAAATATAGGCTCTTGGCTGTCTACCCTCAAGGCTGGAAAACACAAGTATCAACTATTGTACAGGTCTCAACTGCTGTTTACAATAGGACTCTGACTTTCCAATTCTAGCCTACCCTGTAGTGCCAGATCTGTCCTTAAGTGTCCCTGGCTCACAAGCAGCCTTTAGACTGTTAGTATTTGAAGGGTCATGACCTGGAGCCATAATCAGAAACCAAATGAAATAGAAATTCCCCTCAACTGTCATTTGTAAGGCTGATATAAACAGTGAAACTATTGAACAATAGAAAAAGAACTTTCTTCCTTTCACCAATGAGACAAATCTTAAAATATGAAGATGGAGGACTGCTACAGATAACAGACACCAAAGAACTGAAATCCGTTAACAGCAGGTATATCAGTGGAGCTTGCCTTTTGAAAAATGTGTCAGATCCTTTTAGGACTCTGTAAAACACTTCTGGTTCCTATGGTGACACTGATAATACTTTGTCAATCATTGTGATATCTAGATCTACATTAAGTATTTTAAAAAGCACCTTGAAATGCTTGAAGGTTAAATTAGTTTCTCCTCTAAATTGCTTGGTGTCAGTTGTAGTTTGTGATAATTGGAGGAGATATACTCAGTTTGTGAGAAATACTGACCAATGTTTCATGCCTTTTATAAAGCTTAGAGAAAGAGAAGCCATAAACTGTGTTCCTTCACAACAGCCCCAGACACTAATCAAAGTCCATGTCTTCCGAGTGGAAGAAATTAAGTAATTCATTAGTCTTTAGGCTGTGCCCAGACCCTCACTTAAGGAGCACCATTCACTGAAGAATTTTCTAATCTCAAGGATGGCAGTTTATTTGTCTTGTCCTTCCTTAATTAATTTCTTTCTTAGGAAGGTTAGTTTCTAATAAAATTTTGTGGAAACATTTCCACAAATCCAAGGCAGGCATAAATCACTAATCTTGCCTCTAATCCCTATCAAAAACTGGGTTTGTTTGTTTGTTTGTTTGTTTGTTTGTTTTTGGTGTTAAATTAACCATCAACCACAAATTTTGTGATTTGGAGAATAGAAAACATGACTTTCTGTTTTTTCTCTTTCACTGGCTTTTGCATTTCTTAATTCTGCTAACAATAAATAGAATTATGCCAAGTTGTGAGGTAAAAACACTGAATTTCTAGGTAGATGGAATTCCAGAAGTTTTGTTAGACCCATTCCTTCAAAAGCCTAAATTGGTAACTACATAGGCTTTTATGCACCACACTCTGAATCTTTGCAGATTTGCCTTTCATAGTGGAGTTGGCACTGTTGTCCCAGCTGGAAGGATTTTCCTCCTCAGTTCTAATCCCATCACTCTTTAATGCAGCAGCACTGTTCCAATGGCTTTGATTGGAAAGGAGGCATTTCCCACATACTTTGTTTACAGACCTACTGTGTGACTTCAGTACCACTCAAGAATTTATTTTTAATAAATTTGTTAATATTCTACTGTCAAAACAGGTAATTATTCTTCAGGATACAGAATACATTATTATGTATCTAACACACTACATAATTTACACCAAAAAAAAATCATTTTTAGTACATTATAAAAAAAAGAATTTCAGAAAAATAAAGTGTTTTTACCCCTGATATAATTCTAAAATAAAATTTAAAAAACTAGTTTTAGTTTTCACTATTAAATCAGAATCAAAGAACCAAATATTTCAAATTTTTTTTATTTTTCAATTACAGTTGACATACAATATTTTATTAGTTTCAGGTATATAATATAGTGATTAGACATTCATATAACTTACGAAGTGATCACCCCCAAAAATCTAGTATCCGTCTCACACCATACATAGTTACAATATTACTGACTATATTCTCTATACTGTGCTTTACAACCTCATTACTACTTTTATAACTGCCAATTTGTACTTTTTAATGCTTTTATCTTTATGAGCGTAGCATTTGTTATTTTAGTCTATAAAGGATCACAAATATATTTGTTCACTTTCATTACATAAAGTTGACAGAATGTTTTGCCTACTTTCAAGTTATTGTAATAGTAGTAATAGCTAATATTAACTGAGCACTTAAGGCCATGCCTGCCATGCCAACTCATAATCCTTGTATCAATCGCATTAAGTAGAATCCATTACTGTTCCCATTTTGTAAAGAAACTAAAGTCTGGTGAGGTGACAAAAGAAGGGTAACAGGAAAGCTGTTCTGACTGACTCTTATTCCTAAGATCTTAATTACCACACTAATCATGTGCCATAGTCACCCACCCTTGTTGCCTAATTTTCACATTTCATACAAGTTTATAGATGTATTAGTCTTCTTGGGGTGCCATAATAAAATACTATAGAGTGTGTGGCTTGAACAACATTTATTTCTCGCAGTCTTAGAAGCTGTGAAGTCCAAGATCAAAGTTCCTGCATGGTAGATTTTATTCTGAGACCCTTTCTCTTGGCTTGTAGGAGGCTGCCATCTTATTGTATAATCACATAACAGAGAGAGAGAGACAGAGAGACAGAGAGACAGAGAGGCTCTATGGTGTCCTTTTGTATAAAGACACTGATCCTACCTCAAATCAAGGCCTCATTTTTACGTCCTCAATTAACCTTAATTATTTCCTCAAAGTTCCTCATCTCTAAATATAATCCACGCTGTGGGTTAGGGCTTCAACATATAAATTAGAGGAGAGTGAGATAGACATTCAGTCCATAACAACAGGTAACTTTGTATATTTCCAAATGAAAATTATTCCAAGCTCATTAAAATGTTAACAGGTAAGTACTTCTCAATTCCAAAATGTCCCTTAAAAAAAATTACAATAGCACATGTACTGCAGACCTCATATGGACAAATAGATTAAAGAAGTGAAATTCTTCATTGGTCATATCAACTTAGTGAATAGAGGAACAATGGGTGACTTCTGAGGGAAGCTGTATCAGAGAACTAAAGTAAAAATTCAGGCAAAACAGTGAGGCCCTGCCTGAGTCATTAGAAAGTCAGCTCTAATTAGACTCCAGATAAATTCATCAGCCAGTAGAGTCAAGTTGATACCTTCACACTTCATGGGGTATACTCTGCTTTCACCTATCATGGTAGAAAAAAAATTCATTAATCTAATTATATGTTATAATCTATCCACATATATATTAATGAATTTAGAGAAGAGATTAGCACACAAATTTTAAATAATAGAGATAGAAATGATAATTTGTAGCATGTTCCAGAAACGTAGTTTGTTCTTCTTTTCTAATTAAGCCTAATCATTGAATGACTTATGTGGAAAAACAAGAGATTAGGAGTAACCTGTATATTATATTCGGATCTTGATTCAATAGAAAGGAAGATTGCTAGAAACAAAGCTCTTCCATAAAAACATGTACTCTGTTAGAATTTCAGTTGTCTGACATGGTTCAGATCCTAGTCAACTCATTATAATGTTTACTATCGATATTTTTTACTAACACAATAAAGAATACTACCATATTTGAAACCATAGCTTATAAATATTACTATTACACAGCCTTCTGACCCAACATTGGTGAATGAAGGTAAATGCTATCGATTTCTCAAATTTATTTTTTCTGCTATATACGGTAGCAGGCTGGTCAGGCAGAGACACCTCTAAGCATCTATGCAACTAATTTAGGACCTTCTGAGTAGCCAGAATCTCTATTAGCAAGTTCCAAATTAGAGTATTACACAAGAAGAAACACTTTGCCCAGAAGAATATTGTGGGAGCTTCTTGCTCTGTTAGAATTTTAATGTGAGGGATGGCAAGTTGGCAAAAAGCGCAAGTCATTTACCAAGTATGTAATTAGATTTGGGCGGGGTGGGGGGAGGGAAGAGAGAGAGACCTTCCTACTAGCATACCAGACTTCTAATCCAATGGCAAATGGAAAAGATGGCTCTTGTTTGGGCCAGAGGGAAAACTATCTTAGCTCTGAGTTTATTTCCTTTAGGAGGATGGGTTCACATTTTTTTCTTTCTCCCTACTTCATTATTTTGCTGTACTGTTACTTGTGAATCAGAGCAGAGTCAAGGAATATCATGTTTGGGGGAGAAATATCATTCACACACCTCTAGACTGCTAATTCTTTCCCAATCAGGCTAACAAAAAACTTTTCCCTCTGGATGTTGGAATCAAATGAATTGCCAGAAAAGCTTTTTGTCCTTTGTTCTGCTTTAGTCCCATTCCGCGTGGCCCAACTTTTGTTTGTCATCCTGCCAAACTTCTACACTTACCTTGGCATTTCTCCTAATCAACAAGCAGGACTACATAGGAATGTCAGCCTGCAAGTCAGTTAGGGTAAACCTGGCCACTTGCCTTCCTGTTAGGACTTCCTCAGTGACCATAAGCTCACATCATCCAGTGCCAACCAGACAGAAATAACCACAGGACTCCAAACTTGTCCTTCCTTTGGGAGGATCACTATTCCTCTTCCCACTCATTTCTGTTGACCCTTTGGAATCAGGTATCTGGCTTCTTCATCCCTGTAGTATCTTGTTCGTTTGGCACTAAACCACTTTCTGTCACTAAACCATTGATAATGAATGGACACTATGAATTATATTCTTTTTATATCTTCTAAAAACTTTATTTTCTGTAATATTGAGATTCCTAAATTCTACCCAAATTCCACAGGTATTTACTATGCAGCATATTAATGAGTGTAGGACACAGTTCCTGCCCATAGAGCAAACTGTGCATGAGTAATAATACAGTAGCACACGGCGTGTAGAAGTGGAAGTTATAAAACTTCTGAGGGTAATGGAGCACAGAAGCAAAGGAGAGATGAATTATGAATGGGAGCATTCACATTAATGGGGAGAGACACAACATGTGAGCTAGTTCTCAGAAGGATGAGTTGAGAATTGGGGGAGAGGGGAGAGTAATCAAATTCAGACAAAAGAGGATGGGCAGGGCATAGAGGAGAGAATTTCAGATACATTTGTGAAACAATAATTACATTTTGCCTGCACAAACTAAAGTTCCCATAGGTCAGATGGATTGGGTCTCAAATGCAATGCTCAGAATTTCCACTTTGTTCAGTAGGCCAGTAGTTTCCAAAAGCTGGTCGTGAGCTAGTAATGGTTGGAGTCTAAGTTTTCACTGGACTGGGGAGAAATGAGAAAAATAAAGTCAATTTATAAGGTTTTGTTTTGTTTTGTTTTTGAGAAACAATGCATTCAACTCTAAGGTCTTTCCTTTATTCTGGAATTATGTCTTTCCTATATTTGGAATCAAATGCAATAGTTGTTTTGAAGTGATGGTAAGGGTAGACAGCAGTGTGATAGGAGGTTCTAATGTTCTTACTTAATAAGAAAAGAACTGGCAATACTGTTTTGGGCTCCCTAACATTTTTATCTCACTGATTCATGAGATCCAAAATTTGGGGGCCACTTCCAAAAGTAATGTGGACCCCTGGAAGAGATTAATGTAATGGGAATTTTTCTTTAGGAAACACAACTCAGGAAGCAGTAACAATAAAAGAGAAAAGAAAGGAGAGGTGGAAGGAAGGTAGTAAATGAAATAGATAATGGTAGAATTTAAAGAAGGTAGTTAGAAATCTATGGCAAGAAGCGATCAGGTCCTAAACCAGGACATTGACAGATAATTGAAAGAAAGCAATGCATGCAAGAGATAGAATCTATCTAAGATTGGCAAGTGAGTGAACATACAAGCTGAGGTTATATTCTGAGCCTGGAGT
The DNA here is from genome assembly GCA_028627145.1 of Eidolon dupreanum. Classification (NCBI taxonomy): domain Eukaryota; kingdom Metazoa; phylum Chordata; class Mammalia; order Chiroptera; family Pteropodidae; genus Eidolon; species Eidolon dupreanum. The sequence goes on along the minus strand of CM053501.1, from coordinate 47,402,411 downwards.
CTGAGCAACTGAGCTATCTGTACAAAAAGTTGAGAAAGAAATAAAAGTGACAGAGAAGACCTAGAGGTATGACCGACTGGGCCTTGGGAAATAGGCAAAGCCTAGAGAGGTATGCCTGGGGGTCATCTGCAAAAAGGTAAGAGCCTAGAGAGAAAGTCAAAGAGAGGGTAGAAGACAGAACTCTAAGCAGAGAACAGCTGACCTGTTTGATTCTACTTCATTAGTATAGCTCCTCTGTTGAGAGGAACCAAAGTTGAAACTTTTCTGGATGTACTCTGATCAGTGAAGTTTGATTTTTGCTCTCATCATTTCCTTATTGGTCAACCTCTAATACTATAATTTAGAAAAAAAAATTAAAGTTTATTAAAATTCTCTTTATTAGTGCATTTATCTGTTACCACAGACTCCAATTAAGTTCAGCAACATATTAAATTGAGATGAGCTGAGAAGTTATGAAATAAATTATTGACCCTAAGGGATTTAAATCATTCCATCAAATATAAGGAGAGAGAAAGAATAAAATTTGACCTGGAATGACACTTTAACATTATAAAGAATTGTGTAACACTGACAAAAGAAGGACACTCAAATTTAAAAGTTCTTTGGAGATATTTTTTGTCCTGCATATTAGAGTTGTGATACAAATTGTTTCTTGAATGGTAATAATAACTAAATATTTATTGAGCATTTATTATGGTCAGGCATTTGACAATCACAACCTCAGTTAATCTCACACACACACACACACACACACACACATCAGGTAAACAATTGTAGTATCGCTTTATTTCAAGTGATAAAAGCAATATTAAGATAAGTTACTTGTCCAAAAGTGACTGAGCTGGGACTAGAAATTAATTATATTGGTTAGGCTTCATTCTTGGCAAATGACAGAAAACCCAGACAAAAATCAGTTTAAGGAAAAAGGGAATTTATGAATTCCTATAACTATAATATCCAGGAGCAGGTCTAGAACCAGCTCCAGAAGGAACTTAACAAATAACTCACACAATATCGTCAGTAAACAGTATCCCTCTCTTCTCCTTACCCAGAGCTCTCTGTTGGCGCTATTATCAAACAAACAGCCTCTCCTGTTGTGATGTCGGATTGTCTACAGCAGATCCTGTCTCACAGCCAGGCTCACCCAAGACCAGAAGAAGAACACAACTATCTCTCTCTTGCCCAGCAGACCTTGGAAAAGCTTCAATGAATCATGTCATTGTGATTGGGTCACAGGCCTGTTCCTAAAGAAATCACTGTAGTCCTAGCAATGTCAGGCACTAACTGGCCAAGCCCGAAGCCTAGGGCACAATATTCCAGGATGCTATTAACAGAATTAGGGAGCACAGATGCTGGATAGAATGATCAGTAAATATGTCTGACAACTGAACATTCTTACTGAAGAACCTGAGGTTTTAGCCACTATATTTTCCCAGTTGAGCAGTGAAGGTCCATAAAGAATAGAGATGAAGGTTTGTACATTAACAAGAGGAGGACACTGCTGTTGGAGAATCCTTCATAATTCTTTAAACATTTGTTATTCAAAACTACTAACACTTTGATTTGGGAAAATGTTTATAGGAAGAACAAAACCTGTTTCTGCTGTGGTAAAAACAGAAAGGAACACACTTCTACAAAAAGATTTCCTTTTGGGAGCCAGGAAGAAGAGAGATGGGCACTGTACATATATGTCCTGGATCATTCCTGAGGTGACTAAGCACACAGGCCTCAGTTTCTCCCTTCTAAGCCCAGTGTTTATGCCAGAATTCAACTCCAAATTCCTGTCCATCTAGAAGATTTTCTTCCATTTTTATCCCTAATACACTGGCTTTAGATGGAAGCAGTGAGGCATTAGTGCCCATTGCTTCATTTATCCTTTTAGAGCCTGTTGAAGATCCCACAAAAAAACTAATTTTATTTCTGTAACAGGTTCTTCCCTGTGAATATAGGACAAAAGAGAGAGAGCTCTGATCTTATTTATGATTGTCTCTTTCTATTTCTCTAGGAATATTAACTTTCCGGTTCACTCGAAATGTTTTTCCCTCTAATTTCAGCTAACTCTCTGACATTACAGTAAGAAGAAAACAAAGTATATGGATACTTGTTATTTCATGGATACGTTGATGAAATAGTTTATAATGCAATTAAATCCCAGCTCTTTGTGCTTAAAAAGGAAGAGGAAATACCCTATTGGACCATCCTCTAGCAGTAAAATTTCAGCTGAAAGCCTATTACTTCCTTTTCTTTAAAACTTCTACTTCCTAGCCAATATTGCCAAATTAAATAGTTTGTTTCTGTCCTTTATGTTGCAGTGAATGTGAGAAAGAAGGGTCTGTATTTCAACAGGGCGGGTTTTAAATGAGAATTGAAAAGCCTGTGTTCTTTTATGATTTCAATACCTCATTTAACAGTTTGCTTAGACTCAAAAATCCTAGGAGTAGCAAATGCACATAAGAAGTAAAAAATGTTCCTATTGAAATTTAAGCATAAAACAAATGGTAAACTGGATCTAAAAAGAGAACTGGGTAATGTTTTCTTTTTTCCAGAAGTCTGTCGGATACAATTGAAACAGTTTTTTAAAACATTTTTTTGGTAGAGGACTTTTATTCTCATAGTCTTCTCCTTTCTCTTCCCAATTGTTTCCTGATATAGAAAAATTTAAATTTCTCAAAGAAAATCACGATAATATAGGCTCCTCTTCATTTTCATTATTTTCACTCTCACATAAAAGTGATAAATAGAGAGCTTGTTTCCAGACTGGCTTCATCCAGCTCCTCTTCTTCATTTTCATTGTTTTCACTCTCAGATAAAAGTGATAAATAGAGAGCTTGTTTCCAGACTGGCTTAATCCAGCTCCCATCCCTAACGTCATTTACCCTAGCGGGGTTGACCAGCACTTTCCTAAGGCATAATCTCTGACTTTCTCCTGCTCTGTTTCTTTCAGTGACACTGATGCATACATGACAACTTTTTAACTTATTAAATGAATAAGTAGAGCATCAGAACAAATGGGATAGCCAATCAGGCCAGGGCAGTGTTAGTAGGCTTTAAGGCTTCCAGCAAAACTGAGGCACTGGCCAGAGACAGAGACAGACAACACTTCTGCCTCGAGGAATTTACTCATAACTCTAATTTTTGCCATCAGAGTATCTTTAAGAATCTATTTTACTTTCAGCACACATGTAGTTTTTTTCTGACATTTAGAAAAATTAACTCTTTTATATTAGATATAAGAGGATATCATAATCATTTTGGAGCTTAGCTCCTCTAAATCAGACTCTTCAGTTATCTCCCCAAAGCCAATTGACAGCTGTATCCTTGATAATATACAGGAAGTTACAGTCTTGTTTTTTTCCTAGAGACATCTTCTGGGGAGGAGTGTCTGAAACAAAGTCACAATTGAGACAACAGAGTTTTCTGAAAGCAGCTTGTCTAACTTCCTGGATCCAATTCTCCAATACTGACCAAATGAAGCAATATCATCAAAATGTTTGAGATCCCTTCTGGTTTTTCCAAATACAGCATCTACAGTAAGATTTCTCAAAGTGGACCATGAGTCACTAGCCTCAGAATCACCTGGGGTGCTTATTTTTAGCTGCCTAAAATTTTCAACTACCCTATCTGCCTCTGTAGTTTGGGGTGGACATCTGTAATTTTGCAAAATGCCAGCAGCAACCCCACTAAATTTTGAAAAACACCATGTAGTTCATATATATATATATGAATATTCATATATATATGAATATTTCGTATAATAATTTAATGTATAAGGAAAATATTCAAAGCATGAGTTTAAAGAAATCTGTGGCACAACTGTTTAACCCTTTCAAAAGCATCTCTCATTTGGATAAAACTTAAAGCAGAAATCATTATAATTAATCTCAAAAAAAGTTACTTAAACCAATCAACAACTTTTCTTCCACTCACCTATAGCTCTCCCACTGTTAGTTTCTATCAGCATAAATAAATAAATCTTACATAACTTTCATTTTAAGGAGACACATTTTATTTAAATAATTGGTTATGAATTGGATGGCATTTTTTAAATTTTTAATAGAAGAACATAAGAGACAATGATAATTATATTAAAGTGAAATAAAATTTGCCTATAGAATGACTAAATTATAAGGATGATTATTTGTAGTAATGAACTCTAGGGTATAAGCCTGAAATGAAATATATAGTTGTTAAATATCTGGCTCTCTTTATACTGACCATAAAATTTAAAAAGTCACTCCCTCCCTACACACAGACATTTTCTATGTTTCTGTGTTTCAAAATCCAACCACCTAGGATTATCAATATATTTCAAAGTTCTTTATTTCAAAGGGAGGACAAAGTTAACAGAATCCTTTATGGAATCTAACCTTATATGAGAGAATCTAATAAAGAATGCTATGTATTTATAAGGAAAAAATGTAACCTGAAACATTTTCAATGACAATGCACACACACACACAAAAACAAAAGTTCATATGACATAAACAATCTGTATTGATTAGGTTTTACTGTGGTAATACTAAGATGTTGAGGATGAATGAGACTTGACTCCAAAGACACTGCCATCTGTGGATTTCATATGTCTAAATATCTGCTGCAGGTAACACGTCTACTTCTGTCCCTCTGAACAAGTCTTACTCTAGCCAATAATTGCTGCCATATATTCTTGTTATCCAATCCACTTCTTTCCACTAAATAGAAAGCTCCCAGGTTAAAAAACAAACAAACAGAAAAAAAACAAACAAAAAAAACCCAGATCTTTGGAAATTTTTTATAACCACCATTTAACAAATGTACCATATAAACTCTTGCTCAGATGAAAAGATTGATGAGCTATCTGAAATTTGTCAAAATGTGACTTGTAAAATTCTTTCTACTATAAATAAATGATGCACTTGATTTTGATCATCTGAGTTCTTTATTTATATGAGATTTACTTTGTGTTAAAAAGCTTACCAGCATGATAGTGCCAAGGCGCTTCAGTTCCAGAAACAGCGCCCGTGATCAGAGAGCCATTAGGCTCCTTTCTTTTACTTACTTCTTACCTGTTGGTGTAAAAGTCTATGTGACAGACACTGTCTGGTGAACAAGAAAAACCTGACTTCACAACCTTATGTTCTACTAAAGAAGATTAATGAAAAAAAGCAAATGGTAAACAGAAAACATAAAGAAAACAATAACAAGTTATAAAATATATTAAGGAATAAACGAATAAGAAGCTAGGATAGAAAATAAAGCTGCGAGGGACAGAGAAGTTTCTACTTTGCGCAGCTTGGTTAAGAAAGGCCTTCTAGAGCATGTGACATTCGAGTGAAACCTGAAGAATGAAAAGAAGACAGCAATGTGAAGAAAGAGAGGAAGAGATTTCAGACCGGAGACCCAGCATGTGCAAAGAGCCTGCACAGGGAACAAGCTTGGCATCACTGGGGAAGTGTACAGGGTCTAATGTTTCTGAAGTACAACAAGTAGGAGAAAGACAAAAGAGAAAATTAAAGAAATAATGAGAGGCATAAATCAGAGCCTAGAAAGCCATGGTGAGAAACTTGGAATGTATTCTAGTGACATGGGAAGCTATTGGAGAGTTTTAAGTAACAGAAGCCATTTGCACATTTTTAAATGTTTAGGTAGAGTAAGAACCACTTATCAAAAGCTCTTATACTCCTACACCAAAATTCAGAGGACAAAGTTTGTCCTCACTGCCATGCGCCCCTTCTCCTAGTTGTAACTCCTGTTCCCTTACAATGAACCTGGTTCCACAAACCTGTCTGGAGCTCCTACCAGTCTGTATGCACAAGGGAGCTCCTACCAGTCTGTATGCACTCCCTACACTCAATACCATTCTCTCACAGGCCATTGAGAAAATGGTACTAAGCTGTTTTCTCTGCTTGTTACTTCTGGGTTACAGCCATCTCTATCTTTCCTCTTCACTTCTATCATTTTTCATAGCATTCAGCACAATGTATACTGTTTTCTTGCTTTGTTTTCACTTATTTACTCTGTTTCCACTACTAGACTAGAAGCCCCATAAGAACAGGAACCATGTCTGACTTGGGCATCATTATATTCTCAGTCCTCTGCAAAGTGCCTGGCTGTGTTCAGTAAATGAGAGAATTTATGAATCTTCACTTCAGCTATGAGAACGTTAACAGCAATTTGAGTTATGTTGAAAACAATGACAATTGTCACTGCTCAGCCCTGATATAAGGATAAAATTTTAATTTGCTATTGTACACCAAGCTCATACAGAGACACAGAAACTGTCCATGAGTTTTCAACAGTAGACCAGTCTTTCTTCATCTGCTCTAAGTTTCCAGATCCTTTATCTTCCCTGGTATGAGTAGAGTAGACTCTACTAATCAGCAGTCTCAAAATCTCCCAAGAATCTCTGCAATGCAAACATGGTTGCTATTTCAAAACAACTATAGATAGGAATTTGAAAAGAGGAATTAGAAAAAAGAAACAATTTTTTTAAACAAAACATGGAAGACAGATGGTGGGGGTAATAGCAAAAAAAAAAAAAAAATACACACGAATTTAAATTACCATTCCATTCAAATAAAGTAACCATCCTTTTCTAAATCAATATTTTCTTATCTTCCTCAGAAGTAAAACAGCTAAGAAGAACAAATAAGAAATCACTTCTCTCCAAAGCACCTAACTTCTTAGGCTTTCAGGATACAATAAGAAAAACAAAACAAGTTAAGGCCCAATAATCACTTCACAATTTTCAACCAATCATTAAGTATCACTGATCTTTGCCTATAATTAAATGAAAATAATTAAAATTTCACAGATTTAGCTATTTCACCAAACAAGTTTATATTTTAATTGATTTTGTAATGAACAGGTAAAATGCACATGCATTTTTTGCATGTTAACTAGATTTAAATAAGTTTTAAAAATACCTATTCTCTGGCCATATACTTTCTGTACACAATCACTATTCAACAAGTATGATGTAAATAAAGAAATAGTTTAACATTTCACAATATGAAACTAAAAATTTAAATATTTTCAGGAAAATCAGAACATTTTATAAATATATATTGTTAATATATTCTTTAAATCAGTAGGACTTGTTCAATAGGTGAATCCACAAATTAGAGCATACAAAGTATGCTTACTCCCACAAATATTTTAGAAATGTTTTTTGTTAATTTTCATAATAACCATTTCATACCATGTTAACCAAAATTGTCGAAATAATTTACACATGCAAATAAACTAAGTTTATCTACATGAAATGAAGCAACATTTTCTATAGTACAGTCTAAAGAAGGCGAGCCATTTCATATTCAGGTAGATCTGTTCAGAAGGTATAATGAGCAAAAACTTATTAAAATGACTTCAAGTTATCATCTTAGGAAACTTAAGCAATTTAAGTATATTTGTCTTTACACCTTCCTCCTTGGGTCTTTCACTCATGAAAGATTTTCAAATCATGTTTGTTTTAAAATTCATCCCTGTTATGAACTAAGATATGAGGGAGAAACAAACAGGTCAAGGTACAGAGGTATTAGTAAGTCTGGATCAGGTTCAGCACCAAATAGTAATTAGCTGCAGCTCAAGAATTCTGAGATATAAAAAGTGCCTTAAAGTATCAGTTGAAGCTTGACATGGAAGGACCTCTTAAAATTACATGAAGCATAGGGCCTGAGAGAAAGCTTTCTGTTTTGATTTATTAGAATAGGCAAAACCTGACAGTAAAATGTCCACATGCCCTTTGCAAGCCATTTTGAAGTACTTTGGCTTGTTGGCAATCATTTGATTTACACAATATTAGCTGCTAATTTGGTCTGGGGAAAACATCTCCTATGGATGTTGCTTTGCATGGTGAAAAACTGAGTTGAAGCACAAGGGGAAAAGCATGAACTTCAGAATGCTGCGGTCTTTTCTCCGCAATAATGGGCACACTCAATAATAAGCCATAAGCAATATTGTAATTAGTTATTGTCTTTTTTAAGGATATTTATCTTGAAATACTCTCAAACTTACAGAAAAGTTTAAATAATTACGAAAAACTTTTTTCCAGAACCACTGAAGAGTAAGTTGTTGATCTGATGCCCATTCACCCTCAGACACTTTCTTGGGTAGTTACCACAAACAAGAACATTTTTCTGCTAGACAATCACAACATAACCATCAAACTCAGGAAACCGACACTGACATATTACTTACAAATCATCTACATATCCTATTCATGTTTTGCCAATTGTCTCAATAATATCTTTTATATTAAAAGAATCACACATTACATTTACTTACCATGTCCTTTTAATGTCTTTCACTCTGGCCTCTTCCTCAGTCTCACTTTGACTTTCATGATCTTGACATTTTTAAGATTATAAGCTAGTTATTGTATAAAATCTCCTTCAACTGGGATTTTTTGAAATTTTCTTCTTATAATGAGATTCAGATTATGCATATTTGGCAGGAATATCACCAAAATGATACTATAACTTTTTCTCTATATAATTAGTATTATTTTCATGAGATGATTATTTTAAACTATGTAAAAATTCCACTTCTATAATGTTTTTAATGTATTCATGTATTTATATCAAAAATGACTCATGCATTCCAATTTTATTAAATGACTTACAATCCATTATTATCATTATTTATATTGATGTTCAATTTCCAAATTTAGTTACTGGAGTCCCTTTCAGCTAGATCTTACATCCTTCTGACATGTCCCTATTATTTTTTGAGTACTTCCTTACTTCATGTCACAAGATGTTCCAGCACCATCTTGTAATCCCCCATCCAAGACCTGGAATTAGTCATTCATTTTTTTCAGTGGAAAATGATATTAGGAAGTCAAGATCTGGACTTTAGATGTGCCACTGTCATTGAGAATTACAAACTCTCCTCATGGACAAAGCTAGAGAATACATGGCTGTGTGTGTGTGTGTGTGTGTGTCTGTGTGTGTGCATTCATCTATATTTATGTTTATTTTTATATCTATCTACATACTATAAACTATGTATTTATACCAACATGAGGTTTTTTACACCAATTCCAATCTAATACCATGAGGTTCATTTTAATTTTCTCTCTTTTTGTGTTTGTAAGTGCCCCTCTGACAGTGAAAATTTTAATTCATATTATTCTTAATATACTTTTTTAATCAATCCCCCTCATAATTAACTAGCTGCTCATCATCACCGCCTCCTCCTCCTTTTTATGGGAAGGGAACCCTTCTCACACCTTTGGGTTCCACTATCTACTCCAAGCTGCCCCCTTGTATGGGTGCCCTTAGAGTGGTTAACCTCAAACACCATGCTAAGCTGACCACATACATACATGCCCAAGATCAGGGTCTGACTCCCATACTGTGTAGATGTCCTCACCCTTCTCAGAGTCCCACACCTTGCTCCAAGCTACCGTGACGCCACTCCCAGCCCTCTCTAATGTCCTTCCAGGCCTCATTCCCCTCCCCTGTCCCACTTCCAGACACCTACCATTCTCTGGCCCTAAATGGTTTTTATACCCAATTGTTTAAGAGGAAAAAGAAGAGAAGAACAGGAAGGAAAAGGGGAAGAAGAAGAGCCACTGCTGTTTTTTAAAAATTATTTTCCTTGTGGAGACGGAAGTCACTGGTGTGGTGAGAATATTTGTGGCAGATTTGATGACAGAAAGTCTAATTCTACTTACAGAATAAACAGTTATTTTTCCCTATCTCAGAACTTTGTATATAGGAGTTACGCAATATTATTTGAGGTCATTCATTTTTTAACAAATTATTTGTTAAATTGAATATTTCCTAAGAAGATAGATTTAATAACGCAAGGAGGATTCTTTTTATCTACTTACACTAGGATCATTAAGATAGTATAGTCATACACATAAAATGCAGTGGAAAAATGAAGAAATTATTTGGAGATTTTAAGACAAAAAATATTTCAAATTTGCGAGATACTAACAAAAGGAAGAATTATTTCTCCCTAAGTAGCCAGATAATTGCTTTAATTCTCATAATATAAATTGTTCTTTACTACTGGCATGTCTTCCTGCTCTATTAAAAGCAATTATCCCTTATACACGCTCTGACAATTTGTAGTACAAATATTTTCTACCAGTCCAAAATTAAGGGCACTTAAGAATTCTAAAAACCAGTTATTAAAGAAAGAGAAAGTAATATTGTAGATGCATTGCCTCTAAGGGCAGTCCACACATTTAACTCCAGGATGGAGAACACAAATCATTCTGATGGTTTCTTTTGACTGGGAATGAAAAGTACAAGAATTTATGGAAGTTTGTTGGCCAGCCATGTAGAGATGTTTTCACAGTCAGCTATAATAATGGCCTGTTAGCATCTGATTTTCAGCCAGAACAAATACATCCCTTTCCAAAAAAAGTCAATACACACAAATATTTCTCATTATGTCAAGTCTTCTTTCCAAGAAAATATCATCACCCTACCAGGATAATTCGGTCTCTAAAAGAATCTTCATGATAATGAGCAGATCTTTTGTGGACAATTCACCCTAATTTTTTCTATGTCTTATTACACTTATTTCAATTTGGTACCAGAAAAAACAGTAAAGAGAGGAATAGGAGAGAAAAATAATCATGTACATTAATGTCATCTATCATGTGAAATTGTGCTATAATAGTGAAAGATATATTAATTCATAACTTCTCAGTGCTCATTCACTAAAAGATCCAAAGAAACAAGTGATATTTTCTCAACTCTTTAATCTTGACAATTAGAAAATCTTTTCTGATTTTGGAAAACTTAGTTTTCATCAATCACTTTTAAATATTTAAATGAGTGTGAGAGAAAATTGTCGTTTACTAAACAGAGTCAATTATTCTGCATATTTTTTTAGCACATACTACAGTCCTACCATTTATGTAGTCTCCTTGTAATTTTTCTTACCTTTGAGTTCACTCTGAGTCTGCTCCTGCCTAGATAATCCTCTCCCTTCAACCCCGTTAAAGTAAAGAAATATATTGAAAAGCTCAAAGAGAGCCCTTCAATCTGCTAACTACATTTCTGAAATTCGTGTATTTCATACCATTCATATCACTGAGATTTTTTTCCCTCTACTCTAAAGTGTGAAACTGAAGTGATTTACTTTCTAATTTGAGTGATTAAACAGCTTCTGCAAGAGAATTCGTTTTTTTCAAATAATGAGAAATAACTTCATATTTTTAATCTCAGTTATTTTCCCCAGAATCATCTATGGCTCCTCTTTCTCATCTTCCAAACCTAATCAGTTACCAGGTTCAGGCCAATATCTCTTCTAAATATCTCTTGAATCTGTTCCATTATCTCTATTCTCTGTTAGAGTATTTTAGTGTTGGCTCTCATTATATCTCTCACTTGACTAGGCTTTCTCCATTTCATCCTTTATACTACTACCAGAGCAATCTTTTAAAACCACAGATCTAGTTATGACAATTCTCTAAAAACCATAGTGTCTCTATAACAAAGCATCACCTGTGTGTCTATGTGTATAAAATGATTTTTTAAAAAACTAATTACATTAAAGTAAATCACAGTCTGCTATAGCCAAAAGGTATGTATCCTCTGTTGTGTTCACAAATTACATATAATCAATCCACTTTAATTATTGTTTTGGATGGACGATTAGACTAGGTAGACCCCATCTGGAAATTATGGGAAAAATATCAGGGCCCAGAGTGAACAAAGCAGATAAGCTGATTCCCTACTGAAATTAAGCACTATCCACTCTCTGTACACACAGAATTTATTCAAATCTCTGTGCCTCTGTTCATACTGCACTTTATGCCAGAATAATTTTACCCACTAAAAAAGGCCCCTCTCAAAAGTCATATCATCTCTGACTCCTTTCTAAACTATAAAGTCTAGTTTCATTTTTTTCACTCCCCTGTCTTCCCATTGCCCTTTGCATATTTCTCTGTAGTATTAGTTGCAATACACTATAAATACTGGTTATTAGTTTGGGAGGATTTTGAGAAATATTCTGGATATTAGCAGTTACTAGATCTTAAGGTAAATAAATTTTGGTTCTTTGTTTCCTTCTGATAAACAAGACTTCCTCTTCAAAAAAGGATTTCTTCCATGTTAAGAGTGGTTAGATTTTTAGAAGAGACACAATCCAAAGAAAGTATGAAATTTACCCCAAAAAGCCGATGGGTAAAATGTGAAATTAACAGCAGAAGGAAAGCAAAAAATAAATCTATGAACATTTTAAGAAGACGTTCTAAAGAACTCTTTTATTTAAAAAAAATGTGAAGGGGAACAGAATTTGCCACTCAAAATATGCCTCTTTGGCATAAGAATTATTTTTAGGCTTATTATTTACAAGAAACAGTAGACAAAGGAGAAATTCTAAAAACCAAGTAGAAGTTACCCTTTTGTCAGAGCAATTTACATTTATAAGGAAAATCTCCATTTGTAAGGGTGTCTCCCTCTCTGTTCTAGGAAGAGGAGAATAACTAAATCTCTTTAGAAAACTGTTATCAATGGAGAAGGCAGCATTTCAATCTGCCCCTACTCTTTACTGTGCTTTGCCTGGTAACCTCCCATAACTGCAACTCTCCTCTCACAACAGCTTTTGTCTTTAATTTAAAATGGTATTTAAGTCGATAACTTGAGCCATTCAGAATAATTACTCAGTTGCCTGGATATCTCCCCTGTAATACAGATGTCTATGTTATTAAACTTCTGTTTGTTTTTCTCTTGTTAATCTGTCTTTTATTACAAGGGGTTATCACCCAAGAACCTAGAAGAATAGAAGGAGAATTTTTTTTCCTTCCCCACACTGCTATACTTTCACATCTTCTGGGTACCCTCTCTTACTATAGTCACACCTGTGGTAACTGATGTGACAAGCTTTGGGCATATTTATGCACAGCAACTGAGAGCAGTTGGCCTTGGATCATATGCATCTTATTCATCTCTCTTCCTGCCCTGGGCTTCTCTAATGCTGTGGCATGAGGCACTCATAGGAATCTGTTCTGTACTTAGATTTGTTCAACCTCAAAATGCAAGGGATTTAAGACCCATAGGACTACCCTTGAACTATTGAAAATTGGGAGCTGATGCATAAGTGTATCCCCATTTTCAGGTGAACAATTCTCAGACATGTTTCAAAAGGCTCCTCAATAGGTCCCATGAGATTGAGTAATTTTGCCCATCCTGATAAGGGATTCTGGTCTTGGCATTTCTATGTTGCCTACTCACTTCCACTGTCTTCCACACCTGATACCTAAGTTCACATTCCCAAATAAACTACTCACACCCAAGCTTTGTCTCAGGCACTGTTTCAAGGAACCCCAGACTAAGATTTAAATCAAAACTGCCATTATCATCTATTTAGAAATGAACATAAATAAGAACACTATATATCAAAAGTGGTGGGAGATGGCCAAAAAGATGTGTGGTAACAAGGAAAAATGAAAACAAATGAACTAAGCTTTGAATTCAAAAAGCTAGAAAAAGAGCAACTGAGCAAACCCAACAAAAGTACCAAAAACAAGAGATTAATAAAGATAAAATCAGAAATTTATAAAAGAGAAAACAAAAAAAGCAGACACAACTTAAAAAGTCCTAATTAGGTAGCAAAAATTAACAATCTAAAACTAGCTCTTTGAAAAAATCAATAAACTAAATAAACTTCTAACAAGTGTAATTAAATCTGACTGAATTCATTAAAGCTAAAAAAGAAATGAATTAACCATTTTAACACATTTGTTCTTCTAGGAAAAAAAAAAGAAAAAGTATACACGTCCCGCAATACCATGAGGAATCAAAAATATGCTGACAGTGAAAAGATGTACATGTTACTTATGCCCTTTTTATTATCAAAAACCTGAAAAAAGTAAAAATATCTAAATATGTATTTTTAAGCATATCTTTCACCTTTATGTTAAATATGTCTTTGAAATTGCTGCCTGGAAAAATCTTACTTTTAAGTTTTAAGTATACATGATAAATTATGTTTAATTCTCCTTTCCCTTAGTAAGATGGAATGTTTCTTCTCTACTTCATGAAATGGCACCGATATCTAAAAGTGGGAGAAAGCAACAATTACTATCTCTTGACCATGTCCATACCAAGTGAAAGAAAAACTGAACAAAAGCAAACAAATGAAACAAAACGAAAATAAATGACTTTCAGTCAGATGGTACTTCTCACTCTCACTGAAATATCAGAATCTAAGAAATCAGTCATAAACAAGGAAATATCATTTTAAGTTAATTAATAGTTAGTGAACATTCAGTTGGCACTGTGGTAGAGTAAATTTCATATACACATATATACCAAAAGCTCTAAATTAAGACAGATCTGGAGTTAAAATATGCCTTCCACTTGCTACTATGTGACAATGGACAAGTTTATTAATTTCCCATGGTCTCAATTTCTTCATTATAAAATAGGAATAATAATAAGGTGTTCCAAATCCTTTACATATAATACCGATAAATATTGGGGAAAAAAATACAACTACTTGAAGGTTTTAGAGATTTGCAAGCAAAGTGGAAATTTACCATAAGGTAAGTTTCCAATTCTTATTGCTTTACATGGAAAATCCAAGGGAATCAACAAAACAACTATTAGAACTAGTAAGTGAGTTTATCAAAGTCACAAGATACAAGGTTAGTATACAAAAATCATGTCTTTTTTATATATCATCAGAAGACAATTAGAACAAAAGATCAAAAGTTTACATTTACAGTATTTAAAAACAAAACATTTAGGAATAAATTTAACAAAAAATTTTATTTCAGCACAAAACTTCTACACTGAAAACTGTAAATTACTAAGAGAAATTAAAATCTAAGCAAATATAGAATTAAACTAGCTCACGGCTCAAAAGACTCAATATTGTTGATATCAATTTTTCCTTAAATTGGTGTATAGATTATATGTCATCCCAATCAAAAATCCAGGCAGGTTTTTGTAAAAATTGTCAAGTTGTTTTAAAAATGTATATGGAAATACAAAGAACTTAAAATAGCCAAAGTCACTTAAAAAAAAAATTGTAGGACTCACTCATTCTATCTGATTTCAAAGTTTTCTATAAAACTACAATAATCAAGACAATGCGATATTGGGAAAAGAGTAGACATATATCAATGGAACAGAACAGAGCTCAGAAATAGACTCATGTGGTCAACTGATTTTTTGACAAGAGTACCAGGGAAATTCAATGGCAAAAGAAAACTCCTTTCAACAAAATGGTGCTAGAACAACTGTATATGTGGGGAAAAAAACATCAATTTTTACCTCGCACCATACCAAAAGTTAATCAGAAATGAATCATAGACTTAAACCCAAAACTATAAAACTCCTGGGAAAAACAATGAGGGAAAGTTTTTATAACCATGGGGAAGGCAAAGATATCTTAAATAAGACACAAAAACAATTGATAAAAGAAAAAATTGTTAAAATTGGACTTCAACAAAATTAAAAATTTTTGATCTTTGAAAACTACTGTTAAAAGAATAAAAGTTCAAGTCAGAAACTAAAAGAAAATATTGTAATACATCTATATGACAAAGGATTTATATCCAGAACATATAAAGAACTATTACAACTGCATAAGAAGAAAAATAGCAAAAGCCAAATATTTTGAAAAAACAAACAAATGACCATCAAAAGGTGAATAGGTAAATAAAATATGACATATCCATACACATTAAAAATTTAATTAATTAATTAACTCTTGATACACACAACCAAATGGAAAAATCTCAAAATCACGTCGAGTGAAAGAAGCCAGACACATATAGAGCATGATTCTATATATACATAACTTTTTCAGTTCTAGAAAATGCAAACCAATGTATAGTGACAGAAAGCGGAGAAGCAATATGTTAGGTTAGGGGCAGAGGGGAAAAAAACTGTGAAAGGGGCACAAGGACACTTTCACAGGGGATGAAATTGTTCTATATCTTGATTATGGTTGTGACTTCACAAGGATATATATATTTCAAAACTTGTCAAATACATTCATTTTATTGCACTTAAATTATGCTTCACTAAAATTGATTCTTAAAAACAAAGAAAATTAAATTGGGGTAAATAGTACCTATTTCGTGGAGTTTTTGCAAGTAAATATGAGATAATACACTTATAATGACTAGCATATAATTATTATTTAATGTTTGCTATTATTATTATCATTTTTATTGCTATGACTACGTTTAACCAATAAGTCTTTTGTATGTAATGAGAAGCTGAATAAGTTCCCATCTGTTCTTGATGATAACACTGATTTGCATATTAAGTGAGCCTTCTTACAATTTTGTATTTAGTTTCAAAAAAAAGGTCATGAGCTAAAATGACATCAGGAAGTTGGTTCTTCTGCTGCTTTAGGTTGTAAATGGATTAAATACTCCAATCAAAAGACATAAAGGTGGCTGAATGGATAAGAAAATAAGACCCACACATATACTGCCTGTAAGACACTCACTTCAGATCAAAAGACGCAGTTGCAGAAAAGTGAATGAAAAGAAGCTTCATTTTGTTGTCTTTCCATCCTTTTTTTCCCCCCACGGGCAGATAATTTATAAGTACTAGTCTCTTTGCCTTCAAAGAAAAGTACAACGAGATCTTTTTCTGGCATTTTTAGATTGCTGTTGCTTGCTTAAAAAGAAGGCAAAATAGAGCCAGAGATTCTCCCAGATTTTAATCAAGAATAAAAGTAGAAAGTGCCCCATATTTTACATTATATCTTCTCTAAGCTTTCTTATAACCAGTTAGTTAATAGATCAAGAACACAGATACTATATGTCAAAATGATCTTGATATACTTCTTCCACTCCAAAGCTTAAGTAATCAGGTGACATGATAGAGATGCCGCCAGAACCATACAACCAAACCTGAATTTTAAAACTCTTGGACATTACAGCCAGGCCCTGGAAAATTAAAGATTAAAAAGATAAAGAACTAGTTAATTAATTTAAAAATAATACTTTTTTAAAAATATTTTTTATTTTCAATTACAGTTGACATACAATATTATATTAGTTTCAGATGTACAACATAGTGATTAGACATTTATATGAATTACAAAGTGATTACCCTGATAAATCTAGTGCTTATCTGACACCAAATATCATTATTATAATATTATTAACTGTATTTCCTATGCTATACTTTATATCCCCACGACTGTTTTTTAACTACCAATTTGTACTTCTTAATCTGTTCCCATTTTTCACCCATCCCCTTAAGTCCTCTCCCATCCAGTAACCATCAAAACGTTCTCTGTATTTATGAGTTTGATTCTGTTTGGTTTGCTCATTTATTTTGTTTTATAGATTCCACATATAAGTGAAATCATATGGAATTTGTCTTTCTCTATCTGACTTATTTCACTCACCATAATACCCTCTAGGTCCATCCATGTTGTTTCAGATAGCAAGACTTCATTTTTTTTAATGGATGAGTAATATTACGTTGTGTATATGTATCAATTCTTCTTTATCCCTTCATCTACCGATGGACACTTAGGCTGCTTCCATATCTTGGCTGTTGTAGATAATGCTGCAATAAACATATGGATGCATATGTCTTTTTGAAGTAGTGTTTTGAGTTTCTGCAGATTAATACCCAAAAGTGGGATTACTGGGTCCTTCTTTGTCTTTTGTTATAACCTTTGTTTTAAAGTTCATGTTGTCTGGTATAAGTACTGTTAACCTGCTTTTTTTTTTTTTTTTTTTTGGTTTCCATTTTCATGACATACCATTTTCCATCCCTTTACCTTTAGTCTGTGTGTGTCATTTGATCTGAAGTGAGTGTCACAGGCAGCATATGTGTGGGTCTTATTTTCTTATCCATTCAGCCACCCTATGTCTTTTGATTGGAGCATTTAATCCATTTACATTTAAAGTAGTTGTTAATAGAGGGGTAGTTATTGCCATTTTATTTTTCATATTTTGGATATTTTTTCCTTCTTCTTAAAGAAGTCCCTTTAACATTTATTGTAATACTGGTCCGGTGGTGATGAACTCCTTTAGCTTTTTCTTGTCTGGAAAGCTCTTTATCTGTCCTTTGATTATAAATAATAGCTTTGCAGTATAGAGTAATCTTGATTGTAGGTCCTTGCTTTTTATCACTTTGAGTATTTCATGCCAGTTCCTTCTGGCCTGCAAAGTTTCTGCCAAAATCAGCTGACAGTCTTATAGGAGCTCCCTTATAGGTAATTAACTGCTTTTCTCTAGCTGCTTTTAAGATTATCTCTTTGTCTTAAACCTTTGGCATTTTAACTATAATGTGTCTTGGTGTGGGCCTTTTTAGTTTCATCTCGTTTAGGATTCTCTGTGCTTCTTGGGCTTTATGTTTATTTCCCTCTCCAGATTAAAAAGTTTTCTATCATATTTCTTCAAATAGGTTTTCAATTTCTTGCTTTCTCTCTTCTCCTTCTGGTACCCCTATGATGCAAATGTTGGTATCCTTGATGTTTTCACAGAGGCCCCTTAAACTATCCTTTTTTTTGCGGGGGGTGGGGGATTCTTTTTCTTGTTGCTGTTCTGATGGGATATTTTCTGCTACCTTATCTTCCAAATTGCTGATTTAAAACTCTGCTTCATTTAATCTACTGTTGATTCTCTCTAATGTATTATTGATTTTAGTTATTGTATTCTTCATTTCTGACTTGTTCACTTTTCTGTTTTCTATCTCTGTTTTTAGGTTTTCTATCTCTTCGTTGAAGTTCTCACTGAGATCATCTACTCCTCCCCTAATTTACTGAGCATCCTTATAAACAGTGTTTTGAACTCTATATCTGGTAGATAGCTTGTTTCCATTTTGTTTTGTTTTCTAGAGCTTTGTTCTGTTCTTTTATTTGGGACATATTTCTTTGTCTCTTAATTTCATCTACTTCCCTGTTTTTTTCTATGTATTAAGTAGAGCTGCTATGTCTCCTGGTTTTGGTAGAGTGGCCTTATGTAGCAGGTGTCCTGTGGGGTCTAGGGTGTAGTCCATCTGAGCTAGATGCTCCAGGTATGTCCCTTGTATGGTTTGTGTGTGCCCTTTTGTTGTAGTTGAGCTTTGATTGCCGTTGGCATGTCAATGGGATGGGATGACCCTCAGGCTGATTGGTTATGAGAACTGACCATGACTACAGTGGAGGAGCTGTTGTGAGGGAGCTAACCCTAGGGAGCAGGATTCACTTTAGCAGGGCTCTGGTACCTGCTGAGTCTGCCCTCTGGGTATGCCATTTGCGGATATTGCTTGGGTGATGCACTCATGTGGTCTGAAGCTGGCCACTGGGTGTGTTGGTTCTAGGGCCTCTTGGGAGGGGCTCTCGTGCAGGCTAAGATCAGCCGCTGCCTGTGCTTTGCCCAGGGCCACTTGGTATGAGCTACAAAGTTATCTGCACATGGTTGTCATTTGTGCTAGGCTTGGAGGTGCCTGAGAGAAGCTAAGTTGTAAACTGAGGCCAGCTGCTGCTAGTGTCGGATTTAGGGCTGTTTAGCAAAAGAGATATGGGGCTTGTTGAGACCAGATGCTGTTTGTTTGGGTTTTGTGACCATAGCATGAGCCAAGACAGACCATTTGTATGAAAAAGCCACTGGAAGTGGCTTGGGTGGGCCTGCAAATTGGATGGGGCGGGGTCTCAGGGAATCACCAAGACAGGATGAGCAGGTGTTAGCAAAGTTGATGAAGGCTCAGACGTGGTGCCTGCAGGCTGGTTTGTGGGAAGGGCTCAACAAAGGAACAATGGCTTCTGCCAGCACTTCTGTCCAGGAGAAAGCTACCCCTCCAGCCCTCATTCTGAAGCCAGACAATTCAGTTCCTGCCCGTATGCCCCTGGTGCCTCTCAAGCTGCTGCTTCAGCACTGGAGCTCAGAGGGAATGAGTCTGTCGGCAAGTCAGTCTGTGTGAAGGCCCTTTAACAGGAACATCTGGGACTCCAGCAGCCCTCCATCTCACTCAGGTACAATCTCTGCTGGTTTTTACAGCCAGAAGTTATGGGGGTTTCTCTTTCCAGTAGTGGCACTCTTGGCTAGGGAATCTGGTGTGGGGCTGGAACCCCTCGCTCCTCAAAGGGAACCTCTGTAGCCAAGATATCCCTCCCAATTTTTAATCGCCACACCTAGGTGTGGGACCAGCCCGTTTCACATCTCCACCCCTCCTGTTAGTCTTGGGGTCCTTATTTGTAGGACTTCTATTCAGCTAGACTTGAAGTGATTCTCAATGAAGGTTGTTCTATAGTTCAGTTGTAATTTTAAAGTGGTTGTGGGGGAGCTGAGCACAGCGTTTACCTGCTCTGTCATCTTGACTGGAAGCCCAGAACAATACATTTTGTAGATGCTTGTACAAGATGGAAAGGTTATTTGTTGTTGTTGTTGTTTTTCTTCTTTTATTTGGTGTTATATAGATTTTAAGTTCATATATTTACTTACATGCTTGAATTATTCAAATTTTATAGGCTTTCAGAGTTATGGCTCCTTAAGTATTCCTGGAAAAAAGAAAAATCTTAAATAAAGACCCAAAAAGAGCCATAGCTAGTGTCTGTCCTAATGAATATAAAAATCCAGAAGAATACTCAAGATAGTTTCTGCAGTTTTCCTAGGTCAGTTTGCAAAGCATCAAAAATAAAGTATAGGATCAGAGATGCTTTGAAATAGACAAAAGCCTTGAACACAGGACTTTTGGGAACATTTTAAAACTGTGCTTAAGTACAATATACTTGAGTAAGCATATGCTTAAAGTTTATTTGTGTGCAGCTAAACATGTATTACAAGGATACCTGTGGTAGACTGAGTTGGCAAAGGATTAGAAAGAGAAAAGGAAGAGCATCTAGAATCTGGAGAAAGTAAAAAAGAAGTTTTTGGACTGCCTTCTAGTTTTCATTGATTTTTCTCTTGCCTGGGCATCTCTTTCAGAGTAAAATATTGTTTAGGGGTGTCCTGTTGACCTAATAAGAGTGCAAGTGAGCCCTATGCCTTCCTTTAGTGCGTGATTAATCTGTGTGTGATTTGAAGACTTTCAGTCTGTGATCCATCCAAAGTATTATTTTATTCTGATGTATAAGAACCTATAAAAACAAAGAAATATTGCAGTCCTGAGTTAGCATTACTAGAGCCATTAGTGGATTCCAGAGTTTATGTCTTTGCTCAGAGTCAGGAAAACATTCCTGGATGTGATAGTCATTAGGCTGTGGATTCTCCTGAAAGGGAGGCCTGAGAAACTTTGCCAGCTGAGTCATTTAAAACCACACTGGAACTGGCCTTGGGGAACACTGGGCAGTCAGAAAAAAGCTGGATAAACCTAATCAAATGGGACTTTTCTTCTCTGATTCCTATATTCTTTTTGTTCCTCTTACTAATAAACTGAAGACTACAAACAACTACAGAGAAACCTGTAATATTTGTAATCCAGAGGTCTGATTTTCTATTTATATAGTGAAATTCAGTATTGCTTCTCTTCTTCTGAAGTCCCTTGTTTGTTTTAGGACCAAAAGCTTTTAACCAAAATTGGAACAAATGGACTGAAATTATTTCTAACTAGCTAAACAACTGTTTGAAATCTAGGCAATATAGTCATCACAGATATCTGCTAACTCTGACTATACAGAATAAAGTCAAAGAAAAATAGCAAAATAAATCTAGATGTCACCAAATCCATGTAGGAATACTACAGTACTTAACTCATAGAATATGCCTCAGCTTTTTCCATGATCATTTCAATTATTTTAGGCTTAATTCTAACAGTCTATTGTGATATTGTGATATAATAGAAATATATGTTTGTACTTCATCCTCCATCCTGGCACAAAGCTTCTAAAAATCTTGGAACTTTCTGAGTGATATGGGTGAGAGGAGCATCTTTTGTTACTCATAAGTCCCTTTAAATCATAACTTAAGTTTATGCTAATGAGGTGATTCTTTGTGGGCCCCAACATAGCTTCAGGATGAGAACTGGTAGCAGGAAGAACCAACCATGTGATTAGAGGGTTGGAAGGTTCAGCCTCATATCTCCAATCTCCAGGAAGGGGGGAGGGGCTAGAGATTAGTTAATCACCAATAGCCAATGATTTAACCAACCATGCCTATGTAATGGAACCTCCATAGAAACCCTAAACAACGGGTGTTCTGAAAGCTTCCAGGTTGATAAATGCACTGAGGTGATGGAAGGGTGATGTACGCAGAGGGCATGGAGGTTTTAGCACCCTTCCCCAAGACCTTGCCTTACACATCTCTTCATTTGGCTGTTCTTGAGTTGTATCTTTTATAATAAGCCAGCAAATGTAAATAAAGTGTTTCCCTGAGTTCTGTGAGCCTTTCAAGCAAATTATTGAACCTGGCGGGGGGGCAGTCATGGGAACCCCCGATTTATACCTGGCCAGTCAGATGTACAGTGGCCTGGACTTACAATTGGTGTCTGAAGTGGGGGCAGTCATGTGGAACTGAGCCCTTAATTCATGGGACTGCACTTCCATCCTGTAGTTAGTGTCAGAGTTCAGTTGAATTGAAGACATCCATTTGGTGTTTGGAGAATTGGAAAACTGGTTGGTGTGTGGAAAAAAAATCCACTCATTTGGTGTCAGAAATGTTTTGTGTAAGAAACAGATTATGATATCTACTAAACTGAGTCTCAGGACCCTTGGTAATTATTAGAAGCAACAATAATGGGGACAGGAAAAAAGATTCACAGAGGCAGGCACACATACAACAGCGAGAAGTGACCCATTGCAGATTGATATGGGACAGGTATAAAAATCAAGAACTTCAAAAGCTTATGGTCTTTTCATTGTATTTAA
Source organism: Eidolon dupreanum (assembly GCA_028627145.1). Taxonomy (NCBI): domain Eukaryota; kingdom Metazoa; phylum Chordata; class Mammalia; order Chiroptera; family Pteropodidae; genus Eidolon; species Eidolon dupreanum. The sequence continues at coordinate 47,379,695 of CM053501.1, read as the reverse complement.
ATGTCTAATATAGTTAGGAGCAAAAAAAAAAAAAAAATTCTGCATGGCACAGGAATCCTGAAGAGTCTCTTGGAATATAGTATAGCACTGTGATTAAGTACACAAACTCTGAAACACGCAGCCTGAGTCTGAATTCTAGTAGATGCCACCTTGTACCTTACCTGTGCCTCAGGTCTCCATTGAGTAACAGTAGTATCTACTTCATAGAATATATCAGCATAGTTACCTGACTTAATATATGTAACATGCTTAGTACCTTGTAAGCACTATGTAAAGGTTAGCTATAATAATTATGTGTGTACATATAAACTAAAGAGTCTGGATCATAACAATAATTATTCCATAACTTTGCAGAGTGTTTCAGAAGATCCTTGAGAGGTAGGCAGGACAGACATCTACAGATTAAAGAAAGCATAGCTCATACCTTAATTAGCATCTTGTCCAAATCATGAAATCAAAGTAAAATGGTTTCTAATTCATTTTAAGAGATATCTATTTTAAAAAGTAACTGAACTAAGAGATTTTTGTTACTGTTGCTCAGAGGAATAAGGAGGATATATCTAGAAAAAGAGTTACATGTAATCTTGTCTCCTACTGCTACCAAGTAAAAGAGGTGGCTCATGTAGAACCCATATATACTATATACTTTATTCCTGATTATGTCATTTTTGTCTCCTGAAGTTTAAAAAAAGCTTCCCACTTTTCTATCACCATCATTATCCAAAAATTAAAACAGAATTCTGAACTTAAAGTTATCCCAAAGTGGGAGAAATTAATAACTGATGATCAGTTTGATTATTTAAATAAAATACTTACAGGAAAATGGGAAAAGCCAAGTATCTGTACTAGAACTTACCTTCTAGTCTCTATTCAAATTAATCATTCTAAATTACATGATTTTAAATTATATGATTTATAAATCTAAATTGCCTAAATTTGTAACAAAGTTGTCATAACTGCTAACTATTAGCTGTCACACAGGAATCCTAAACACAATTTTACTGGACAAGGCTTTAGATAAGCTGGCTTCTAACCTAATGGTTAAGTGCATGTACTAGGAGCTGAGTTCAAGTTCTAAGTATGTCATTGCTTAGCTATGTGACTTTTAGTTAAATTCTTAAACTTCCTAAGCCTCAGTCGCTCCATTTTATTATTGAGGAAGTTTTGAAGCCCTCAGACATTTCAGAGCTAGGACGTAGCGGGTATAGTAAAATGTGGCTAATAATAATTGCTAACATTTTTTGAGAACTATACATATTCCAAGCATTGTGTAAACACTTTACCCACATTTTATCCTTTAACCTTCAGAATAATCTATGAGTAGGATTATTACTATTATCCTCATTTTATAGGTAAGGAACTTAAAATTTGGAGAGGTTAAATTTCTCAGGGCACATTGCTAGCAATTGCAAATGCTGTAATAATAGAATAGTTCTTAGCAATTTAGTAAGCTTTCAAATAATGTTAGTAATTATTAGACTTATTAGTATTATTGGGCCACAACATACTATCCATGTTACTCTGGACAAGTAACATAGTATTTCTGTTATTGAAATGATTATTCAAATTTCAATAATATCTGAATAATAACAATAATAATAATAATAATAAATAATAATAATGTCTGCCCTGCATATCTTTCAGGCTTACTGTCATGATCAAATTAGAAATGTGCAAAGTGCTTTATAAATTCAAGAATATGTAGTTAAATTTTACTTTAATGTTTTTAGAAGCGGTTAAGATTCTCAGATCAAAAGCATTCAGTACTCAAAATGGAATTAAAGAAAAAAAGCAAAATAAAAATTTTGATCTCTTAACCCAAGGAAACCAACATAGTATGTGCATAATAAAGTCAGATTTAAAAAGCCTTGAGCAGCTCAGGTGGAAGCAAGAAATTAGGTCATAATTTATAGAACACTAAGTATTCTCTATTTTGATAGCTTTATCAATATGATTACATCTGCTATCCCTTCCTGCAGCTCCTTATAATGTCTGACCGTTGATGGTATCTTCTTGATTTCTAAGGCTGTTGTAGATATATAGATAAATAGATACATGGTAGATAATAGAGAGAGAGATTGAGAGAGAAAGATCTTGTCTATCATTTAAATTGGATCTTTCTGAGGGTAACGAATATGTGGCTCAGTCCACAATTTTCTATCAAAAATTTGCTACATTAATTTTGCCATTTCCATAACAATCATTAAGTATGCTTATATAACTAAAATATCACAATTTAAGTCTACTACTTAAAATCATAACTACAACTACAAAAAAAATGAAAAAACAAACAGCTAACACAATTCATGAGGTGAAATAGGAATAGGAGGTAGTAAACAGTGAGTTATTCTGGATTCTTCATCTTTTGTAATAAAAAATCAAACAATCTTGTCCAAAATTAAAAATCAAGAAATTAGAGCATATCATATACATTCTGAATTCTGCTGCCAAATGAACCAAAAAACAGAAACTGATATTTGTAGCCTCTAAGAAATAAAAACCTGGGTTGAGAGGAAGTAGCAGCATCAGAAATGAAAATTTTCCTCCTTATATTTATTCTATACTATTTGAATTTTTCAAACTTTTTAGTAAAAGAAAATTAGTTTATTTAAGCCATGAATCCTTTTGGTGGCTTCTTTTACCTTCAGGTTAAAGTTTAAACTTCTTGGAATGTCTGTTAAGCCCTTCGTGATCTGGTTTCTATTTCTATATACATATATATTCAGAATTCTACAGCACAATACTTAACACATTCAGTGCCTTCCAATATTTTCTGTTCCATTCTATTTTACTTTTTAAATGTCAATCTTGACTTTGTTTTTGTTGGACATTTATTTCATGAATCACTAACTCACCAAATTCAGTTTGATAAGTACTGCCTGGCACATTCCGATCCCTTGACTTACATTCTGATCACTTGCTTGCTGGGTAAGTCACTTTCAGCCTCTACATCTCATTTTAAACATCACTTCCTCTTAGATGCCTCCCATGACCAAGAGCCAGGTGGAATAAGCTGCTTCTCCCCTACGGTCTTCCTCTGCACTCCCAGCATCATTATTGTGGCACTTTATGAGTTACAACAATGTTGTCAACTGTCTCTTCCACAAAACTCTAATTTCTCTAACACTGCCTCATTCAGTATTAAACATCCAATTCCTGGCATATAGCATGTGCTCATTACATGTACTATTTTAATATTGAGTGAATGAATCTATCTGTCACTTCGAAAGTAGGCCAGTTTACTAAGGGATCAATTTGCCAAATGGCAAATTCATCTAATTCAAAAATTTACCAGACATGTTTTAAAGAACATTTTAAGAATGTATTCAATGCCTATAAACATGTTGTTCTTATTATTATTTTCAAGTAGTTGTCACTGAATTGATCATTTAATGAATTGGCTTGTAGAAAATTAGCTTTTCACAAATTGGCTTTAGGAAAATTATTTAATTAGTGAATTGATCTAGATCTCATAACTTTTCCTATTTAAAAAATGTAACAATGATATTTTTTTCTTCCCCAAGAATATTGTACATGGTGAAATAATTTACGTAAAAATTGGTTAGAGGTACTTGGAAGTTTCTATATTTTTCTAAGAAAATGTTATTACCTATCTTTATATGGCTAGTATGAACAAGAGGAATTCTGCCTGAATCAGCTATGTGCTACTCAGAAAACAATTTCTGCTTATTTCAGCCTTAGACTTATTATGCTTAGTTGACACAAAAGCGTTTATATCAACTTGTCTTACAGCTACTCCATGTGAAATCTAACTAAAGAAAAACAGACCTATCTTAGTCTGTTCATGCTGTTATAAGAAAATATCATAGACTGAGTAGCTTAGAAAACAATACCATTTTATTTCTCACAGTTCCAGAACCTGGGAAGTCCAAAATAAGTATGCTTGCAGGTTCAGTATCTGGTGAGAAGCCACACTTGGCCAGAGGGACAAGGACGTTCTCTGGAGTCTTGAGTCTGTTTTATAATTGTACTGATCCCACTCAGGAGGGCTCTTGCCCTTCATTACCTAATCGCCTCCAAAACCCTCACCTCCAAATACCATCACATCGAGGGTGTGGATTTCCACATATGAATTTGGGGAACACACAGCATTCCATCTATAGCAGATCCCAAAGTAGAAATATATTGACTATTGGGTATTCAAAATGCCATCTTACTGACCAACTGAAACAAACACTCTCTTTCACAACTATCTTTTAGTATTATTCATCGCTTGTTCATAGAAAATGGTTTTAGAAATAACTAATTATTTTTTTAAATCCAAAATAAATCTAAGGAATTTAGCACAGAGCTCAATAAAAACTAATTATTATTGCTGTTGTTATTATTACTCAGTTGTTAATTGTGGTTTAATCTAAAAATTTGAAGTGATGTACAATTAAAGCTTAAATCAGCCACATCCTCTGTAACATTTCACAATAAAATAGAGTAGAAAGAAATGACTCTACAGTTCACAAATCCATAGTAGCTTAAAGAAATGTATGACCCTTCAGAACACTGGATTTTTTTTTCTTCCCTGTAATCTTCAATTATTTCTGTGTGATATTAATTTAACTACACTTTATTGCCTAAAAAAAATTAAAAGATTAGGAGTTGAATACTGTCTTTAGTTAGCAGAAGACATTTATAGTACCTCCACCAAGGTAATTAGAAAATTCTTAACCAACTTCCTTCACCCTTTGATGTTAACAGACATTTATGCTAAAATCTATGTAATAGTACTGCTGTCCACAAAGTGGTACCACTTTTCCACATTTCCTGAATAAGATTCGATCTAGTAATAATGGAAAGAAAGCAGAGATATTGCTCCTTTCCCCCAAACTCCTGCACAAAATACTATAAAGGTTCTATTAGGCCTGCCAAAATAAACAAGACAAATTGGGGAATAGTATACCACAATCCCTCTGAAGGAGATGTGTATTTTCTTTATAATAAAACTATTAATTTCTCCAGTGTATCTCACATACACAAAAGGTAAGATAGTTATGCAATTGTCAGTTCTGTGCCGGGTGTAGTTCAGAGATAGATAAATTCTGAATATTCACAAACTTTTTCTATCTTATTTAAATCGATATTCACTCTTTAGCAATAAAGCTGTTGGGAAGATTTTTCTTACTAAATTCAACTCTCTGTTTCAACAGCAAACTTTCTTCCAGCTTCATAGTTATCTTTTTTCACATGAACATATTTCTACTAGGGTTTTTATGACAATCACCTCTTGTATGTTTGTTATGGCAAAGACCATGTCCAATCTCCCAGATCCTCCCTCACTAATGTGTTATCTGTGTATGCTGAGAAAAGCTTGCTGATTACCTGAATAAATACAATGCAGTTAAAGGTATTTCTTAATAATTATTCTAATGAGGTAGACTTTTCTGCAGCTTTAAGAAGCAATAATATCTGCCTAATGTTTTTAGAATAGTCATTTGCCTGACTTTTTTGATCTGAGTGTGTCATCTCTGAACACAACAGAGAAATGAGCTCTTTAGAGAATCTTGGGAGGTGGCTTAGAAGGGAAGAGTGGCTGAAGGAAACGGAGTCTAAAAATCTCAAGTATCTTAATATGTTTACAAGAAGCCATGTTCCAAAAGCTCAGGTTGAGCAGTGAAAAAATAATAGATGTTTTTTCAACTATAAGCACATTCAGTGAAAGTATATATCCAAAACCACCCAGTTTATGAACCCCATGAAAAGAAGTGTGAGAATCAGATGACTCAGCAGGTTTTGAGTGCCTATTTCCTTAGGAGGATGTTAAACTTAATGTCAAGTGTTGAGTGAGGTTTGAAAACAAATGCTGTCCTATTCATAAATAATGTCCTGGGCACCTGCTTTTCCAGGTGCCCAGGACATCTTTGTAAACACAGGAGTTAGAAATGAATACAACTCATTTGTTTATGACATAACCTTTTCACATGTGCCTGGACCAGAGGAGCTCAGAAAAGTATGAGTAACTTCCAACATGATTTATGGAGAGGCTTCTCCTCTCACACTGAGACCACAAACATTTAAGGTGTGTGCAGTCCAAGGCAGTAGGAGAAGCAGTTTCTTCGACCAAGCTGAAGAAATGAATGTGGGACATTCTAGGAAGGTCTTCCGAAAAGGTAATATGCTCAATTAAGGCTAAAAAGCCCCATTTTGGAAGAAGAAATTTTTATTTTTTTCTGTTAATCCAATTGCCTTTAACACCTGGGCCTATAACAATAAAAAATTGAATACTTGTATTCAATATGAGAGAGAATAAATAACATAACACAGACTTAAGTAAGATAATTTGGAGAAATAGAAATGGGTTAGGATAAAAATAGCCTTTTTTGTCTCCAGTGTAATATTTTTGAAACTAAAAATTTCTAGGGACTATCCCTCTTAAGATTGGCCCTTGGATGAGCTAACATGACCTTTAATCTAAAACGGTCCTCTACTTTTCCAAGCACAACCAAAGACTAAAAGTCAATGTGTTTCTTTATAACTCTTATTTATGAATAGGACAGCATTTGTTTTCCAAAAATTTTTGAGGACAGATCCTTTTTTTTATCATAAATGACACCGATAGCCATCAATTTATTTCACATGCTGAATATACAATGGAAATAACTTTTTTAAATAATTTTTTATTGTGGTAAAATATACATAACATAAATTTAGTATTTTAACCCCATTTTAAGTATGTAGTTCTAGTGCATTAAGTACATTCACGTTGTTGTGTATCCATCACTACCATGTATCTCCACAACTTTTTCTTTTGCTTTTTTTGTCCAGCCTTATTGAGATATAATTGACACATAACATTGGGTAAGTTTAAGTTGTACATGTTAATTTGATATACTTTATATTGCAAAATGATTATCACCATACATTGGCTAACACCTCCATCATGTAACATAATTACAATTCTTTTTTGTAATGAGAATATTTAAGTTTTATTCTTTTAACTTTCAAGTATATGACATAATATTAGTAACTATAATCACTGTGCTCCCCATTAGAGCTATAGAACTTATTCATGTATGACTGGAAGTCTGTATACTTTGACCAACATATCCTAAATTCCCCCCTCCCCGCATCCGCTAACAACTATGCCTCCACTCTCTTTCTATGAGGTTAGCTTTTTTAGACTCTACATGTGATTTGTCTTTCTCTATCTTACTTATTTCACTTAGCATAATGCCCTCAAGTTTTATCCATGTTGTCGCAAATGTCAGGACTCACTCAGAGGAAATAACTTTCGATTGGCAAAAATTGACACTGAATTAACTTTAGCTGTTTAATTGTGAACAGTACCATGATATTCTGAGCAGTTTACTTTTATGGAGTTTTGATGAACAAAATATTTAAAATATTTTATAAAATACAAAAAATCTGTAGAGTATTATGTCATTTGTTTAATTACCAAAGCTTGTTGGAAAAAATAAACACAAATTCCAAATAAAAAATAAACAGAAATTCGAATGAAAATTTCATAAATATGTTGCTCTCATCAAGCATTAAAATCTTTTTTTAACATAAACAATTTTTAAGGATCATAAACTCCATGAACATTTCTCCAACGTCTATATAAAAATTAATGGGAAGAGCCGCTCATCTGCATGTAATAAAGACTATGTAAACTGTCTTAAGGCAATTTAATTTTGCTCACTTACTATTCCAACTTGAGAGGCCAATACAATGCAACCATGTCTCCATCTCCACCCGCCTTGCCAGAAGGGCACTGCCGAAGGACAAAACCAAGTTAATGAGGAGTGGGAGAAGACATCAAAGACCAGCTAAGTCCCAGAGACACAGCTGAAAAACCATTGTAAGAGGTTGCCAGATGTAATAGTCACATCCCAGGTATGCTAAAGCAACAAATCATGATTCACTGGGTTCCTGATAATTTTTTAATGTATTCTTTAGGGGACTAAAGGTAATTTCAAAGTCTAAGGAGACAATCCAGTAGCGATCCCTGCTCCTGTGTTAGGCAAATTGATCTTCTTTGTCAACCTGCTTTTGACAATGAATGGAATCAAGCTGGTGAAGGACTAATCAAAACTTGATGGGTATGAGACCATCTTGAAATAAACTCCTCCCCTGGGTTTTTAAAGCATCAGCTCTGCAGATGAGACCTGCAGTCAATCAGATGTGTGATTGCATCATGTAAACGACACCCTCTGGACTTGCCTTATTTGCTCTTATGAAATTCCTGTCAGTTTTGAAACATAAATAATTCAAGCAAATGGCTTTGGACACCAGAGACTTCCAATTATTATTGTGTCACCAATTCACCACCATTTGTTTGGGTCACCAGAGTATTTCTTTTAAAAAACTGACACTTTCAGACTCAGAATTAAGTTCCATGTTAAAGCAGTTTTCTTTCCCTTCTATTTCTTCCAAACTAGATTTATTTGTATTTTGAAAGAAGAAATGGAAATTTATCATTTAGAATGCCTTTTGTGTCTTTTTGATTTCTCTACAGAAGTTCAAATATAATAGAGTTGGGAATTAAATAGTACAAGCAATTACATCAGGAAAATGGAGGAAAGCTCTTTCTGTATTTTTAAAATAACCATAAAATTCCCAGAATACAATCAACACATTTAAGAATTCAAGAGGGAGAATTACTATGCTTCCATCAGCCTAATAACTGAAATGAGTCCAGTATTTCCATTTTAAAGCCACTAATCCAAGAATAAAAGAGAGATGAAACAAACTCAGACAGCTATAAAAGAGCTGTTTGGGGCTGAACATTGTGGCTTTGCCTCAAGTTTAGGGTTACCTCTCACAGAGCTAGAAGTTGCTAGGTGGGCTGCAAGGTCGTGTTGCTTTTCTGACCCTGACTCCTTTGTCATTAGCAGTGTGATGAACAATGCCATTGATGTCTATATCATTGACTCCATTTAACAAGAATTTTATTATGACACATTCTCTTCTCTTTTTTCAGTTCTGCACCATACATTATAAAGCACTATCAAAATGTTTTTTTTTTTATACTTTAAAGTATAATGCCATAGGTTCTGTAGCCCAGCTAGCTGTAAAACAAATCTACTGAAAATTAACAGTAGCATGTCTTATCCTTGAACACAAGCAACTTCCAGAACTGAAGTTATTTCAGTTTAGTTCTCTTTATACCTTCATAGGAAAAAGAAGGGGAAAAGAGAGAGAGAGAGAGAGAGGAGAGAGAGGGAGAGTGTTCCAGACTCTGAATTAGTCATTGACCTTCTTCTGCAGTTTAAATTGTCGCTCTGAAGTGATTAAATGAAGCTCCATGAGGCACTCAGTCAGAGCCAGTCAATAAGTCATAAATCCTATCAACACTGTTTTGTCTGTTTAGCTAAGACCTAAATTTGATGATTATTCCCATTATCAAACTGAGTCATTTCAAGAAAAGCACATTTGGAATTTCTGTTAGATGAACCATACTCTTCAAATAACTTGTGATATCTTCCCACAAAGTTTCAGTTGAATCAGCTCATTCCTCACTGTTAATATTTGGAGAAAATGCTCCTAATGTATGATTGCCAGATTTAGTAAATAAAAATATAGCATGTCCAATTAAATATGAACTTCAGTAAACAATGAATAATTATTTTTAGTATAAACATGTCTCATGCAAAATTTGGGACATACTTACATTAAAAATTATGTCCCACAAAAAATTTTGGACATATTTATATTAACAAATTATTCATTGATTATATGAAATTCAAATTGAACTAGGCATTCTGTATTTCAGCTGGTAATTCTACCTGGTGACATCACTATTGAGGGGACAGGTGCAACTAGAGAAGATGAGATCAATGGCTGTCGATGCTTCAACTACCAGCTGAAAGTCAGGTGGTAGCCAGAACAGGGGCTTTTAAAAATATTTTGCCTCTCTGGAGGGTGATCTCTCTGGAGAGAGCCGTGGCCAACAACAAAGGCCTCAGCGGTGCTCATAGGCTCTCAATAAAGAACATACACCTGCTCTCAATGTGTCACCATGCGATGGTTTCTCTATGTATACTCTTTTCAGGACTAATAATGTGCGACAAAAATAGTCAAGCAAGGCCAGGAAGAAACTTGCCATCCAGCTTGTTTTAATAATCACTCCACTTTTGGGTATCTCTGGCTATTCCACCCAATCATTCAAGTAAATGAAAGATCAAATGACAGCACTTTATTATTTGAAGTAGATTTTGTTTGGGAGAAATTTCTCTAGCCTTTCAGCATAAATCTCAGTTACAGGTTTTGTCAAAAATGTATTAAAATGATAGAAAACAAGTTTAATTTATTTTATACATGTAATATCTAAAATTGTACATCCATATAGAGAGATTGTGGAAGATAATAAGCAATAACTAAGGCACATTGATGTTTTGGAGATAATTTTTGCAACGCTTTGCTAAAAACCACAATTCTTGTGTTTATCTTCGTCTTAACAACTCTCAACACTACTGTGTTTGGTACCCATGAAAATGCCTAAATAGGGGTTTTAGGGTCCCCAAAGTAATCTATTTTGTGATCATCTTTGAACCCTGAGAAACATGATTAGGTAAAAAAGCACTGGAGGTTGAGAGTATCCTTTCTCCTGGTACAGTTTCTCTCTCATTACTTTCTCTCTCCTTATCTCTCCTTTATTCTAGTCATGTAAGAGCTAGTCAACAGGTATACTTCTAAATATTAAAGCAATTATTGTAATTAATATCATAAATTAATATTTTAAAATTATTCATATAATTCTTATCATAAATATTAATATTTTTATCATAAATATTAAGCAAATGGGCTTAAGATCTGTGTTCTCCAATATGGTAGCCACAAGCCTCATGCAGCTATTTCAATTTAATCTAAAATTAATTAAAATTAAATAAAATTTAAAATTCAGTTCTTCAGTAGCACTAGCTATTTTTCAAGTACTCAATAGCTACACATGGTTAGTGGCTACTGTGCTGGACAGTGCCGATACAGAACATTTCGATTGTCACAGAAAGTTCTGTTGGACAGTCATTACAAGGAAAGAAAGAAAAAAGAACTTAAAAAACAAAGGACATAGTTAATTAAGTCATTTAGTTGGAGAAAATTTACTGGCTTAGATAACTGTAAGTACAACAATTTCAGAACAGCTTTGAGTAAGTTAAGACATAAAGATAAAAGATATATAAATATGAATTGTAAATGTGAATAAGGATTACCATTGCAACTGTTATGAAGAATATTCCCATGGGGAACTCTCAAACAAGACTGCCAGGGTAAACTTCCTATTTACCACTTTCTGGCTCTTTGCTCATAGGCAAGGCATTTAATCTCTCTGCGCTTCTGTTTCTCATCTACAAAATAGTGATACTACTAGTAATAATATCCACCTTTTCAGCAAGGCTATTTCATTTATATGATTGGTACTCCCTGAAGTTGTACAGCACACATCCTGTGCAACTGTATAAGTCAACCCTCTTCATTGGGATTTGAGGGTATTACAGAAGCAAATTCATTTAATGGATTTAGACAGTACTTGGCATATATTAAAGCATTCAATAAATGTTAGCTATACTTAAACTATTACTCAAAAGGAAATTTTCCAAACAGAAGAATCAAATAGAATTTGAAAGTCATTTATAACTAGAGTTACCAGTTGACCTGGTTTGCCCTGGACTGAACAGGTTCTCAGCATGCAGAAATTTCAATTTTAAAACCAAGCAAACCAGGATAAATTACCCATCAAAAAAAAAAAAAGTATATTTAACCGCAAGACACATCCAGAAGTAGATAAAAGTTATTCACTCTATTTAGTGATTACCAATATTAGGAACAGTATCTGGCTGAACTAAATATGAGGGTCATCGGGTGAACAGGACTAACGCGGTGCTTCTTGGCATTAATGTGGATCTGCATGAAAGTCAAAATTGTCCAGCTGGAGCAGAAAATAACACAGGCCCTGCATCTTGCGGCTTTGCAATAACAGCACTGGATACCGCAACACAGCATCAGATAGCCAAGCTAGGACTGCTTTTCGCTTTTTTGTTTTCTTTTCTTTTTTGACTGAAGTGAAAAGGTTTGAATGCATCCCCCTAGCTTTTAGGCCTGGAGACCTCAACTCTAGAAGAAACTGCTGACCAGGAAATGTTTAATTGCTACAGGGCATCTTGTTGTGTTGCTCTGTTTTTTACAAACCATAAAAGAAGAATCGCATTTATCCCCATGTATTTATTGCATCGCCATTGTTCAAATGTAATCTATACCTTGGCACTTGGAGAAATGAGGTGAGAAGTGGTGTTGGTAATGGCCTTAATTAAATCAAGTATTTATGATTTCCTCTAAAAGTCTTTATTTGCACAGCCTAGAGCGAGAACACAGCAGGGCAGCAGCAGTCAAATCAGTAGAAGAGCAGGTAGAATTAGCATGGCAGCCCTAAAATGTACATTGCCATCTTATTCTACAAGTCTCCCTTCAACTGAGGACTAAATTGGATTTTACTGGGTGAGCCTCAGCCAGCTCAATGCTTTTGTGAGTCCCACATACCACAGCGTTATTACTCGGTCACATTTATTTGGAATGCTAAGATATAATAAGGGAGGATAACAGACAGGTCATTCCAGAAAGAGATCATCTTACTGTACAGATGTTGAATGTGTCTCTTCTCAACAGTAATTTTTCTTGCCTAATAACTCTATTTCTTAAGTGGTGTTCAGGTATCTTATGTCTTCCTCATCAGGAGAGTGGTCAGTATAAAGAAAAGGAATATTATCCTTTTTTTCCTTATCTGTTTCCAAGTCAGCATCTTTGATCTTTGTCCTTATCAACAGGTGTGCAAAATTTTACACCAGCCTATTTCTTTATCAGTTCATACTTATTAAATGAATCTGCAAAGGAGTGGGGGAGGGCCGGTAGTGGAACTCAATTGTTATAATTTACTTCAAGCACACTACAATGAAAGGGCAATATGAACACAAAGAAACCCAAAGTTAACCTTCACTTTAGGGTGATCTTCAATGATGCAGGGGAAGTAAAAACAGATGTCATTTTTCTTTCACTTTAAAATATTTGAAATAATCTGAGGAGGCAATGAGGAGGAATGGCAATTTTACCTTTTGGATGATATTTCACCATCAACATTAAAATAGGATTTCACCCCTGAATATGCACAAATTGATTGGCATATAAGATGGATGAGGAGAAGAGGAGTTATTAAAATCAAATGGTGGACACCTTCAACATAGTCTCATGTCAGCAGTGGGGAGATTACCATGCAAAATTGTTTGGCTTTAAAGGCCATTAGATGGACACTCATGGCTAATCGTTTTAACCATCAAATTTGTATCATGTAGCTGAATCATTTTAAATAATTGGTCAAGGAATGAGTTTTCTTCTGTGTGCTGTACAACTTCAGAGAGCACACACCATTAATCAAGCTCATGATGTTAGTCAACAAACATCTTTACAAATCTCAAGGCAGAATACCAATCAAGCCAAGTGCTCACTCTTTCTCCTCTATGTAAGAGTGTTTGTGAAGTACATGAAGCTTTAAGCGTGGAGTAGATGAAGAGGCCCATACCTTGAGATGGAAATCAAACTGAAAAGGAAGTTAACAAGGGAGATATTTTCTAACTTGATAGTAAGTTAAGTGATTTAGGTCTAATTTATATTCTGCTGACTTGTGATGCAATCTTTCATTTTATTATGTCTCTTGGTTTTCTGTCTGTAAAATTAAAAGCAGTAATTCTATACTGACGTGTGGAAAACTCCAGGTTATCTCACCAAGTTTTACGAACTATCACAGATACTTGGTTATAAGACTTGAAAAAAATTGGGCCACACCTAAAATAAATCATGTCCTAGGAGGATAAGTTTTTTCATAAAAATTAAAACAATTGCCCCTGGCAACAGTACTAGACTTCTCAAAGCTTTCGATAGTTACTGATATCAGACCCTGACAGTTACATAAAAGACTGTGGACATTTCGAAGTTTTTAAAGCTTCTTAGCATTTAATTTTTTAAAAATCTGTCTGTGTCTATTAAACAATATTTAAAGATACCTCTTAGATTCAAGATAGGAAAGACAAATCCATCTCAACATGTGACAGAGACTCTTTTTCTAAAGATTTTCTGTAAAGGAAATTCAATATTATCCTTCATTAACAGATGCCAAGCTCCTATATATTTTTATGTAGTTGTTGAAATAAATCACTAAGAACATTGAAGACAAAGCAATTTGCAAGTAGAAAGTATCACATAAATGCAAACTGACCCTGTCTTAACATTATAGGAGTGGCTCTGTCAATGATTTCAAACTCAGCAATTCTGGTTTCTGAGGTTTCTGCCTACATTTGACTCTTCGTTCTTCAAAAATTAGATGATAGTAGGAAATTTCTCCTTTAAACGGAGATTTTCTAAATTAAAAATTCTTTTCTATAACTTTCCAAATTTTAAAAGCAAAAGCTAAAACAGTAGTTGGGGGAAAAAAAGCAAACAGTGAGGTTAATAGAAGAGCTGGTAACAGTTTAGCACTGTGATGCTAGGCAAGTACAGCTAGGAGCTGCTTTAGATTCAAAAGCGTTATCCTCTAATGGTTCAGAAATATGAACTGTTGGGATCTGAGTACAGGGTACACTGGAACTCTGTATTTTACTACGATTTTTAGTAAATTTGAAATTATTTCAAGATAAACACTTTTTAAAAAAAGAAGTAATTTTTAAAACGAAAACAAAAGAATCGAATGTTTTTCTAGATCAGTAATTCTCAAAGCATGGTTCTGGAACAGCATCATGACCTCAAAATCTATTAGAAAAGCAAATATCGCATTTAATGAAGATTCTATTATTGGTTGTGAGAGAAACTTTGCCAGACTCAGGAACCAAAGAATGAGGGAGACAATAAATCAGGATTAACATGTAAATACACCTCTTAGTTAGTGGGTAGACATCTCAGGTGCAGGAGAGAGATAGGAATCCAAGGAAAATAAAACCTGAAGAAGTGAGTACACAGACAAACTAAAGCTCTGGGCTCTTTTTGAATCTTTATGTTGAAGACAACCTGTCATATCTGAATACAGAAATCTCACTACTCGGGATTGCTAAAAGAACAAGAATATGCTTTTGGACAAGTGAGCAGGGAGAAGGCAGTATGCTAATACTGGAATAAGTAGTTCTAAAGAGTACATACCTCTTGAAAAACATCTATATTTGTGCATACAACTCCGAAAAGCACTTTTAATACTGTAACATCTATGATGACTCATAACGAGCTTTGACTTTAAATCTGAAGGTCATATACATGCTCACTGTCATGTAACACAATCAAATAGCGAGCATAAGAAAAACACACAGCAGCAATTAGTCCACAAGAAAAGAATCTTCGTAGCATTTTAGTGGAGGGACGGTCATTCGGTTGCAGCAGAGGGTCAGAAAAGGTAGGGTTGAGGAACGTTTGAGGTGGAACTAGAAGCACAGTCTTGAAAGACAAATTGAACGTTTCTCTCTTTGGGATTTCTAGTTTAGAGAAAAGCTTCTGGTGAAGAAGGGGCCAAGATGAAAACTTTCAGAATGGACCTTGCATAGACAGCAATGGTTCAAGGAATCAGGATTATAAACAGAGACTGAAAGCCAAGATAGAACCTGAAATGAGATTTTAGGAATTCATACAGGAAAAAATATGTATATTTCAGATTCAGAGAATCTATGGAAAATAACATTTGCAGCAGAGCAGAGAGACAGCATTTGGCAAGCTATCAGTAACAGCACAACGCCATGGAAAAAGCTCTGGACCAGGACCCAAAACATGAGGCCCCTAGTGGTAGCAATGCCATGGGTAACTGTAAGGTCTAGACAGATTGTTTACC
This sequence comes from Eidolon dupreanum, assembly GCA_028627145.1. Lineage (NCBI taxonomy): Eukaryota > Metazoa > Chordata > Mammalia > Chiroptera > Pteropodidae > Eidolon > Eidolon dupreanum. Next base: position 47,363,890 of record CM053501.1, on the reverse strand, counting down.
CTTTCAAAACTTCAATTCCTTTATTTATACAATAGGATGTGAGAGGAAGTCAGAATAATGATGTCTAAAGTCTTTTCCTTTTCTGAAAGCACTATGATAGTCAAACTGAGGGGTAAGCAGTGAAGATAAAGTAGACAAAACACCTCCAGAACACAAGAACTCAGGAAATGTTGATTGACTTGAAAGACAGCTGAAAAATGTACCTCCCCAGGTGTTTTTTAAGGTAGTCTTGCAAAAGCAGGAACAGGGACCAACTTGCCAGGTCAGCCTGTATCTGCAGCCTTTGTCTACTGTGGTCAGCACCTCCTCATACCAGCACTATCTTCAGAGAGGTCACTCTAGTCTGTCATTTTGTGCAGAAGTGACCATAAGACTCAAATCTTATCATCGTCAAAATGTGACCTCCAAAGAGGAGCTTCAGTCCAGGAAATCAAATAGTTTTATTTTCAATTTTAAGTAAGCCTTTTTAAGCAACCACTTGATTATTAAATTCCACACAAAATAATAAGCTGGTTGTAGAGAGATATCCATGGAAGAAATTCTTTCCTAAGCAGTTGTAGCCTAAGATCCTGGTGTTGCCTGGCAGAATGAAGCTGAGATAAACTCATCATTCTCCATCACTTCCTAACTAAGGTGTCATCAGCCTGGAACACCTGGGCCCAATTAGGCCCTTCATTTTTCTTGCATGGTAAGTTTCATTGTCGAAATTAATGCTGCAACTAACCAATGTATTTTAAGTAGCTCTGGGCAACCAAAGAGAGTTGAGTTGGAAATTACCTGTGAAATGCCAGTAGTATGGACAGATAAAAGATCCAGCTGCTTCCTGTGACAAGCAGAGCCAAAGCCTGCATTATCTTGGTTGCTTGCCGAAGTTACCAAGAAAATCTGGCCACAACAAATTTGTTTGAAATCTATATGCCAATGAGCATTGGAAATTGTAAAGAGAAAATTCATACTGAAAAGAATATTGTTTATATTTTTTAACTTTCCTCCATTAGTGATATGATCTTGGAATTTGGAAACTAAATTACTATAGACAGACAAACTACCTATAGGGCTAAAATAATAGTAAGGATAACCTCTTGTGCATCATTGCCAACAACTAATATCTTAGCTTTAATAAGCTTAATGAGCATTTTTCTTAATAGAATCTGTTACTAAATACAAGAAAGACAATAAGCCTCATATACTAAGTGTTTACTCAACACTAATTACTGGAGACAATGTTCCAATTTTAATGGCTACTTTTCTATTCTAAGAATATGAAAATGGGAATGCAATGCTTTTATGAAAGTGCTCCTAATTAAAATAGGCTCGAATCTAACAATTCTCCCTTCTAAAAACAAGAAATCTTTGAATGTTATTATACCTTTGTAACAACCCCCAACAAATCATATCATGTAAAACTTCTAAGTAACTATTACTTAAGAACTTCAATTTATGTTTTTTAATGTTTTTTTTTTATTTTTATCATCAATTGAAAAAGTTAATTTGCAGTGCAATTTTCCAGAATCTTGTAGGCTGAGATAGATGTGAGTAGATGCTTTTCTAACTAGTCCCCAGAGACAACTTGCTGGTGCCCTTTAACAACAGGAAGAACTTAAGAGCATTGTTTTTCTGCTCTATGATGTGAAAATACAAAGAGAGAATGTTGCTTAGGAAGAAATTTGCTTAAAGAGCTGTTCTAATTAAATAGAGGGTTACATGTGATGAAATATAGATACTCTCTGCTGGATGAGGAAGCTCCACTTCTGGAAGCCAACAAAGCATCAAATAGAGTGAAGGCTCCATTCTGCATGTTAGTCTCAGCTTCTTCGTTAGCTCTGGAAAAACATGCACAGGGAGAAAGGAAGGTATTTCTCATCTTTTGCTTTTTGTGTTCAAGATGCAGATTATTTTTACAGGGTATGGATGATGAGTTACTTATCTTTCATAATATAAAATAAACTTATATTCAAAACATCTTTCATAAAACATCTTTTAGATTTTATTCTTGAAAGATAAATACATCTAAAAGTACAAAATCCTCCTTGGATTGGAACAGAGATATTAACCCAAAAGTTGTAGAGATGTTAATCACAGATGACTGTCTTTAAGGACAGTAAAGGACTGGTGCATGAATGTGTAAGAGAAGAACTATATGAGGAGCGGAAGGATCAGCAGCATCGGCGGGTGCGGAGAGCGGGAGGGGAAGGGGGGAGCGATTCCAGATGAAGGGAGTGGTTCTGCTCAACAAACACAGAGGAAGGAAGTTAAGAAAAAAACTTGGAGCTTTGAAAGAATAGTTTAATCCAATATTAAAGCTATTTGGAGGAAAAGACAGAAAAAGAATGAAATTAAGAGAACAGTCAAACTGGGATAGTAGAGTAAGATGCTGCATTCCCAAAATACATAAGAGACAGTGTGAGAGAAAATTTGTAGGAAATTTTGGTGGGTTGGAATTCAGTTGACGCCTAGGAAAGAATTACAAATGAAACTGGATAGTGTGCCCAGACAAAAAAGATTCCTACTGCTGCAGGGTGTAGAGAAATTATAAGACATTTCATAATGACCCAGAGTGTGAGATGGTTAAGAAGTTAGAGACCTGGGAAGAAAATAGATACATCCAGAGGAAGCCAGTTAATTTAAAGGTATATAACACGAGGATTTGGGCACACATATCATCTCTGGAGAGATATTCCCCCTCCTTCAGCACACATATACTACTAATGCACACTCACATATGCATGCGCACGCACGCGTGTGCACACACACACGCACACACACACTAGCTCACTCACAAACACATTAGAATTTAGCTGAAATTTAACACAGGGAATGGTGACCAAAATCATTTTTGGACACTCCTCTTCAATGAAAGACTGAGATGTTCTTTCTATCAGAAAGATTAATTCTGACATGGGCAGGGCGTTAGATATTGTTTGTTTAAAAAAAAAAAAACCCTAAGATTAAATTATTTAAATTAGCTATTCTTGAAGAAATACATCTTAATAATGTGAATCACTTAAAACTAATAAGAAATAATTTCTTCATTATTTTTGTCTCTACTTTCCCCATCAAACTTTTCATTTTCCTAAATTGGGTCAGTTATTAAGGAAAACTTAATAACAACATTCACAACAACTATGCCTTTTGTTGATAAATGTCTGCTATAACATCTGACTTAATTATATAAAGAGCCATCATCATCAAAATAATTTGTTACACTTCAAAGTAGAATAATTCTTTTTAGGAATGAACATTTCATGACATAGATTTTGTACCCTATTATGTTTTAGTCTTTCAAAAAGAAACAATTTTTCAAAAGACAAAAGGAGAGCAGTACTCATACTTTGATGATGCTTTCCATTTTGAACTTTTGGGAAGCTAAATCTTCTAAGAATTTGTCCCAATGTAGTGAAGGCTGATATATTTTAACTGCTCTATAATCAAGGTATATCGTCAAAGATATGAGAAAGAAGATTAACAGTCGACATACTATGGGGATTTAGTGGGAAACAAGGAGAACAGGAAGGATAAATCCAAAAAGCCCTGTATCTGAGTAATTCTATTCAACCACCATTTACTGGGGACCTATTTGATGCCAGGCATTATGATAGACACAGAAAATATAAAGACAGGTAAACCATTCTTTCTACCTTCCTAAAGTTCAGAATCTACTGGGGAAAATAGATAAGTAAAACAATAATTGCAAAGCAATATAATCATTGCTGGGATTCAAGAAAGGTATCCTGGGTGCCTTCACATTTGAAGGATAAATATCAAGCAGCTAGATGGAAAAGAGAAGTGGGTACTCCAGGCAGTTGTGATTTGTATATGTACATCACCATATACAACAGTGCGGAGGTATGAAACTGTTAGTGCATTTGAGAAACTACATTGTGAAGAGAGAGGAGAGCAGAGGGAGGAGTTGAAGTTAGGAAGTAGAAAGATCAGTCTCATGTGATAAACTGGGGAGTTTGAACTGAACTCTACTCCCGGATGTTGAGGGAACTGTTGGAGGATTAAACAAGGAGCAATTTGAACAAATTTTTATTTTAGATGCCTCACTCTGTAAGCAACATGGAGAATAAACTGATAGGTTAAACCATAAGAGAAGTTCTGCCAGAGTAGGGTAAGTGGACATTGCCTGGCTTCCAGAAGTAATCCATCCTCACCATGTTACAGGAACTCTACCTATTTATGGTTATCTGGATCTATTAGTGCTGACAATGTATAGGAACTACATTCTTTGCCTCTCTTCCATTGGCACAGGCAAAGGGAAGGGCAAGAAAATAAGCTCATTACTGGATGCTTTAATTTGCAATCAAATAAACTCAAATCGGCCATTTTAAACCAAAAAGAAACACGCCTAATTTATTGACGGTTGTAACTGGAAAGGACAAGACGAACCTGGATTTACTCAAGATTAGATAAACAGCCTCAAAATATGTCATCAGGACTCACTCCATCTCCTCTGACTCATCTTGTCAGGCTCCTCTGTGTGGTGAGGATCTTGGCACTCTAAGGAGCATGTCTTTTGAATTCCAAAAACACGAGTAAAGAGAGAGAGGCCGTCAATTCAGAAAACTCCAGAGGCAACGTCTGATAATCTGGCTGGATCCTGTCTCTCTTTTCAACAAGCATTGTGGCCAGGAGGATGGAATACTTGAAGTGTGGGTGTTTATGCTCATGACCATGGGAACAGAAGACTGTGATAGGCAAATAGGCAAGCCCCAAAGGCCTGGAAAGGTAGTGGGTAAGGATCTGTTACCTAAAGGAAGGAAGGAAAACTATAAGCCGGTGGGAAGAGATTTTGTACAGACAGAATTCAATAAGTGCACATTCCCTTCTGACTGGCACCCAAAGGACTAGGTACCAATTGCCAAAGACTAGGTACCAATTGCCAAAGACTAGGTACCAATTGCCAAAGACTAGGTACCAATTCAGAGTGCAAACAAAAATATTTGTCCAGTTCATACTACGCACCAGACCTCTTGAGAGATAACACTTGAAGACACAACTACCACCTGTACATTTGTGGCTGCCTGTGCCAATGGAAAAAGAGGCAAAGAATTGCCTCCTATGTATTGTCAGCATTAATAGATCCAGATTACCATAAAGGGGTAGAGTTCCTGTAACATGGTGAGGATGGACTACTTCTGGAACCTAGGTGATTTACTGAGATGGTGCTTGGTGCTTCTGTGCCGAGTGATAAACAGAAGTGGAAAATTACAGCACTTTGGATCAGTGAAGGTGAAACAAATAAGGGTTCAGACGCCTTTTGGAAGGTCTATGTTTTCTCACTAGGCAAGCAGCTTAGACTGGTTGAAGTGCTGATTGTAAATGGAAGAAATCTGAAATGAATAGTGGAGGAAAATAATAAATACAGTAAATCCTCACTTAACAGTGTCGATAGGTTATGCAACTTTAAGTGAAATACTATATAATGAAACCCATTTTACCATATTCTAAATAATATAAACCATAGTTAAGTTCCCACAACATCTCATCGACGGTATAACAAAATGACACTGAGCAAAATGACATTATTTGAGGACCTACTGTACCAGTTAAAGTCTAAGAATACTCAGTAGGAACCATAAATTGTTCCAAAAAAAAAAAAGACTTCTTGTCATAAGTCTTTTATAGAGATTATGAGATTGTGGCTGTCATAACACTGAAGACTCTGTGACTGATTACACTTTTGGAGAACACGAACAGATAGGAGCAGTCCAGGGGGTAGACACATTTTGTGCCTCACCTCATGTCCTCTCAGTCGCTTTTTACTCTAGCCACTGCTACAGCAAGGAGCTCTGCACAGGAGTAACCTGAAAGCTGTACAACGTCTCTCTTGCTTTCTGCCCCAGGGTTTCTCCAACTCTAGAATACAGAATCCACAGTGTAGGAACACTAGCAATCTTACATGTGTAACCTGTATGCAAAGGAATTAACACCCCATAGGACAACTCTTTTCCAGTGAGGGATGGGAGCTTGTCAAGAATATCTGCTATTTTCTCTCCCTGGTTGAGGAGAAAGAAGCAGGGGATTAAGGGGAAAATTTTGTGAGGTAGTGCCTTAGAAGATCCCAGAGGATCATGCCTAGTTGATTGCAACATTGATCAAGTGAAAAAACACAGCATTCTGAATTGGCTTTCCTTTTTTCTAGCTTCATTCTCACCTGTCATATACTACTGATCTCTTTCCCATATAAACAAGCTCTTGTCTCCAGCTCTGCTTTTGAATGACTCAAACTAAGACTCTACCTTTCCTGTAATTCCTCTTCAACTTCTCCTTTCTTATAGATTTTTTTGCCAGCTCTGTGCATTACTATTCAGAATGTTGCTTGGCAGATACTTTGAAATGTAGCATAATGCACTGTGTGATTTGTAAAGATTATGTAATGAACTTGACCTTTATACCTTCAAGTAACTCATCAAACATGACACAAAGAGTTCTTTATTTTGGATGACGAATTTTGTGAAATTTAATATGAGAATTTTTTGTTCAAGCTGAGCAAGCTAAGGAGAATTTTTCCTTTAAAAGATGTTTTTGCATTAGAGATTTTCAAATTGCTATAAAATGCACAATGATTGAAAGTCTCTGATCATTCAGCTAAAAATCGAGACTCTTAAAATGAATTCTTGATCATCCACATTGATTCGCTTGCTACTGAGAGACTCCCTTCAAAGTCTCTGAAGTACAGCAGGTATTATCTCCAGATTATTAATGTTCAAGAGAGCTCAGTGTTTGCCAGTCTGTGGGCTTACCCTTACACAAATATTATTTTAATATCTGTTCATCCTTTAAGTTGAATGATTTCTTTTTTCAGCAGCAAAAGTAAATTTACTCTTGTCCCTGTGATAAGGAGAACCTGTGAGGATTTTGGATAACGCTGATATGGTGGTGCCAGGCTTCTTGCACTTTTCATGCAAAAGTTTGAGGTGTGCACAATATGTTGGCTTTGTATAAAAGGTAGAGGCTTAGGGACTGGAAGGTGTGAAATGTCTTTCCTCAGTGTTGTTTGCTCACATCCTGGAGAGACCCACAAGGCTGATAAAGTTGAGCAAATTGTTCAGAGGAAGGTTTGTACAAGTTTCTGTGTGGGAATGCTGTAAACTCAGTGCGGAAATAGAAGGATGTTAAAAGACCATCTGAGAGAAGTCTCAAAGCACTTTCTGAGAACACGCCAAAAGGAACCCTAGAAGGAAAGAACTGTGAATTGCACACTGGTGACAAAAATTCAAGACCCCAAGTCAATTCCCATTGAGTACACTTTCCCTCTTCTTATTTTGTAGCCCCCTATGGGCATCAATTATTTGACCCCAAACTGGAAAATTTCCCACTTTCCTGAATAAGATTCCTATGGAGAACTTAATACATATTTTTTCTTTCACTTTCATGGCTTGAACTCTCGAGTTGTACTGTCTTTATTTCTATTATTTTGAAAATGGTAAAATAAAAGGGTTAACTGCAATAAAACCTAGGAAAGTTCCAAATAAATTCAAAATGACTTACAATTGCAGTTTCTTCACCTAAAACTTTTCCATACCTTGGAGTTAGGGAGCCTTTTTTTTTTTTCAGGCACAGTTGTGGTTGAAGAAATCTGTGTAATCCCTCTTGATTATATAAGAAGTGGGTAATTGAAAAGACAACTGCAGGGAGGTCAAAACCCCAAGATCAGTAATGGCCCAACCTGACTGTCATTAGTGATGAGAAAGTACTGACTAAAATTCTTTGCTAACAGTGATGCCAACTTTTTACAATCTATTCTTAAATTGGTCATTACTTTGAAAGCAAATTAGTCACCATTATGATCTTTAAGAGGATCTTCAATATGCTTAATGAAAAGCATATGGTAAAATGACCTGGAACAATAGATTTTTCAAATCATTGTGAAATCTAGGGAACTGTGGAATGTAGGCCTTTGCCTCTTAGTGTTAAAATCTATTTAACAAATTGTAGAAACACCAAGATTATGATTTCCTGATGTTCTCTTTCCCCCAAAAAAAGTCTCAAGAATTTATGAAAGTCTAACTTAAACCAGTTTATATGTATATGTTATTGGGTAATCTACAATTTTATTATTAGAGATTTTCATGTATTTATTATTATTATCTCTGCAGCTAAAATAACTTACCAATAAACACACTAAGGGCCAATTTATGCTCAGCTAAAGAGGGGGAAAGTATTGATTCTACAGATTATTATCTATTTATTTTTAGAGAAATTGAAGCCCAGTGAAAATTATTTATAGCAACTGAATTTCAAACATGTATTCATGTATCCATGGTAGATCTCAGGTGCATATATGGCAACCCCAGGCTCATAATTGACCCAAATCTCTTTCTCCCACTCTCTGCTCAATTCCTATAGGATCACAGCTCCCACTCAAGCAGGAGGTACACAGCTGCCAGCACCATACCAGGCCAGCAAGAGATAGAAAACACTTACCATAGTTCATACAGAGATGGCCAGAGGTTTTATTTTTTTATATTGTATTGTTTTCTAGCTTGAGTATTGCATATTCATAAATATGAGGCAAAGTATTGCTTGTGCATAAAAAATATGATCACCAAAAATCTATTATTTATTACCTAATGGTAACCAATGATTACTATTTTCAGCTATAGAACTCTAATGTATTTAAGAATATTAAAAAGTATGTTAAATACATATTATATATTTTTATCTTGTTTCATTCAAAACATATGGTACTTTATTACTCAACATTATATCTTAAACGTGTGTCTGTATTAACAAGTAAATATGCAATTACTTAATTATTTACATTGGAGAAGTTGTATGTCATAGTATTTAAGGTCTAGAATCTGACTACCTAGGTTTGAACCTCAGTTTTATTGACTATCTCTTTTATCTTGTGCAAGGTAATTAAACTCCTTGACACTCAATTTTCTTTATATATAGTGGCTCATTTAATCCTTACAATGACCTCTGGGTTATTGTAAGGATTAAATGAGCCACTATATATAAGAATACTAGGCACATAATAAATGTTCAATAAATGTCACTTATTTTAAAGTTTCATAATAGTTCATTGAATAGATACTCTACAGTTTATTTGACAAGTCTTCCACTGTTAAGGTATTTGAAAATTTTCCCTATTGAAAATACTGTAATTAATAATCATGTATATCTTTTCACATATTTTTGACTGTTTTGAAGGGTAATAAATTTACAGAAGTAGAATATCTCAGTCAAATTCTATACACATTTGTGAGTATTTGGAAGCTGATTGCCAATTTGTTCTCAGAAATGTCAAACCATTTTTGTTCGCCAGCAGAATGTGAGATACTCATTTCAAAATCATTGAACGTACATTATATTTCTAAACTCTGGTCAATCTAATAGGCCCCCAGAAGGGTTATTTTTATTATTATTATCTGTTTAAATATTTTCAAATGTTTATTGGCCATTTTTGTTTCTTCTTTTTGAATTTCCTGATTATGTTGCTTACCCATTTTTAAAGTTCTTATTTAGTTACTTATTTCAACTGTTTATAAGAATTTTTTAAACATAAAGAAAATCAGTCTTTTGTCATGCATGTTGCAAATAATTTTCTTCTGTAACTGAAGTTTTTAACTAACTACCCTACAAGTATTAGGGGAAAACAGTGCAAAAACTCAGACTTCTCTGAAGAACTCACATACATACACCAAAAGAAAGCCAAGATTTGAATTACTAATCAGTTTTAACCTTAGGAGTGGCAAAAACCAAGGAAGGCAAGTTTGTTTGTGTATGAATTGACCCTGACATCTCTTCTGTTAAGTCCACCTCAGGACAGGAACTGGAAGAGAGTGGAACAAGAGCAAAAGAAATGGCTTCACTCCTTCTCTGAGATGTGAAATTAGAAGAGAATGTGAAACCTTCTGCAGGAACATGGAGTAGGAAGGACAGGAAGAGAGGGGATTGCAAGTTTAAACTGACTAGACTGGGGTATCCTAATTATTGACAGTTGCTAGTAAGCTATGGCACCATGCAGATGAGAAAGAAAACTAAAAGAGCATGATGGAAAAAAATAATTGGGGGAAAAAATTACAATGTGTTGTATGTGTACCTCTTTGAATTTAAGGGATTTAAAGAATAATACACATCCTTAATTTTGTTATAAAACAAAAGTCTGTAAAATAGGCCTAAAACTTTATTTAATTGATTCACACTATAAAAAAAGATATGTTTGATAAGATTTAATTGATTCACACTATAAAAAAAGATATGTCTAAACCTAAAGTGTATTTTGAAGCTACTTCTATTTAATAATATTCTTGTAGAGCACTTTTTAAATTACATAATATTAATTTATCTAGTAACAATCTATTGAGCACCTACTATACAGCAGCAACTGTTTTAGGTGCTGGAGATAGAAAAAGATGTCTTCTTACCCTTCTAGGGTTTGTATTTTATTGAGATAGTCAGGCTATGGACAACAAACAAATAAATTTATAATATTCGTATAGTCAGTTTTTTGTTTTTACAAATGTTTATGAAGAAAAATAAATCTTAATGATGTGACAGAGGATATCAGCAGAGGCACAGATAGGGTGATTAGAAAAATGTTTTCTGAGTAGATAACATTGTAGCAAAACTTCAATGTAGACAAGTTTGACAGGAATATGAAAGAATGCTGACTATCATGGCCACTTGATGTATGTGAAATACTTTACAAGTAGGTTTAGCTCTGTTGGTTGGCAAGTCTGATTAGTTTTAAGGAGAAGCTGATCTTAAAAGAATACAAAATCTCCTTATATTTAGAAAAAAATCACTGTCTTTTATGATTCATCAAGTAACTGGACCAAAACAGGTAAAATATAGTACATTACAGAGGGTGGCTCCATAGTGTGATGGTTAGCACGTCTGCTTTCCACACAGAAGGTCCTGGGTTCACATCCCAGGCCCCCTGAAGGCCCCCTGAGTTCATGCCATGAGCCTGGGAGGAGATGCTCTGCCTTCCAAGGTCTAGTTCTTAAGGGAAAAGAGCAACATCCATAGCTCAGGGGTGGAAGTGGGGGGAGGGGGTAGAATTAAAGAGGGGGAAAAAAAATAACATAATAGATTACATCAGACTAATCGCTGTTTTTTGTTTCTATTTTGTTCTTTCTTAGATAGCTGGGAAGGCAAATAGGTGGGAGGACAAAGTTAAGTTGTAGGAGTAAGATTAGATAGAGAAAATCTTAAAAATTTATTCATTTTATTCAACTAATATTTGTTGAACACCTACTGCATGTTAGAATATGGTTTAATATTGGTTTTATCAAAACATTTGCAATTCCTCCTGGCACTCTTTTAAAGTACTTAGCACAGTATCTTGCATAATTTAGACCCCTCAGTTAGAACTGAATGAACGAATGAGTGAATGAAGGAACAGACAGAGAGAACACTAGGTCTTTTATGTCTTGTATGGAGTAAAATCAATATCAATAGAGATGACACTGTCCTAAAGGGTATTAATCATTTCCCTATATTTTAAATTTTTATTTAATTTCTTGATGCTATATTATATATGTAATAAACCTTAGCCTCTATATTATTTAATCTCTATTGTATTTAATAATTTAGATTTTATTCTAAAATCAAATGAAATTATTTTATTAATGCTAAAAGCATATGGGGTAAATAGAATTAACATGCTTAGAATAGGCTAAAGATAGGACAAAAGACTTTTAAAAGTTGTTATATAAGAGAACATTATGAGCTCATGACATACTTGAATTCACATAAATGAAAAGGAGAAATCTACTACAAAGTTTAAAAGACTTGAGAAAACCAATTTTATTCATATTTGTCCATCATTTATGATGTGAGATCATCTTTGTCGTCATTTTAAAAATATAATGTTAATTAAAGTTAAGTTCAGGGAAAAAATTAATTAACCAACAGCTCTACAAAGTTTGAGAGATACAAAGAAATTTTAAATGTACCATGTCTTCTGTAAAAGAGAAGACAGAGAAGTCTTGTCTGGCTGTGTCCGAACTTCATCTGAAAATCATGGTAATCCAGTCTAACCATACAGCCCCACCTGCATTTTAATTCTAATTTTTCATTCTATTTGGTGACATCTGATATGAACACTGTAATCTTTACTTTTATTCTTACTGTACAGTTCCTGAATTCCTCTGTTAGGACTCCCCTGCCTTCTGCTGTGTCACATCATTTCACTGTTTGTCTTCCCTCTCCCCCTGTCCCACCAAGAAAATCCATTGGTCCTACTCCATCCACAATGGCTTTTAGAACTTTCAGAGCCCTTGTCCCACTCTTGGGACCTTCTGTTCCAACCTCCACTGTCACCATTTTAAAGTAGATTAAGAACGGTTAAACTCTTCCTCAGGATAGGGGGTTCAGAACTACGGTCCTGGAAGCTAAGATTTCTTTGCCACTCAAGATTCCCCCTTTATGGAAGAAGAGTTGTGTCACTGAGAGAAAGTTTAACAGAAAAAACACTGTCATGTTGCTTCAAACTCCTCATCTGTTATCCTTTTATCTTGCACTCCACCCTTCTTGTCCTGGCTACGTCTATACCTGACATAACTGATGCCCAGAAATCAGGTCTAAGCAACTTCTAAATGTCACCAAAGATCAGGGAGGGAGATTAATGGCTCTCCGGAAGCCACCGTGCTTCCTTCACAGCAGCCTAACAGTTAATAAATAATTAATGAGCTGTCTTTTTATTCGTGAGTATAATAGTGCTGTCCCAAGACGGGACATTCTCTTTGAATTGTTCTTTAGAAGCGGGGAATGACTGTACAGAATCTTCGCCCACTGCTCATTCTCTTTTTTATCAGCAGATTGTAGGTTGGCTGCCTGGGATAAGTGAAGTCTGTGACCATCTAACACATCATGACTATTTTTTTTTAATGTAAAGGTGGTGTTAAGGGTAAACAAATAAGCAAAGAAAGCTGAGAAGAAGCAGTTAAATGAAGCAGTTAAACAAGATTACGGTAGATATGCTGCCAGAAGTAGGCAAAATAGAAGACTCTTGAAAGGAATATTAACAATGATTAAGGTATAAGAATCACATTATGATTGCATAGTTCTGATAGGCCCCAAAACTTTGAATTTTACAAATTCAAATGTAGGTGGATTCTCAAATGACCTTTTAAAAAACAGTGTTAGAAAAATGGGAAAAGAAAAAGGAAGGCATCGGTGCTCAGTTTTGCTGTTTTATTTTGTCTAGATGCACTTCTTGGTCACTGGTAGTCACTATTGATTATTAAGCGCTGAGATGGTAAATAAAGATACTTGGGATATATATTTGTATGTAAATATTTAGTTGCTTTGGTTTGTAAATTTAAGCAAAAATATTAAAATGATTTAATTTTTCTCTTTGAAATACCAATTTTTGGTTATAATTGTGTACTTTAAATATTCAAAATATGATATCTTTGAGTGTATCAGTATTTGGGGGAAAATTGAATTACTTAATATTATGATAATTTCTATATATCACCTCTTACCTGTACTGCTTTCTGATCTATAATCTTCAAAGAGTTTCCAGAGTGACTGGCGAAGAGCTTTATTATGCTGCCAAACAACATATCTTCTTCTCTGTGTGAGAATAAACCATAAGTTTTTTGCTGATATTTTGCTGTGTATGTATGAAGAAGTAAACACTGGTGAATCTTGTAAGGGAAGCAAAAAAATTTTTCCTCTTCCTATCTTAAGTTCTCCAGCTGAGACCCTGTGAATTATACTGGCAAAAGACAAATTAAAAAGAGAAAAACAAACAGAAGTTTATTAATTTGTGTATCACATATACACATGGGAGCTCCTAGTCATGAACAAGTAACTCAACAGCTGGATAGAACTTGGGCTTAAATACCATCTTGGGCTAAACAAGGAAAAGTGTTTGAGCTTCTGGATAGGGAAGGCAAGTTATGGGAAAGGAACCAGAAAAAGTGTAGTAACACAGGTTATTCAATAATGTTTGATATGCAGATTTAGGTCAGTGCTTTTTCCATTGATAAAAGTTATTAAGGGTTCTCCTAGTTTGGGAAAGGGAACTTTTACATGGAACTTTTACATGGAACTTTCCTTATAAAAAGGAAACTTGTGCCCGTTTTTAAATCTTTTCCTGCATCTGCAGTTCTCAGCAGCCTTTAGCTCAAAATAATTCATGTTCCAAAGAGGTAGATTTTGGGGTGGTGTATTCTAGTACCCTCCAATTGCACAGGCTAAGCAAAGGGCTTCCTTGTTTTCTCAAACTTTGTTAGATTATTGATCCATGGAGTAGTGGAATACATACTATATGGGCAAATCCTTCTGGCATAGTGGATACCTAAGGATTTCCTCTCCTCCAAAATTCTATAATTCTATACCTCTTTGAACAGGGGCTGTAAACAAAGAAACTCCCATCCTCAGAGAGTAACTTCTTTGAGTGATTCACTGTTAGAGTCCAAATCTATGAGACAGAATAGCTTCATGTATTCAAGTGAGGGTATTGCTAGCTCTTATTTTTGGTTTGCCAAGACGTAAACGAGCATACATTTAAAAAGATGTTTTTAGTATTTAGAAAATACGTTTTTTGGCCAGTGGAATAGAGTTAAGTGACACCTGAACCAACCATCCTTTTTGTCTCCAAAACTCCAACTTGCCTGATGTTTGAAAAGCTGACAAGCTTAGATGGTAGGCAAAGTCTTGAGTGAAAAGATCAGTGTCTCCAAAGGAGATATATAAGCTATATATGAGATATACAAGATATGTGGATAACCCTGTATAACATTGTTTTTCCATACACTAAAGGATTGATCAAAATGAAAAAAATTCCTAGAGCTTATTTCCAAAACTATCTCTTGAAAAGTCAGCTCTCTGTAGGCAAGAAAATGCAAATTGTTATGTTACTGCTTTATCAAAACAGTAGCCTTCAAATTTCATGCCGGTTTCCTTCTTTTTTTTATTGCATACTTGGAGACTCTCAGCCACTACATTTTTCCTCTTGCCTGCTTTGATTTCTCTTTCTCTTATATTCTGAATTTATTTTTTTATTCCCCACATCTTGATACCACCTCAGCATATGTTTTTCCTCACTTCATCCAAGACAGATTAAAGATTTCACAGTGTCTTTATAATCAAGTGTTGTTGCATCAAATATTTCTTGTTTTTATACATAGAATCTTCTCTCTGTGGATTTGATCAGACAAAATGCTCTTTAAACTTTATATTTCACAATGAAGTGTTGAATTTTTCAGTTAATCTTGACAGAAATTTTATTCCTATCTTAATACTCAATGTGAAAGTATTATGTTACTAATAATTTTGCACCTGAGCATACTGTATTAGTATTGAATCACACAACTAAAGTATGAAATCCTATTAAAGCTTGTTTTTCCTTTATTGCACAAAAGGCAGCATTGACGGCATATTTTGACAACATTGAATACTGTGAACAAAGTGTTAATTATATTTTTAATTCATGACACCATCTTGAATAACGTGATGCTCAGAATTGATCTAGATATTATGGGGAAATAGTAGAATGCTATGAACAAAGTATATTGGTGAGTAACTAGTGGCTGAAGTTTCAGGTGACAGCTGTAGCTTAAAAAGCTTTTTTCCTGCAGTCCATAATATTGTGATTGAAACCTTTTCTTTCAACTACAGACCTCCCACCCTCATTTTAGCAGTCTGTGAAATTTCCCTTGCATCACTGAAATACACTCTAAATGGGGTTTTCTTTAAAGACCACCCAGAAGTTACAGCTTGTGTAAAATACAGCTGATTGGTCCAATTTGCATTCATATGTAGTCCAGAGAGGAACTAGGCCTATGTGGCTTTAAATGATTTACTTAAAATTGCCTTATTTCCTGTAAGTCAAAGTGACAAGAAAAACTGAGATTTCTCAGCTTTCTCTCTCTAAATTCTAAGGTTAAGACAACCATATAATTTATTCTCCACACTGGGGAACTTTAGGCGCTACTAATCATTGTACTCCAAGTAAACTGAGTCTGTCAGAGCAATGAATAAGGCAAAGGGGGATACTAATGGAAGACCTAAAATTTTAGAACTTTGCCCACAATGAATCTGCTGGCCATCACCAAGGCACTGACATTCCACTAATAATGCACTGATCAATGCTACTCTGGTTTATAGATGCTGGTTGTTATTTATATGAGCACTGCAACCTATGCTAGGCTTTATCTCTCAACTTAGTTAAATAAATATGTAATAAATTTTTTATACATCTTAATTTTCTACTATTTTTTACTATAAACAAAACATTTTTGCCTATACTTAAACTCTACAACATTAATTAAGAATAAATTGTTTCTCACTTTTTTTTTTCTATTTATGTATGAAGCTATGGCTAAGAAATAGCATAAATTAACCAAAGGATTGTTTTTAATCTCTTTACTCTCCTTTCTGTATCATTTACATTTTTTTACATTGTATCTTCAAATACCTTGTCTATTTTTCTTTTACAAGCCAGGGAGAATTAAATTATTAAGGAGGCAGTTTAAAATGTCAACAGAAAATCTTGTTTCTTCCTCTTTATTGATCTTGGGGCTTTTCAAGCCTCATTATCAAAAATATATTTGCATACTTTATTTCTATTGTCTAGAATGAAATAACTGGACTTGAGTTTGACACTAATATAATGTAATTTTAACACAGAAATAAAGCCTAAAATTGTTAGCATTACAGGAATCTGCTCTTCTTGTGACAATATGCTGCTCCGTGAAAACTCCTAACAGTTTGCTATTGAGATACATTAATCAATCAAATATTTATTGAGTAATCCACATGGCAGCTGGTCTAATGGTGCAGGGTGTTGTGACCTGACTGGGGTGAGTAGGACATCACATGGTAAGGTGACAAAAAAGTCAGATCATGGGTGGGATGCAGAAAGCCTTTGCATGTGAGAGGGACCAGGAACCGCAAAGGAAGATTGGTTATACACAAGGGACACTGACCTAATATTCATGATAATGAGAGCCAGGTTCCTCAGTGTTAGGGAGGGAAGTTACAGTAAGAAAAGTGAGAAATTTAGAATGAAGCCTATAGTTTTAACTGGAATTGGAGGTATCAGTATAAACTTATGATTTTAAATATATATACATAGATTTTAAAATAGAGATAGAATGTGTTAATGTGAATATGTGTATATATTTATATTTATACATATATTTTCTAACTCTATGCACTGTAAATTACAGCAGGGAACAGGCATCAGCATCCCATGCCAAATTTGGGTCTCTAAATACCTTGGTCCACTAAAAAGAATAAGGACTCCTTGGAGAGATGACTGATTCCTGCTCAGCACAGCTGGAAAGGATTCCTCTAACCTCTGAATCCTTGTGGCTCTTTATACTTATTCAATAGAAATAATAATGACATGTTTTGTGCCACAGGTATTTGAATATCCATTTTCCCCCAAGATGCGAACCATGTCTTTTAGAACTTTCTGAATGCTTTAGAGCTCAATGTTTCTTGGATATAATAGGTTCTCAGTGAATGATGGAAGAAAAGAGGAAGGAAAGGAGGAAAGAAAAGTGACTTTTCTAGATTCATATTTTTAAAAAATATGTATTTAATAAAATGTGTTCAACAAAATTCTTCTCATACATACGATATCACGTTAGATATAAAATATAGTGCCAAAAATGTGACATAATCGTGGCATGGGATAAGAGTTTCCAACAAGTAAATTAGACTTTGCTGATAGATCTTAAAGACTTACCTGGTTGATCTCCAGCCAGGTGCCTTTTTTGGTGTCATTTACCAGTAGACAGAGAGAGAGCCCACAAGGGCACCTTTTACACTATTCTACTTTGGAATTCCACTACTTGCATTCCCACCTTCCCAACTGTTTAGCATCTTATTCCCCTTATTCCCCTGAGAAGCAATTTCAAATCTGCATGGAAATAAAAATCTTGAGCAGTCCTGATATACATTAGGTCTAGGTACACCCATCCCATGGATGACTCTTTTGATGAAAAAAACAAGGTGAGTAGAGTAGCACCAGGGCTAATCATAAATAGCACAATTCTCCTTATACTTACTACTTGTGTTGTTACTGCTTAATCATGATTTTATTCAATTCACTGTCCACCAAGCATTCAAACAAAATTATGAAATTTCAAGTAGAGTTTTTACTTATGGAATATTAAGACTGAGTACAGATACTATATGCACATCCAGTCACCTTTAGGAAATGTTTGTATTCCCTAATGAAGTCTAATAAGATGATCTGTGTTGCCCAGGTTGCTATAAAAGTGTATATAGAAAATACTGGATAAGAAGTTGAATATTTATCATTTATGGGTTAAAACCAAATAAAGAAAACTTTGGTAGTCCTTATTACAGTTATCTTTCTGGCTTTATCCATATTTATAAAATAATATTTATCAAAGAGACATTGATATCAACAAACTCATTATTTTCTAAATGGAGAAACTGAGGCAGGATAAGTTTCATCATCATAAAAATAATTTAGTACAAAGTTTAAATAAGCTCATTATTCTTTCCACTACATAATATATTTGGTTTCCTATTGATTTTGTTTGTGCTATTTTCATATTTAGCAGCTGTAAATCTTCTCATTTTGATGGTAGCTACACCTCATAGACAGATAGCAAAGAGAAAAGCATCATAGCACAACAAAAAAATATTGATCTCATATCTATGGCCACTTGAAAACCCTTTATGAATATAAAAAATCAGGACCGACTTGTGCTCAGTATATATAGATTCTATTATACATAGAAGGTCTTCAATAAATATGTATTAATTTGATTTGCCTGTTTAATTTAAAGTTATTATATATCTTTATGGTTGATACCATGTTTGTTCTTGCTGGCAAAATAAAAATTATTTGAAACTTTCAACTTTTCAATATTTTATGAAATGATCAATGTACCCTTTGTGATGAAATACAAGAGACAATGACAACTGACTTACCAGTAAATAAATATATTTTACTTTAATTATGACTCATAAATATTTAATTATGGGTATAAGGAAGAGCTATAAAAATAATTGTTAGCACTTCCTTTTGATATTAATGTATCATATTGTCTTGTGTAATTTAAAATCAATGTTATATTTCAGAAATGGAAAACATCTTAGAAAAAAACAGCCAACTTTTATCTTGCAAAAATGCTGCCTTTTAGGAATTTTGAGATGTAATTGATACTGTCCTCTCTGCCTCAACACCCTCATCTCTGTTTCTCTCTGGCAAGTTTAATAAAATTACAGAGACAGCCAATTTATATAGAATTTACTATGTATCTACTTAACTACTTGGCTTAATTAAGGCCATAAATACAATTATTAAATCATGAGGTTTTTCTGAGGACTTCTCTTCAACTGCCTAAGGTAGGAAATTTTATTTTTATCTAATTAATAGAAAAAATTAAGGGGGAAAAGGAGAGGTAGATGGGGTAAAAGGGGTCAAATATATGGTGACAGAAAGAACTCTAACAATGGGCAGTGAACACACAATGCAACATATATGTGATTTATGTTAAGTTGTAAATAATAATAATTAATAGAAAAATCTTAGATATTTGGATTAATTATTCATGTCATGTACATATGGAGTTAATCTTTTGCACTAGATTCTTGTTTCTATATTCTCAAAAATGAATTTGAAGTTTTTTGCCTTGTAAATATCTGCCTTTGCATTTTTCTTATTATATACCCAGTTCTAAGCCCAGTGCCAGTGCCTAACACAGAGTAAACATAAAATAGTATCAGTAAAAGAGAATTGAATGTTTATCTCTTCATTCATAATCATCTTTACATGAGAATATATATATTAATATTAGCGTATATAATATGCAAACTCTCAATATTAGCTAGATGAATGAAATAGTGAATGGTGAATGGATTATATAATCATTCATTTGTGAAAATATATAAACCATTCAACTTTTATCTGTGAGGAATTAGATGTCATAGTTATAATGTGACTTCAACAATAATTTCTTCACTATTAGCAAATATTTTTAAGCTCCAGTTTTCTTATTTCAAACATAGTAAAATTCCAGTGCAATAAGTAATGTGTATAATTTCATGGGCTTTGTATTGCTAGCATTTGATTTTGACTCCTAAATATTGGCTTATGATTTTTAACATATATTTAGATTTAAAATGGTAGCACTACCAATGGCTCTTCACTCTATTAGTAATACACCAGATGGCCTTGAATAAATTAATTCTTTTTTTCTTGCTGTTCTCTGGGGCCATTTGGGATCATTTGTATGACACTGTGAGATTTATACAAGCCTTTTTTACTGACACGTCATAATTACATGTATAGTAAACTAGACTGCTAAAAATAATAAAAGAATTCTGGCAAACGCTAAACTCAATTTTTCCTACTATTTAGGTCATGGATGATTATGACTTCTCAAATTTTCTCATGATCTTAGTCTTAACCTAAGCTCCTTTTTTTTTCACTTTAATCATTTTTATTTAAGGTCTTAAAAATATATTAATATTCATATTGTGTAGTCAATACAATATAAGTGAATATCATATAATCTTTCTTTTGATTTTACATGTTCTAGGCCATCAGGTTTATCTCTGTCAACATCACAATTTTAGAGAGAGTAATAGAGATAGAAGATGTGGAAAACAAGTACTAGGCATGTACTGATCAAGGCAAAATTTTTAAGTTAATTTTTGAATTTTATTCCCTAATAGCAGCTTTATTGATTTGATTGTTTCTCAGAAAACACAGTTATATTTTAAAACTCTCATTGATTAAATTCTGGCTAGGTAAAGCCAATATCTATCATAGAAAACCCTAAGCGTGATTAGGTCTGCACTATTTTAGTCTCATTTACATAGTGAATAATGTAATACATTAAAGCAAGTATAACTAATTAGGAAGTGTCTATAAAAACTTCAAAACTTAAATAGAATTGAACCATAGATATTTCTCAGGCTATAAGGTAAAAAACTACTCTATGAAAAAAAATGTTGATATACTCAAAAAGAGTATATCTAATAGAAAATATTATGCAGCAAAGTATAGGTGACATCTAGACCATTTCTAGCTAGAATTTTTAGTATTCAAGGCACTGCATAATTTTGATAAATTTATTTCTTATGTCGTAGAAAGAGAAAAGGAAAGGGAAAGACTTGATTAACATTTGGAATCAAAGTTCTGAGGGAGAAAAGAGTTTTTTAATTTCAAAAATATGTTTAAAAAATTGAAATAAAACATTTTTTTTCCATTTTTTAGGCTCATAGGCATCATTGAAAGATTGTTACTGAAAAATTGAACCAAAAGCATTTTTAATGCATTTTTATTGCTAATTCATATTGAACCACCCACGAGAAAATCCTCAAAAAGTTCTCCTTTCCTGCTTGCCCAGGAAATACCTGGGTTGAAGAAAAATCAACTCATCAATAAACATATGTATGTATGTGCCAACATAAAGGTGGCAAACTATTAGATTCTCTCAAATCTGTACAAAAACAACAAAGTTAGCAGCACACTGAACCTCCTAGCTGTCTGTGTTTCCCCAGTAGGGTTCTTTTACTGACAAGAAGCCATGATATGTGTTACCAAAAAACGTCAGCTCCTAATTTGGATGAAGTTGAGATGAATAATACATAGGTCATTAAGAAGCAGTGCGGTCCATAGTAAATAAAGATCTCAACAAAATTCAACCACTGATGTGCTGAGTGCTTTGAGTAAGTCAGTCATCATCCATCTGCCTCAATTTAAGCATTCAAAAAAGGCAGATGTGCAGAGAACTAATTATTAATGTATGCCTATAAATTGTTTTGAACTTCTTTTATTAAAAACATTGACAAAGAGAAAATATTCTTGTCTGTCTGTAATGACCATTATTTCATTTTGTTTTGGGCCAAAATATGTTCTCCTACATCTTTCCTGGCTCCCTGGGTCACTGTTGCCCAGTTATTCTTACCTGATTTATTTTCTAAAGATCATTTCTAATGATTTTCTGGTCATCTCTTATAGGATATTTTTTATCATTCCCTATCTAGAGCATTAACAACAAGAACAAAAAGCTGGGGTAGTTATGAGGATGTCTGCATCATTATAACATTTATGTCAAGCAGTGGGGAAGTTCCAGTTAAGGAGGGCACAGTCATTCCTCTTTTCTGGAATATAGATGGGAAAAAATTGGGCTAATTTCCTGATCTGAACTACCATTGAAATTAAATTTTGATAAGTTTCTCAACATGTGAAATCTTGTATTCTTACAGAGAAATTTAGGTACAGGCTAGGATTGGGACCAGAAATAGAAAAAATAACATAGAAGAATGTAAAACCATGAGACAGACAGTAATAATTTAGCTAAGAACAGCCAAGTATTACAGAGTTTTTAAGTTCTAAGTGGAGGAACTGAGCTAGAATTTCAGTTATATGAAATCCAAAATTCTAAAAGTAGTAAAGCCGAAGCCAGTTAAGATCACCTGTCAAAAGGAATGACCCAGAGAATAATGCCAGGAATTCTAGGCTTACATGGACCCAGCTATCTCACAAACACTGCTGGTAAAAAAGAAGGGCACATTGAGAATAAAGGTGATCTGTTCTATAAAAATGTATCATCTCCCTTAGGAAAGCAACTCAAAAGACATATTTAACTTTATACTGTTTAAATCTATGCTAACCCAAAGGCCCATCTTGCATGTATTTTCAAGAAAAATAAACAGGTTTTTGTATGATACAATGTGCATATAATGAAATATAGCTAAGACTGGCAATAATATGAGTCCACTATACATGGAAGGTGAGCTTATACCGGCATTCCCAACTCATCTTCCTCAGGAAGTTTTGAGAGAATTTGTATGGGAGGAGAGAAACCACTAGACCTGACATTACTGATGGAATTCCAGTAGCAAAAACTTTTAAAAACTAAACCATAAGCGGGGAAACTTAGTCTGAGCCACAGAAGGAAAATAAGACAAATAAAATTTTCATAAACCAAAGTCTGCTTGTCTTGGACATTTTGCAAAAGGAAAACATTATATTATATTAACTCAAGTTGTTTATTTAAGGTTGATATTTTACATTTTAAATTTACACTAACATCATTTTGTAAACATCAAAGCAAATTTGTTTAACTTTTTCTTCCCTCATCCTTATACCAACATGAAAGCTGTATACGAAAAACCAATTTGGCCAACTACTGGTAAGTTCGTTTACTCCTTTCAGTATGAAATTTCAGGATTGTGGAGAGATATGAGGGAAGAGTAGATCTAAAAATAATAGCAAACAATGTACATCTGCTGAGGATCTGGTCAAGACTGACCAACATCTGACCATTGAAGCTGCCATCCATAATTGAAAATATTGCTGTTGCCCAATTCTGAGTACTCTCATCCATGGCAAAAACCCACGGAATTACAGCTGTCATTGTTTTGGCACAGGTGGTATTGTTTCTTCTTCTGCCAGGCCCACACATATCCTCTGCCTCCCCCAGTTTTTTCACAAGCCAACCAGCCTCACCTAGAGCTCTTCCTGTTGTAGCTGAGGTGCAGTTCTTTTGAGATTTCCTACCTAACCTGTTTATATTTCAGTGAGAATAAGCTCAAATTTATTGGACATGAGAAGAATTATCTTTTTGTTATTGGTAGGAAGAGGAAGCAAAGGAATCCTCTAAAGGTAATGTAAAAGAGATTCTAAGGCAGGACCTCCACATACAGTCATGTGGCTTAGATGACACACCTCACAATACCATACAACTTCATGAGACAACATTCATATGGACTACTATGTGAATGATGCCTCTGGAAGTTGTGAAATGAGGTGGCTTTGTTCTATGTGTCCATAGAAGTAGAGAGAGTTTACAGTCAAATAAAACTGATTCTCTTCTCAAACGTCTTCCTAGCATTCTTCTTTAAAAGGTATGTAAATCACTCTTTCGTTTTCAAGTTGTGAAAAGAATTTTTGTAGAATACAATTCCCATATTCTTCCATAATACATTATTAAAAGAACTAAAGAGGGAGAAAATCTCAAATATCTAATTTTCCTTACCAAAGAGAACGTTTCAAAAAGAAGGAAAAGTGTTTAATTTGTTTTGTTTTTCAGCTGACATGTTCACCAGAGCTCAAAAAGAACCTTCTTTATTTTTCACGTGCAAATGCACGAATTGCATTTTCCAAAAAGAATATTTTAATTATGTGAGTAGTCTTCACGATGTTATTATCTCAAGTAGCAATTTTAATTTATTAGGTTAAATCATTTCAAAGTTAAATGGCTCTATTCACATCTACTAATTTTAAAAAGACAAGAAAGTGATTAAATTTTTTATTGAACTTAGTTTGCCTTTTCCCCAAATTGAACATGGGTCGATTGTTTGCAGGTGCTGTTGTGAATCTAAAAATGCCTGTCTTAAGGATGATCCCCTATTATATTTAAGGAAGTAAAAAACCCTGGAAGTGATGCATCTCCTTTTTCTATTCCCTCAAGAAGGAAGTCACGAATATATTTTTAAAATCTCACTGATACCCTCCAGTCTGAGGGATGTGGCCTGGTGTTGAGGAAAACATGACAACAAGGCACAGGATGTAGAATGTCCTTCTAGATTTGAAATTCTTTCCTCACAATAATGTGACCATAACACATCAGAAGCCAAAAACTCTCTAAGTCACAAATTCATTTCTCTCTCACTTAAAAGAAAACAAGAGAGATCCTGCAGTGACCTTCCAAAAGTAATTATACCCACTGCAAATTCTTAACAAAAATGAATAAGAAAAGGGAAAAAAGAAAACACTAAAAGTTTAACCAACCTGGTGAAAGAATATCATAATACCTTATGTGAAGGTCATCTCCTTTGTTACAATTAAATAACATCAGAATTACCTGAAAGAATTCCTAGTTTTTTTCTTCTTTCGCCTCCACAGACAAAGGAAGGAAAGCGGAGAGACAACTGAAAAGAGAAAGATGAATGAGGGCTGAGGAAATGAAAGCCTGACAGAACAGAATCTGGAACCCAAGGACATCTTCCATGGGGTTAAGATAGGCATCTGATGCCAGTGATCTCCGTGGGGTACATTGGAGGGTTCTTCATAAATATCCCAAAGCCCACTACACTTCCCTGACCGAGGACCTCCTGCTGAGTTTCTCTTGCCCCAACACAGCCTCATTTGGCTGGGTCCTGAGAAAACTCAAGCCTAGCTATTTTTTCTATGTGCGCATTTGGCTGCAGACATATTCTTGAATATCTAACTCACACCCAATTACAGAGTACAGTTTAACCAACTGCTGGCTCCATCCTTGCCTCACCAGTAGAAGAAACACACTAGCCTGATTCCTGCCTTCACAGTTTTCTGGACAAGAAGTAAGTACAGGCCTCCTCATTTTGCAAACAGCTTCAATTTTCTGAACGGTTTTTGGAGTCCCCCTTTATTTGACTTGAAGAAAAGGGAATGGACTGCCCTCTCCTAGCCTGTCTTTTCTTTTCCATGAGTAAGAAAAAAAGAAATGTTGTAGTATTTTCCACACCTAAAAATTCTCTTCACATAATTCACTAGAAAAATCTCTACCCCCCTCTAATGTAGACTAGATCTATGTGGATACCTGTTAAGTGTATGCTTCAAAGATGTATCTAGCACATCTGTTTAGATAATGAAGTACTTTTTACCCATTGATCTCAACTTTGAAGTTTAGCTAGTGTTCTGGACTATTAGGAAAAGTCTTATTTACTTTATGTTATATAATATTTGTAATACTTTGTTTATTACATTTTTTGTGGCCACATATTTTCAGTTGGTCTAACTCATATTTGCTAAACTAGAATGCCTTGCATTTCTTCAAAGACTGGGAAAAGTAAAGCATCTACCTATTATTTATTATCACAGAGGGGCCATGATTTGAGTCTTTTGGTTTAATGGTCCACTGGAATGTCAAACGAGAGGTTCTCTCTTTTTATTAGACAAACCAGTTATTACTAACTTAAATTTTAATGTCATGTAAATTGAATCTTCTCCTATTATTCCAGATTTTCTTTTAAAATACCAAAAGAAGAAACATATGGCTAGGTCTAGTAAATGTATCTTCTAAATGCCATGCTTTCTTTTTAAATCCAAACAAAAAGGTCAGTCCTCATGTCTGGAACAGAGTATGGATGCTCATATCCACAGATTTGCAGATAGATTAGGAAGCAAAAAGTAAGAAGCACATCATTGTATGGAGGAGTTGGACTCTAAGTGTATGACTTTTAGCAAGCACTTAATTTCTCTAGACTTCACTTTCTTAAATATATAGAAGATATGCCAAACTACCCCTCAAAACTCATGTTTCTTTCCTCTTTCTAGGTACAAAACTAGACTACCTTCCCCAGCTCCCCACCAATTAAATGAAGCCACATTGTTGAGTTCTACTCAATGGACTGTGAGCAGAAGTGACGTTTGCCTTGGAGGCCTATCTCATAAAGACCTCCCAGATACACGCCTTTCTGTTCTCTCTTCTTCTGGCTGGCTGGAAAAGAGATGACCCTCGGAGAGACTTTGACAGCCCTGCTTATTGGAGACAATGCTATGTGCCTTCTCAGAATATCTCATTTCCTCATTCTTTCCAAAGATCCAATCACTGCCTGGAGCACTCCACAGCTGCCTATACTGGTTCCGTTGATGAGTTCTCCAAGCTTGCTGAAGCCCCAGGTGAATCCTCATATCTACATGGCCCTCATGTCCCACACTCTCTGTAATCCCCTCTACTTCCACATTTGCATGAAATGCTGCACTGAATGGTCATTTCAAGTAAGGACCGTACAACCTAAAAGTGCTAAGAAGTTACAGCCTTGTAGCATGAAACTTGACCACTGAGAAACATGAAATAAGACCAATCTTAGTTGGAGAAATGGCTCCACACTTAGAGAAGCCTCTCTAATGGGCTCCTTTTCTTCCAGCATGTCTTGAAAGAAAGGTCCAAAGGAGAATTTTCTACTTCTCTCCACCTCCTTCCCTCTCCTGACCCCAACTACCTTAGGCCTTTTCTACTTACCCATTATATTTAATATTTTTCTTTACTCCATTTTTAAAATATTTTTCGACTCCTGCCTTATCATATGGGCTATTTTTATTTTAGACCAGAGATACTAAACCCATGTATAATTTAGGGAGAACATTTCCAACATGGAGGCAAGAATATCACTACATATTATATATTATTAATCATGAGTTAGCTCTTTCCCTTTGTTTGAAGAGTCGGTCCAACTAGCCATAAAATGACAGAGAATATGTTTATCTTACAACTCAGACTATTTGAAGTAGGAAGAATGTGATGACAGCTCCAGGTCAATACTTTAAAAATATGACCTTCATGAACAAAAACTTCCCCTGTTGGGAGAGGGGACTGAATTTAGTAAAATTAACAAAGACACAGATAATTTTACTTGTCTGATTCTGCAAAAGAAGTGACTGAACTTTCCAAAAGAACTCCAAGCAGGTTTGATTCCTCATAGGTGTTATACCCTCTGCTTCCGTCCTAGACTCTCTTTATGCCATGCTTTTGTTTTTATTTTGAGCCTAGATTTTGTAATCATCTCCATTTACTAACCATATAATTTTTGGCAAATAATTTAAATTTATTGAGTCTCAACATTTCACCATAAAATGTGAATAGTATTTACTTCCATAAGTTATTGAAATAATCAAATATGATAATGTGCTGAGAATAGTCTAACATATGATTTGTCATATGATAAATACTCACTAATATGTTGAGTCTCTCCCTTTCCTTTATTGTCATCTTTCTGTAGGTAATTGAAACTATAAGTCAATGCTGAGCATGATCTGGAAAGGTAGATTACATCAGATTGCAAGTAAGAAAGTTAAACTATTCTTGCCATTTGTGTGTGAGGGTCTTGAGTCAAGAGGGACGCCTACCTTGAGTAAATGAACTACTTACAAATGTCTGCTTCGATAAGTCCAGTGTTTCTATTAGAAAATCGAATTCTACATTAATGAGTTTTCCCTCTTTCTAGGTCACATAGGAAAATATAGAATTTGGCTTGGAAGGGATAGTAATTTCTCTGTTCCTTTAAATCATTGCAAATTTCTGTACTTATCTTTCAAAGACAAAAATCATTGCAAATTTCTGTACTTATCTTCCAAAGACAAAACAATGCATTAAGAGAAGTCATGCAAGTAGAAAATAAATAGTACTGCAGGATGCTTTCTCTTTATTGACAATTGAAAGAAGATTGAAATAAAACAGCGAGGTAGACAATTTAGTCAAATGGTAGAAGGGTGATTAATGCTCTTCGCAATTTCTAACCAAGACAAAGCATTTATTTTACTGTTTGTTAACAGCCCCCATGGCCCTTGGTCATTAGTTTTGACAGGCTTTAACCAGAATCCTTAAGAATATACAAAAACCCACTTCCTAGGCTAAAAACAAAGGAGTTAGGTAAATAATAAGGTAAAGGAGTTAATCAATTGTGTTCTTGTATATTTTAAATCAATATCCCTGATTAAACTCATTTCTCATAGACTTGTCAGATCGTCTCTCTCTGTCTGCGCGCACACACACACACACACACACACATATACCCACCCATCTATAAAATGAGATCCTACAGTCATACTAAAAGGAGCTTCCAAAGACTCTGGCATGTGTGATCCTGCCTTCCAACAGGTCAAAAGTATGAAATAAGTTGGTATCTAACCTGCTTATATAGCTAATGCCCTTCATTGGTCATCTAGTCTACTATCTAATAATCCAAATAGTAATAAATAAACAAACAAAAAACCTAAACAGGTTGTTTTTTTAAAATCCGTATTGTATCCACTTCAATTCATGTCAACAAATATTTACCACTTATACCTTTTACCATGTGCAGACAAGAGTATTAGGTGCTACATTTAGTTTATTCAGGTCTAGCATGATGCTAATGAGGCCACATTTGTAGAAACAAGCTTCCAAATGGTCTGGTTAATGTAGATCTGTTATCTATATTATATCACAGACTGCTTTCCTAACCCTAGTTTCTAACCCTGAAAATATAAAATTGAAGACATCCATTCCTTGGAGAAAAGGAAGACCAAGCAAGAGATTATGGCTCCATTAGACAACAGAATCAAGGCACAAATCCTACAGAGCAGCTAGTACCCCCTAAAGGCAAGACATCAGTCTTCTACCCGCTATAATTTCAAGTTCTCTCCCTTCACATCCCTTGTAGAGAAATCTGATCACTAATCTAATTCAGTGCCTATAATTCTGAGTTTTTTTAAGCTTTAGTCAGATTAAAACTTCTGTCTACTACCACACTCAAACAGCCGCCAATGTGCCAGGCCCTCAGAGCTTCATTTCTAACACTTAAAAGGTGATCATTACTAATTTTTCTTCTGCTCAACAGTCTTATGCTGACACTGTATAAAGAGCTTTATTATATCCTTCTTTGCAGCTTACCCTAATGATACCACTTATAAATATTTTTTAAAAAATAAGGGTATTCCTTGTTACTGTAAATAATTTTTATATTAGGTGAATCTTGGCTACACAAGAATAATAAAAGGGAAGGAGAAACAGTTGCCAGAACAGTTGATAGGCTCTGTTTGCCAAAGTGTTAAAAATATGATTCTTTCTCTGAAATTAGATACCAATACTGTATTTCTATCACTAATGTCTTTAAATTTTTTTCATGTGAATGTTATGTTTTTGATTGAGTCGGTGCAGTCTGAATTGTTGAATCAGAAAACTGTTCATCTTTAAAATTGAGGGTGCAAAGGAGGAATCTTTAGTTTTTGCAAATTTTTATATACTTTGTTGGTAATCATTGCACTTTCATAAATGTTTTTAAGTATTCAAATTTAAAAAGCAATTGGGACTTTTGGGAGTACAGAATGAAATTGATTTTAACTCGGTTTTTACTTGGTTAGAAAGAACTCATAAGGCTGTAAACTTCTGAGCTTTAAATTAATAAGAACTTGTTTCACCAGTTTTCTAGATTAGATGCACATTTTGCAAAAAAAAAAAAAAAAAAACCTCTAAAAGAAACAGAGTTGCTAAACTAGTCTTGTTTTCTCTAACCAAGTTTTAAATAAAAGTGTATAATTAAAGATCATATTCTATTTTGTTTCTTTTCACTTGGAAGATTTATGGATTCTGTAAATTCTTGCAAATTTATTGACTTGCTAAAATTTATGTGTAACCCCAAAATCAATACTTGCCATGCTGTCACATTCACAGACATGCACAGAGCAGAAGAAACTCTCAGTCATCCAATGGCCACATTCCCAGCTGAGGTTGAACAAGGAGACACTCTGCCTTCTTGTTTCAGCTCTCATATAATAAACAAGTGTCCTTTTTATGGTCTATTTAGTGCCATATTTTTCACGTTTGCTTTTGTTGGTTATTTTGCTGTTTAAAATAGCCCCCCAAGCAAAATAATAAAGTTTTATCTAGTGTTCATAAGCACAAGAATGCTTGATGGGCCTCACAGAGAAAATATATATGTTGAATAAGCTTCCATCAGACATGAGTTATAGCAGCAGTCTCCAACCTTTTCGTACCAGGAACTGGTGCTCCTATGAGAATCTAGGAACCGACACTTGTATGAGAATCTAATGCCTGATCTGGAGAAGAGCTGAGGCAGTGATGCTAGCACTGGGGATCAGCTGCAAACACAGATGAAGCTTCCCTCACTCACTGCCACTCACCTCCTACTGTGTGGCCTGGTTCCTAACAGGCCACAGACCAGTACCAGTCCACAGCCTGGGGGTTGGGGACACCTGAGTTATAGTACTGGTGGCCAGGAGTTCAGTGTTAGTGAATCAACAGTATATATTAAATAAGGTGTCTTTAAACAGAAATACACACTAAAGAAAGTTATGTATTTAGTAATCACACACTGATCAATGTTGTGATGAGAGCTCACAGAACCCTAACCCTGTTTTGCCCTAGTTTGGTATTCATTAATTTAGTGTTTGAGGCAACTTTATAGAACACCACTACTGTGAGTAACAAGAATCTACTGTGAATACTTGTGGTCAGAATTAGTCTACAGATGATCAGATGATGGGTATACTCTCAAGCCGCTTTTCAATAAGATCCCACAGGTGCCTTAAGTCAATTTTTACATCTTCCCATTTAACCAAGAAGTTTGCTCACTTTACCTCCCACCCCTACCTCATTTTTGTAACCACTTGTTAACTTGGGTTCTGCTACTTAATACAATAGGTTCAAATCCCTATAGAAATCTGAAGCCCTCCTGGGATTTCTACAAATACCCAAGGATTGTATGTTTTCTTCCTCACCTCTGGCTCATTTTACTGGTTCTGTATTTCATTCAGTCCATGGACTGCCTTACTATCCCATTTCCATCAAAAATGATAAATACACAAAAATCTTATATAAGCCATTGACAACTTTATGGATGTCAACTGAAGTTTTGGGGCTGTGGAAACAAGACAGAATCATAGTTCAGGAAAATAAGCAACTTTACAGTAAACATTATGCATTTTATTCTTAAGATATCTTTCAGCCACACCATCATTAAAGAATTTTCAGTGCTTAGTCCTCCTTCATCGTGTCTTGGCCTCACACCACCGAGTTTCAAACAAAAGCAAAAAAAAAAAAAAAAAATGTTATTTTCTCTTGGAGAGAAATTTACTATCCCATTATTTTGCCCTGGAGCAACATGTTAGTTCATACCTTAAGGGGTGTATCATCTATACCAAGTGGCACATCGAGGTCTTTTTCTGAACAAAAACAAGAAGTTTCCTCAATAATAGGAATTCTATTGCCAGCTAGCTTTTGGTGAAAAATATGAGACTTAGAGCAGTTTGGTGTCCTTTTAGCATCTCAGAACTAGTACATACTGAAGCCAGGATTGTAGGCCACAGTCTGTTATCTTAACCCCAAAATGATTATGTCTCCTCTTCACAAATACTATCCCTTCCTCTCCTTGATATTCTACCTCACATATAAATACTCACTAAATTCATCTTTCAAATAACAGAATAAAGAAAATTGTATCAGTCTAATAGAAAGCAGGAAGGTGAAAAGAAAAAGAACAATAACTACAAAAAACAAAGTAAGATAGTAAAAATAAGCCCAAATATATGAAGTGCCACCAAAAAACTTCAATAGTTCAAATTGTAGTAATCCCCTGACTTTTGTTTAATTTCAACCTATGCTCTGCTTTCAAAACACCTAACTAAAACCAAACCAAACTGGAAAATTGAAAATACAGGTAAAGGAACAGAGAAACTATCAAAATACTAGTCTTACAAAAAGCTTGATTACCAATATTAGAATCAGGCAAAATAAGATCAAGTCATTAACCAAGATAAAGAAGAAATCTACATAATAATAAAAAGAAGAATGCACTAAGAAATAATATTCATGAACTTGTATGTATCTAATAGCTTGGGCATAAAAAGCAGACACTTTTAAATACCTTTATTAGAAATATATATCAAAAGCAACAAATGAACAGGACAAACAAGCAGAGACTCATGGACATGGGACATGGACAATAGACCAGAGGGTAGTGGGGAGAGGGGAGGAAGATAGGGTGAAAGAGTTCGAACATGTGGTGACAAAAAGAAATTTAACTATGGGCAGTGAACACACAATGCAATGTACATATATATGCCTTATTGTTGAATTGTATACCTAAAACGTACTGAATTTCATTGACCAGTATCACCATAATAAAAAATAAAATAAAATAAAATAGAAATATATATCAAAAAGAATGTACTTCTCCTGCTGCCTGAAGAACTAATTATGATACTTCATATAAATCAAATTCTACTCCCCTTTTGTGAAATGGTGATATTTACCTTTGTCTTACTAAATGCAATGTTTTTATTTTAACTAGTTAAAGCTTAATAAGCAGCTATATACTGATATGTATATGTATGTAAGTAGGCATGTGTATATGAGAGGAAAAGAAGGAAAAACAAACGAAATAGAAAAGATCCACCATAAAAATTTAAGTACTGTCAGGTACAGAGACTTACACAGAGGAAATGAGTAAATCAAGAGGAAGGACAAGGAAGGAACTACCAAAGTCATGATGGACACTGGAAGGAAGAAAAGAAAGAACTAGTTACAAAGGCCTGGATGCAAAGAGCTACAAAAAATAATTAAGATAAAAAAATATATTTTCTTTGGAAGCTTACACAAGTCACATAGTAAATAACAAGGAACATTCTTGACTATTTCAAAAATGAACAGGTTTTCAACATTAAAATGGATATAATCCTTGGCTCCAAAGTATCTCCTGAAATCACTTTTGATAAAAAATAAATTTTTATTGGATTGCATCAGGAGGTCATTCCACAAGGCACTTGCTTTGGTGGAAGCTTTTCTTAAATTTTGAATACGAAATGAGCTGTATCACGAAAATATATAAAATCTGACAGCTTATATGATGAATTAAAGAAAAATTAAGTTCTTTAGTGCTTTGAAAACAGAGGTAATTAAATAGTAATGCAGTTCACAAAGGACGTTGAGTTCTTTCTCATTACTTTGATCTGTCACCAAAGCTAAACAGATAAATTCATGAATTCTCAGTATCTTCTTAACCCTTAGAAAATCATTGGACATTGGTAGATTCTTTACTGAAAAGCAGATGTCTGAAAAGCTTAGAATTTGTACAAAACAAGCTAAAAAGAGCAGGTTCCTATCTTCTATAAACCTACCACCATAGCCAGGCAATATTGATGAGGCTGAAAGATTCAATTATGTCAATAAAATACAAAAAAAAAATTAATTATTTATAGAAAAGAGAGTTTAAATGTTTTCCTGCCTATGAGTTTTTTCGAACATGGGATCCATGTCTTTTTCAGCTCAGTTCCTCTAGGGACTGAAACATGTCCAGGCATAAAATAGGTACTCCATACTTGATTCTTGAGTGGAATCGAAATAAGAAGGCATTGATGCATTAAATTGGATCTGAAATGCAAAGGGAACACTAGGAAAGCCACATTTGTGGAGAATTATGACATCCTTGAATGGCTGTTTTCACTACCCAGCACCCACTGGTGATAGTGCTCTGATGCTTGTTCTCCCACCCTCTCAGCACATGGGCTCAGGTGAGCCTTCACAGATAGCTTAGGGCTTGTGGGACACAGACCTAAGCCAATCAGCACGGCACATTACTCTGGGCCAGATTGATTGGTTCAGTGATGGGCATCTGAGCCAATAATAGATACTTCTAGATATCCGAGGACAATGTTTCTTACTCTTTTGCATGGGGTTTGAAGATCAGACCACAGAAAGATTAACATTTGTTGCTGATCATGAGGGGAGAGGTGTCCTGGGGTCAAAGTCCACCAAGAGGATGTAGAGATGAGAGACAGAAAAACCCCAGCTCTAGTGCCTGTATCCAGCCAAACCATATGTCTGTCATTCAGTGTTATTTTGAAACATAACTTTCAGCAAAGAAAAAGGAATTTTTTTCTTTATGTTACACAGTGTTTAGTTTTCTCTGCTGTTGCCAAATCTCATTGATACACCTTTTCCTTTTCTTCACTCATTCATGAATGATTCCTGGTCCTCAAAACCACCCTCCTTAATTTCTGTGATTCTGCTCACTCTACCCCTTTCCCGATGTACTTGTGTTCCAGAATTGTTTTATTTGTGTGTAGGCCTGTTTTCCTTCTAAAACATGAGCTCTACCAGGAAAGGGATTGTGTCTTATTCATTTTATAACCACAGAGCCTACTCAATTTATTTTCTGGAACATAGTAGGCATTTGAACTAATTGTAGAGACAGTGTGTATGGTGCTGTGGAGAGAGCTTAAAGCAAGCACAACTAGATTCATACTAGCTACCTGTCTATACTTGCAACCATTTCAGCACTTCACTGTCCCCACATATAAAATAGAAATAATAACATAACCTTTATGATTGCAGTGAAATTTAAATAATCTTGGAAATAATGTTGGAAATAATGTTTGAAATATATCTATATCTACCTTACAGAAAGTCCTCAATAATCATTAGTTTTTTTTTTCAGCTCCATTCCCAATAAACATTGTATAAGTTGATAATTCAAGCAGAAGGTAATAAGTGTGTGATAAAGAACTATAGTTAAAGGGGGGAAAAAGACCAAATTTAAGAGATAATGTAAAGTAAAAACAAGAAGGACTAAATGGATGGAGTGAAGAACACAAATAATTAAATGTAACCAAGAAGATTCAAGGACCCAGAGAGTTCACGGATAATTGCATCATGACCAAGAAAAAAAGCACAGACCATATTATCAGCTGGTTAAGAAGTCCTCCTTCAAAGATCTAATAATGTAACTGGAAGTAGCAGTGGTAAACTGTAATTGAACTGCTGTGAACATGTTGATTAGTCAGACTTTAATTCTCTATTAGGGTCTCCGTCAGCAATTCCAGTAATTAATTGCCCAAATTAGCTGTAAGCATTAAGCTCACTGATAAACAATTTAATGGTAACACACAGTATATCACCACAACAAAAAAGAAACAGCTGAATATCCAAAGTGAAGCAGAGCAACCTTATAAAAATCACCTTAGTATTTAGTTGATACAGTTCTCTTCCTAAGTATTTAATGTCCCAGGCTAGCCTACAGAACTTTCACTGAACCCTTCTGATGAGATTTGCTGACTGTAAATAAATCTAAATATTAAATAAGTCTGAATATCAAATGAAGTAGAGGTTGAAACACCTGTTCAGATGTCGTACAGATCAATGAGTGAACTATTTTAGCTCACGTATATCTTTCTCATTACAAGAAAAGAGTTAAGCTTAATTATGACAATGCACTTCTGCTGATGGAGTGGACAGTGTCAATAAGTTCAACGAGAATATATGTAGATTATCTATAGTTTTAACCACATTTTTCTTCAAGCAATATAAATCCATATACACAAATTTAGACAAAGGGTGTAGCATCTTGACTACAGGACGACTGTGAATGGGTATTTCTGGATGACTGACATTTTTAAAAAATTGATTTCATAATTTCACATATTCTTTTAATTATCTTGGGTGAAAGTCTTTCTAAAATAAATCACTTACTTGCCTGACTCTTTAAACAAAGAATATTAATGACCCAAATTTGTCATTATAAATAACAATTATTAAAGCCTGAAATACTTGAATACCCTTTAAAACTAATGTTTTCATTACTGGGAATTTATCTTTATTGAATAACCAGAAAAGTGCATAAAGTTTTCACTATAAGGATATTCATATAAAGTTTGTTTCATAAATGATGAAATGTACACTCAAAAGCCATTAAAATAGTATAGATAAATATGAAACATTTACAATATTTTTACAAAATGAAAAATGACACTTTTAAGAAAGAAAAACATAAATGTTACTATGAAAATATTAATTGTGATATTGTGCAATGATACTGTGGCGGCCTTAAAACCTCCTGATGAGCATAGAGCCGTTTGCTCTAACACAAATAAGTAAACAGGCTCTATTATTGTCCTTTTCAGCTCTTGCACCTAACTTTTGTTTCTGCCTTTCTCCATTGCTGTAGGGCTGCCTACTCTATCTTTGCATTATTGACAGTGTGCTTGTCCTTAGCAGCCCTCCTCCATTTTCATTCTTAGAATCATGAGATTGAATAGGATGTCAGTGATCATTGAAGACAAATACCTGAATACTCAAGTCACCTCACTGAGAATTCTGCCAAATGTCATCCAGCTGTATCTTGTACCCACCCACTTAGGACAATTTGCTTCTTCCTCTGGCTGCCATGGGTTCTTTTAATTTTGTAAAGTGCTTATTTTCCCCTTACAATGTTCCCCTTTGGTTTTAGTGATAGCCCTTGAGACCATTCAAATCTAAGTTCCATGCCAGTTACAGTTCTTTAAATATTTGAAAATAACTATCATGGTCCCCAAGGTCTTCTCTTTTTCTTCGTTTTTCATTCATTCAATGAATCATTATTTATTTACTCCTTACTTAGCACTGGGAACTGCCCTCGACACAGGAAATATAGTAGTGACTAAGACCAATAAGGTGCCTGTCATCAAACTCACATTCTATGAAAAAAACATAATTCAAAAAAAAAATTAAAATATTTTCTTATAGAGAATATATGTAACAGTGTGCCTAGAAAAATTCAGGAATTTTTCCTGATGACCCATCCATAAATATCTAAGCATTAAGAGATTCCTGGTGATTTTGACATTTAATGAAATTTTATCAGCAGATTATAAGCCAAAATAAAATTTCTGAACACTCTGTCATTTACATCATAATCCAACACCAAAAGCAACAAAAACAGGTGGTGTGGAAAATAAGGCTCTAGAGATTATCCATGTCATTCCTGTGGATCTTCACAACTGTGTAAAAGTCACTAGGCCTTTGGTGCTCTAATATCATGAACAGTTAGTTGTGAAATGTGTTTAGCAAACTTGCTGTCTTTAAATCTACTTTGTTGAAAAATAAAAAAAATCTTGGCTCATTGACTTCATTAAATACTTTTTAAAAGTTGTTCTTCTAAACAACATTCCTAAAAATTACACAGCTTGCATCAGATTTCATCTTCACCACGAATGAGACTCATCTTCATCTTCATCATCATTATTATGCAAAAACAAACCTGAGATTTCTGTTTCCTAAAGAAAGAGAGGGTAAAATCTATTTAATGGTACAAAAAGTTAAGTAAAAATACTTTTTAGCCCAAAGGACAAACAGACTAGTATTTAAAATCTGGGCTGGATTTACAAGTGATGCACTCAGATTATCTTTCAGGGCAAAAAAAAAACCCAAAACATTTTTTTAAGTGTAATATAGTCATCTTCCCTGCAAATTTGTCTTAGTTTTAAGAAAATAATACATGAACATTTACTAGAGAAAATAAAAGAAAAATTCCCTAGGAAGTATTTTTGATGACATTAATTTTATTCCATTAATATGAAAATGAGAAAAGTAAATGACCATTCATACTCCTAAACCTTTCCTTTTAATATTTGATTCTTTATGCGAATAAAGAATTCAGAAAATTCAGGGAAGAACAAAATGAGATGAAAAGTTTTCTTGCTAATGAAAATCAAAATTATAAAGTCTGTGCTCTGAACATTAGAGCCCATAGTTCATATGTTTCCTCCTCATCGGAGAGCCCAGTGGATCTCAAAATATGATCCCTGGACCAGCGGCATCAGCATCGTCTGAGAATTTATTAGAAATGCACATTCTCAAGCCTCACCCTGGCCCTGAACCTACTAAATCAGAATCTCTGAGGGCAGGGTCCAGCAACCTATGTTTTAACAAGCCTTCCAATGTTTCCGGTACTTGCTATGAGAATTTTGGGGCTAGCCCCCTACTCTTTGAAATGTGATTCTTAACAGCAAAGGTATCACCTGAAGTTATTAAGAAATTCAGTTTTTTGGGCCTTATCGCAGAACTATGGCATCAGAACATGCTTTTTAACAAGACCTTCAGATAATTTCTCTGCACATTAAATTTGGGACCATAGGGTCCACCATTCTGTCATGGTTTTCAGCCTTGGGTACATAATAAAACCACCTGGTGATTCTAATTTAACTGGTCTGAGATGTTATCTGGACACCAGGGAGTTTTCAAAGCTCCCAGGTGATGCTAATGCTCAAGCAAGGTTGAGAAACCCTGCTTTAAGCCTTCAACAGAGTTTATTTACTTTTGTTTCTAGCAAGCTTCTTCATGTGATTTCTAACATTGCAGGAAATCTTAACCTTCAGCTATATTAATAGAAGAAGACCATCCCAGGTAAGAGAGGTGATTATTTCACCTTACAGTAAAATGATCTGATCATACCCAAAGCACTGCCTTCAGCTCTGCGCTCCTTTCTGGAGAAGAATGCAGAAAAACAAGAGCACGTTTAGTGGGGTGAGACCAAGAGGAGCAACACAAATCATTCCTGTGAGAAATGTTTACAGGAATTTGTAATGCTTAGGCAGCCAAAATGATCTTTTTAAACGTAAATCAGATTTTATCACTCTTGTGCCTGTCACTTGCCTTTGCACTTGGAAAGAAATCTAAGCCTTTTCCCAAGTCTCTGCATGATCTCGTGCTGTGTATCTCTCTCACCTCATCTCATACCCTTTGCTCATCTCCTTTCTCACCAGTGGCCCCTTTATGTTTCTTGATCACCGAGAGTTTTTGTATCTGGGAGTGAATTCACATTCTGTTTCTTTTGCCTGAAGTGCTTTTCCCCTGGCTTATTCCATGGGTGGAGCTTCAACTTCTATGTCTCTACTCAGATACAATGCCTTCCCTATGTACTCAGTTTCTCCCAGTCCATTCTGGAAAAAAGCCTACTTAAGTTCTTCCTGGTACCTACTGTGATCTGTAATTATCTTGTTTACTTGTTTATTTATTTATTTATTATCATCCCTATAATGCAGTCTAATAAAAATATATGCTACTAAACTGAAGAGAGTTGAGTACTATAAAGAGAACTAAAGTGAATTGCTCTTCCAGAACTGTTTCTCGGTAAACATCTTTCTGAATGATATTTTTCTTTCAGGCTCATCTACATAACAAAAAATTAACAGATATATTATACTTCATCGGTTATATATATTTCTGATGTGACATCATTTATTTCCTTTTTCTGTGTATCATTCAAGAAATGATTATTTAAATTGTCTTATTAATAATACATGCTTAAAATACTAGACCAGAAGTCTCTATTTTCCCTATATAAATACTTGTTTATTCAATAATTATTTTGTTGACATACAGAAACTACCAAATAATATATGATTAACTGTCTCTAATGTAGATACAAAAAAGGAGCAAGTTTAGCACTCTTCTATGAATTAGTTAAGCATTCATATGGTTATAATATAATCAAAACTGTTTTAAAAAAATCTAAACAATCGTACAATTCACTTCAAAATAGCATGGATTCTTACAGGTCTAAATTATATATGAAGATGCAAACTGCATGCTTGTCAAACCCGACATGGGAGGGTGGATGATTGGAAAGCTCCAAGTGCTCTATTAATTACCTGTTATTCTCAGAACAAAGAATAATAAAAGGTGCATAACAGAGTTCTTTCTCCTATTCAATTTAAAATGTCAAATTACTTTATTTTTTTAACACTTCTGATTAGAAACATCCTTTGAAGGATAACCAAAGAGAAAAAAGAAAAATCTCCCTTCAAGCTCCATTTTATTGAGTTATTTTTAAGAAAATTGAAGAGAAAGATTGACTTGAGGACTTACTCATAATAAATCTATTCTGGCAGAAACCCAAACAGAAACTAAAAGTTTCACATTGAAAATGGAATTTGATTGACATCTTGCTTGACATCAGTCTTGACGGTTTAAGAAAATCAGTGAGTTAACGTGGAGTGCCTTGCA
This sequence comes from Eidolon dupreanum, assembly GCA_028627145.1. Classification (NCBI taxonomy): domain Eukaryota; kingdom Metazoa; phylum Chordata; class Mammalia; order Chiroptera; family Pteropodidae; genus Eidolon; species Eidolon dupreanum. The sequence continues at coordinate 47,323,670 of CM053501.1, read as the reverse complement.
AAGAAGTATAGAAAAACCAAAGTGTATTTACCAAGATTCAGACTCGTGATAGAGAGGTAAATTTGAACAGTGAAACTTTGAATTGTCTTTTTCTCAGAGTTAGCTATGGCATGCAACCAGTTTTGTAATTTCTTTCTTGACTTATTAACTGGATTACCCAGCTCCAGGATCCATGCCTGGAACTGCATTCCTGAAATCACCAGGTTATGAGTATTGCAGGTTGATATATTTTTAAGGGAATTAGCCCTTGCAGGCAACCCTTGAGGGCAATTAGAATGATGGCACCTGGGAAAGCAAAATAACAAAAAGCACCTGTAACCAAAATAGCTCTACCAAGGTATTATCATTCAAGCCAATACTAAATGTGTATAATTTCTTCTGTGACAAGAGATGGAAGAAACTAAAATTAAATTATTGGTTAGACGTTTTTTAAAAAAAAAGCAAAAAACAAAAACAAACATGCCATTTGGAAAAATCAAACCCAGAAAGTAAATTATAAATATAAAATAAACTGAATAGGAGAAAATGCTACTCCTAAAGAAATTCTTTAGGAGTCACTATCATTCAATATTTTTATTAAAGTTTGGCTTGGATGGGAAACTACCTCTTGGATGGGAGACCAACTATGAAGACCAGGTGCTGTAGGCGTGAAAAATAAAAAAATAAGGGATTGTAAGCTGACAAGGTCCTTGAAATCTGTGAGGTCAACCAACAGTTGCCTCATCTAAAAAAAAAAGTTTGGAGTAAAGATTTTAATGTTAATTAAATTTATAAATCATTAAGATAATTGCAATGTTTTTTAAAATTAGGACTAAAATAAAATATCTTAGAAAATTGGGTTAAAAATAATAAATATAGTTAATTCACTAAAGGAAAAATGTGGTTCACATAGAAAACAGTGAATGCTATAAAACACCAATGAAGAAAGACCACAAAATGCAGGAGAAAAATTAAAGATATCAATAATATGTCACTGATACAAAAATCAATATATTTTATTCATTAAATATTGCTTTAAACACAGTTGATTGAATTTTATTCATTGTTTTCATTTAGAACCAAGTGAAGTTCATTCTGGGAGTATATGTAATAAAAGAAACACATTATATCATTCAGAAGAAAATAGAAGAATTAATAAAAGATTAAGAAAGAAATCTTTTTGCTATAAAAGTTACATAAAATCTGTTAGTCCAGAAAAAAAGAAGACATAGCAAAAATGATGAAACTCTTGTATAATTTATAAATAGAAAGTAGTACTAGGTGTAATGGTTAAAAGACTTAAGTCATAGGCATGAGTTTGAATACTACCTCTTCAAATTCCTCTGTCCACAAAAAAAAAAAACCATGACTTGATAAGTTACCTCACCTTCTAAATTTCCTCATCTGCATAATGCAGAAAATAATGGTATCTAAGATTGTAGGATTGCTGTGAGAATTAAGTGAAATAATAGTTTATATTGATTTCTGAGCTCGTTTCCTGAGTTAAGAGAATTCATTTATAATTATGTTTTTCTATAGCCCAAAACAAGTAATACCAAAATAAATCCCAATAATGGGTTATTTTAAAACTAAATCATTCTTACCCCAAAATTTAGGGAATGGTCTAAATCAGATTCCAAATCTGTAAACAGAGCTCATTTATAATATTTTATTACATGTCACAAGTGCCTTTTGTCCAAGGACAAAACTACAGTTTACTCTCACTTTTCATCTTTTGTGCCTTAAATTTAACTTCTAAGATTTCTAAACTTGACATGTTCTTTCCTACCTAAAACCTATATATCCTCACTCTTTTCCCATTCCACATACATATAATTTGCAATCTACTTTTTTTCTAGTCTCTTCCCCCAAAAGCCTACATTGCTTATCACTTCTCTGACTGCTTTGATCAAACTTTAGCTGTCCTAATTTGCATATGAAATGTGTGCACTCTATGAACAGTGTTGGTGGGACATTTGGGAAAAATGTAGACCAATAACCTGTAAAACTATAACTAATTGCACCATTTCATGTATTTTGTTATATATAGTTATCAAAAAGGTTTTCATGTAGTTTTAGGTAAATTTACTAAAAAAAAGGTACATCTTTTCTAATACACTGGACATCTGCATTCCTAGAGGAGAGAGAACATATTATATACATGGTTAGATGTGAATATGAAAGCAATCATGGCAAGCACCCAGCATTCTTTCATGATTCATGAATCCTATCACTAAGACCTGGACTATCTGAAGTGTCAGATGAAGGAAAACCCGGCTCCATTTTATTAAGACTAGATCATTTAGTAATAGGAAGGCTGTTAAAAAAAAAAAAATATATATATATATATATATATATATAGATAGATAGATATAGATATAGATATAGATATAAAATAATCCAGATTTCATCTACAAATAAATGAAATTGATTCTTTGAATCTCATATTTTTACATACAATGTGAGAATTTGCAGCTAGATACAGTAAACATCTTGATGTCAGGCAAGGAAATATTAAAGGGATTTTTACTAGGAAGTTTAACAGAAATAAGTTCAGACCTAAATCTAATAAGTCCAACACTAAATTCTTGCTTTTCTCCCCAGACAAGATTTAATTTTGCCTGAGCCTTCTGCTTTCATCCTTTTGTGCTCAAAGAAATGGCTAACCACAAAGTATTCTGCCCTCCAAGATAACTTCCCTCCGCCCTTCCTCAATAACTCAGATAAGGGCCCCCTTCAACCTCCCCCACGACTCCCATAAGATGACTTGATGACTCCCTTGCCTACCTGCCTCTCTCCCATGGCCTTTCTTTTTCTTTGAGATGATCCTCATTAATAACCTTTCTCCCTATTGCAACAAACTGAGTAAAATCATCTTCTTAATTGTCTTGCATTTTGTCTTTCACAGACCAAAAACCTATTCCAACTCTTAGCTCAGTTGATGGTAACCCATTTGAATGATGGCTCAGGCCAAAAGTCAAAGAGTGATCCTTGACTTCTCTCTTCCTCTCAAATATTCCCATCTGATTTGTCAGGAAATCCTTTTGATTCAAACATCAAAATATTTACAGAATCTAACCACATCTAAACAATTTCTCTATTATCACCATTGGTCTGAGCCACTATCATCTCTCACATAGATTATTGAAATAACCATCCCACTGGACTCAGCTTTACCCTTGCCTGGTTATAGAATAGTCTCAACAAATAACATGAGTGAACTCCAAAAATTCAGATCATGTCATTCTTCTAGTCAAACTTCTTCAAAGTTTCCCAAATTCAGTCAAAATCTTTACAACGGGCTTAAAGTTCTCTGTGATCTGGGCCCCCATAATGTCTCTAAACTCATAACCTACCACTCTTTCCTACTCACTTTATTCTAACAAAACTGGCCTCTTTTCTTTCTGCCTCAGAATCTTGGCCTCTACCTTGAACTCCCTTCTTTCAAATAGCTACAAAGTTAATCAACTCTATCAAGTGTTTGTTCAAATGTCACCTTCTCAGTAAAGCCCATCTTTTAAAAATTATACACACAAACCAGCATTCTATATCTCACTGTCATACTCTACCTTTCCCAGCTCACTTTACTTCTTTTAATTTGTTCTTGAGTGTTCTCATGTTTACATTTATTGTCTGTCTCTTCCCTCAAAGAGAGAGAAGGATTTTTATGTTTTATTCATTAATGTATTTCTTAGTCCTTCATTCTTTTCTCTTTCATTGATATATTCCTAGTGCCTAGAAGAGCATTGGCACATAGTAGGTAGTTAAATTAGTATTGTTGAAAGATTGATTGACTGAATAGCTAACCGAATGAATGAATGAATCAATGAATGAATAAGTGGATATAACAATACTAGTATCTGTTTAAAGTAATAATGAGGGAAGGAATGAAGCTGCACACTGATGATCAGGATTATTTTCCATCGTGATTCTATTGGACTTTTTCCACATCATTACTCCTAGTTCTCTCTCCAGGCTCTGAATGTGGTAGGAAACCACTAGTATTACTGTGTACCTGGCACCATGGAAACCACTTATGCATTAGCATGGTCACACAGCTCCGAATAAGGAGAAAATAGGAAATGGCACAATCTAAGACGTGAAACAGGCAAGAGTATGTCCATAAGATAATTCTACTTGTAAATTCATCAAAAACTGGGAAGCCTCCCATTGAAGAAGTGTGTATCAAAACCTATAATCCCAAAATCAAGCCATACGCTACTGGGCATTTTGCCCAGCCAAGAATGTCCATTCAAGTCTTGACAAGAGCTGTATAGGGCGGCAGAATGTAAAATAAGAGACTCTTCAGCTCTTTCTACTATTGATAAGAGAGTCTTGATTGGGCTAGAAAAGGACCACAGAGTTAATTTACAATTTCTAAAAATAATTCTTAAGGTTTTTTCCAACTAGTTCATTTTCAATTTCCCTATTACACTCATTTTATTTGTCAGTGATTTATGATGAATAAAAGCCTTTATGATGAATCTCTGTGCATTCTAACACCAGGACTTTGAGTAAATAATATAGAGCAATGAAGTCTAAGAAACAACAGGACTTTAGAATCAGAAAGATTCAGTTCAAATCCTGAGCCAACTATTCATTATGTATCTCTGAGCAGGTTTTTAAATCTCTCAACCTGAATTTTTTTTTCTATAAAATGAGAACAATGATCTGTGCCTCAGAGGGAGATTTTGAGGGGGCAGTTAGATTCCCCCGAGAGCCAGACACCAGATGTCCCTCCTAATAGTAATTAATGAAATGCTACTTCTTTTTCTTATCTTTCTGAAGTTTGGGAACAACGAAGGTCCTTCATTCAAAGGCCAAATGGAAATTAAAGAACACCGTCTTAGATTGCTAAAACTTCTTCCGGCAGGTGCTTTCTGCTGTAGTTTTTTTCTGTTCCTTGAACCCTCCAATATTGTCCATACTGTTAAAATCAACACAAACAGAGATTAGACTTGAAAATTCCCTGAGCAGACAAACCCAGTTTAGTCAGACAAGCAAAGCTTAATTTAGCTTATTTTGCAAGACAAGTGAAGCTAACTTGACCTGAGTCATTTCTTGCTTATGCCTCTGAGAATCATAAGTAGAAATTTAAGTTGTTCCTCAAAAATGATATAAGGCAATCACTAACCAATCCTCTTTCATTTAAGAAAATTCTAATATTGTAACCAAGAGCTATGAAGAATAAACAGTCACTGCTTGCATACTACATAAGCTGCTTTATAATATATATATCTCTCGGCCTCACTGCGTATTTTGGTTTGAGTGTTCCCAGTTTGCAAACTGTCTTTGGTGTGTACACAATAAATTTTTACCAATTGCCACTTCAGTGATTCATTGGTTTTGATTGTGTTTATTTCTGGAGAATACTTATTCGTTGTGTTTGTAACTGTTGACAATGTCTTAAGACCTTGACCTCTGCCTGGAACCCTTTACCCCATTTCATTACAGGTCTTGGTATGATATCTCAGAAAATCCTTTCCATTAATAATAGTTCCTTCTCTACTCTCTACCATAGCCCCCTAGTTCTTAAACTCTATGGCATTATTACAGTTATTTTGTTTATTAACTTGTTCACCTGTTTATTCTCCTACCACCAGAATGTACGTTCTTAAGAGCCTTGTCTGAATTGTTTACGGCAGTATCCTCAGGACTTAGAAGATTGGCAGGATTGGGAGTGGGTGCTCAAAAATCATTTGCTTAATGAAAGAATTAAAGAAAGTATCAATATCAGACCTTTAATAAGGAGCAAGTAAGTATCCTGGATTCTGATCACGACCAGGGTTGGGGGTTATGCTCCCCCATCTCCCTCAGTGGGACACCTCTCACAGGGGACAGGAGAAAAGGAAACTTCGTCCATTTCACATAGATCCCTGCACCAGTCATGCATTCCTCACATTCTTTGTTGATGGACAGTCCCAGCTGGGACAGCTGAAGAGCACATTAGCAACTCAACAGCAAGAGCCTGACCTCTGAGAATCCTTTCCTACTCCTAAACTATATTACTTTTCTTTTGAAACAAGTTCCACTCCTGAATTCAGCCACATTTATTTCACTCAAACTTCTGATGAACATGTATTGTTTTCATCTCTGGGTTCATTCTCAGGTTTGAATCTAACTTTGCTTCTGGCATAAACACTATCTGAGTCTTTTTATGTGGCTTGGACAACTTGAAATGATGGGATGATGAAATATAAGAAGAGAAAAAAAAGGAGGATACTTATTATTTTTGTACTTGCGATTATTTGAACATGGATTTCTTTGGTCCCATCATTGTTTCAATTTATTAAGTTGAGTTCAAGTCCATTTCCTTGAAATTTTCTCTAATATTGGTAAGGTATAAACATATGTCATTTGTATATTAGAATACACCAAGATTTTTTTATATTATTTAAACTCTTAATTGGTAGTATTGGCTATTAGAATCGAGAGTATTCAATTTCCCAAATATCTTAGATTTCATGGACTTTTAAAGATTGCAGTATATTCCATTCTGTCATGTTTTAATAATGTTCTTGCCACTGGTGTATACAGATGAGTGTGGAGACAGATTTTGCCTCTAAGAAAAACTATAAATTACCATGGTAAGTCTATGCTGGTTCACAGAAGAGTAACTTCAGTTATATATCTCTCTAAAAAAGATTGTTTTCCAGCTTCTTGAAGTTTATTTTTTTCTAGAGCAAATGTTATGTAAAAGAGTGACTATTTTAGGAATATGTATTTTGCCTCTTAAGACTTATATTACAAGACCTAGAAAAGATAGTGTGTGTGTGTGTGTGTGTGTGTGTCTACAATGATTGCAATTGAAATCATCAACAAATACAATAGGGGACAGTCCAGTTCCAATGTTTCATGTTCTACTGTCTACACCATCCTGAGTGGTTAAAAGATTCATGACAGGAGCTTTCCTAAGAGCAAGCAGACAAAAAAATAGCTTTTCACCTGGAACTTCAAGCAGATTATTGTCTATTTTCTTTTTTATCACATATTTTTATGAATATTGACTTTATTACTTTAGTATGCATTCATTTGCCTATTTTATTGTGTTGCTGATAGAATGTGATAGTTTCGTTTTCTGAAGTATATACATATTTTTAATTTCCTTCGTTTAGTAGTTATGTGTCTAGAGGTTTCATTTTTTAAATTTATGATTTACCAGAATTTCTTACCTTAACCATCATATGAGCTGATGGTTCAAGACAGCTGTCTTACATCATTGTATAGAAGAGGAAAAAAAGCAAAACAAACTCTCATCCTTTTAAAAGTAGAAGTATGTTTTAGATTCTTTATGTTTTTACTCAATTTAAACACTGATCCTATAAAACAAAAAAGATCTCGATGAACTTCAATAACATTCACCTAAATAAAATATTTTTACTAATCACATTTGATAAGTAGCATTTTCTTCTACTATTATTTTATAAATATTTCCAATCTTATTAGTGCTACTAATATTTACTATGGTGTAATTTGTTAGCAATAATAATAATTCTCAAACATTATGAGTAAATAGAGAAATAATTAAATTGGGCATCAATCTGAAACTAGAAAAGAATTTCAACAAAACATGCCAGAAAAACAAAACAGGAAATACTAAAAAATAGATTAATATACTGTTTGATAATTAAGACAACTCTCCCAATTTGCAAGAGGAGAAACTTAGAAACATCAAAAGTAAGCAGATTTTAACTGGAGTGTTGGATGTAAATATTAAGTAGAAATTTAAAAGATGGTACAATTACACATGGTAACATCAGAACTTTTCTTTTCAGTCAATAAAAAATGCTATCAATTTTACTGAAAAGTGATTTCTTGTTTCTTTTCTATTCCCATCTTTGATTTATTTTGGTTGGTATGAGAACAAAAAGAAAGATTAAAATGAGATAAGAGAAAAAGAGTGGTGGAGCTTTGAGCAAGACAAAGAATTTGGGGAGAAAAAAATAAGCTATGTGTTTTTACAAATGAAACGTCCAGTGCTTAAGTGCTTAATTAGAAATATAAACATTTTTAGCATATATGAATGGGACAGTGTATGGGGGGGAGATTGTTACAAATGAAAGCAACAGAATTAGACAAGCTCAAAATATTTTTTCACTATTGTTTAAAGAAACTTTTCCCAATGAAAGTCTACTTAATAATTCTTTTTAATGGACAATTTTAAAATGTACATTGTGATAAAAGCTAAGCACTTTTAAAATTCTTTTGTTGAAATTGAAGAAACAAGAGATTTGTAGTTTAAAAATTAATACTTCATTATCAAAAATTAACTTTTTTTGTCTTGGTTTCAGAAAAGATTTCAGAGAAAACAGTGAAGGTTGCTCAGGGGGAAAACTAAGCCTCAAGTTTCTAAAGTGATTTGTGAATCGAAAATCCTGAGAAGTATCATGATGCTAAGGAAAATTTAAATGTATTGATTTGCTGAATGAATTTACATGATTGACAAGTTATCATCCAAGTTCCATTGCCCAATTTTTTATGGGAAGGTTTGCAGGGGAAAGGGGTTCTGGTAGCTTGTGGCTACTCTTTATGTGCTGTCCAAAGCCAGCTTAGCAGGGAAGTGGTGAAGGACTGGGGCTGCATTAGAAAACATTCTCTGGGCGGGCTTTCTAGGCTTGCTTTGAACTCTTGTTCATCATTATTTTATGTGGCAGCTTGTCTTTGTGTTGGTGGAAGGGAAAAGAAAAATACAGGAGACTGCCTTTAGGTTCTAAATCAAAGCTCTGCTCTGCTGATTGTTGGAGTGGCTTTTCAAAGGCAAAGCAAGTGGGGACTATACACTTGCTTCTGTAGACCCAGAGCTGAGGGTTTTTTTTTTTTTAATTCCCAGTAGAAAAAAGAGCATTTTCTAACGTATCTTATATTTACCCTGAAACATCCCTAGTATTTTTTTCCCCAATTTGATTAGCACTTGGAGAAGATAAAGCAAGTTGGGAAAACACTTTAAAAGGGACTCTACAGAGGATGCGAGAAGGTGTCCCTTGTCATAGAATTTCAGAACGGGAAGGAATCCAACCATTGCCCCTAACACACCCTTTGATAGTGACCTTAAGGTCCCAAGACGTTAAATCAGTTGCCTAAGATTCCTACTCAGAAAGTCAGTAAGAGACACTCCTATTGGATTCCCAATTCACCCTCTTTATGCTGCCTTATGCTGCCTCTAGCGGTAGACCGAGAAACTGTAAGGAGGAATGGAGGCGGGAGAAAGCGAAGAAAAGCTGGAGGGGGTCAGAGATACTTGAAATACCTAAGTCAAAATGCTTAAACATTTGCCTGGATATAGAGAAGCTGCCTGCTTGTCTCGGGTAATGAACTTACAGAATAGCAACGAATATCTGTGATGTTTATTTTCAATTTTGGAAGATCAGGGTAGGGAAGAAAGTAAATTGCTTCCCTCTCACCTTCCACGCATACTTCACATATAAGTGACTCGTTCCTCGGACATTTCGTGGATTTGTTCTTTCTAACACACTTCCTCACCTGTGTCTTAGATGTCTCTTTGAATCTTCTCTCTCCTGTAATTCCTAAATCATTACTCTGGGCTTCCTTAAGCTGCAAACTCAAGCCACATTGGCACCTTAGGTGGACAGGAAATATCACCACTGTTTTGTTTGGTTTGTTTGTTTGTTTGTTTGTTTGTTTCTGTTTTTTGGGTTTTTTTTTTATTTCGGCGAAAATCCAGAGGGACCATTACTGCCACCCACCCACACATTTAGAAACACCAGGGAGACCCTCAAAGATCACCTATGGAGAGGAAAGGGTGTGTTTTGTGGTCGCTGGTGGACAGCTAGTGAAAGCTGTGGAAAGGGGGGCGGAAAACTACATCTGAACCCAGGTGCGGAGTAGGAACATCCTGCACAGGTCCTCTTCCATCCTGCGCCGACGACGGCTGGCACAATCACCAGCCAGGAATCGGCTGGTGTTGCTGCGGGTGGGCAAAGGCAATGCGGCCCGCCTGCAGGGCGGCGCGGAGGGTGGCTCTGGTAACGTGAAAGGCGTCTTTGTGCAGGACTCGGTGGAGTGAAGGGATGGTGAGAGAGGCGAGAGCTGAGTGGGAACCTGGAGGCTGGTATTCTGGGGCGCCGTTAGTCGCCACTCATCAGCCGCACTGGAGAGATCTGGGTAGTGCCGGCAGGGGGCGGTGTGGTGCTGCTGTAGCCGTGGGGTGGAGGCTTTTGGGTTTGGTCTTTTTTGACACAGCGCGGGGGGGCGGGGGGGAGAAGGGTGGCGGGTAGAGAAAGCAGGAGAAAATTGAGGGATTTACCTCCCCGTACCATCCCCTAGATGGCAGAGAGATCTCATTGGCTTGAAAGGTGAAGCCCCTCGCCTGGCGCTCACTCCGCTGTCCGGGTGCGGAGAAAGCGGCCCTCGAGTCGGAGCCTCCCTCCAGTCCCCGGGTACCACTGCCCCCAACCTGGGGGAAAGAGGCGGGCGCCGCACTGCCCTCCCTCTGCGCCCCTGCCGCGTGTCTTGCGGCTTATTTTCCCAGCTGGCAAGCGTCGCGCTGCAGACAAGGGAATGCCTGTGGTGAGTTGTTTATTTTGTTGAAGTTTGCGGTGGGCCACGGGGACGTGGGGGGCGACCAGCAGGCAGCGGCCGGGACTGTTTTGTTTAGGTCTCCGTCCACCTGTGTGGTATAAATCAGCTAGCCTCAGGGCGGTGGGGGGCCAGAGTGAGAAAACTCAAGCTGCTCCAAAAGCCCCACTTTAGTCACTTGCAGATCAAGAACCACATTTGATTCTCCGCTCCTGGAATCGTCTAGATCCTAGCTGACACTACCTCATGTCCCTGATCAGCGCTCCCAGAGCCCTCTGTGGACAGGGCTGGCGCTCCTAAGGGCAGTTAGCGCCCACGACCTGGAGAACAGATGGCCAAGGACAGGGGAGCTGAGGTTTTGATATGAGGGGCGCTGGTGGAATTAGGCGGGAATTTGTTTTGGCTGCTTCGGGCACGACGTCCGTTCTGGGGTATCGGGTCTGCCCAGTGCCACAAACTGGGATCCGAGTTGGCCAGAGTTTCTCAGACTCGAGGCTGTGGGGTAATCGGCGGTTGGCTCCCGGGGGAACCCAGAGGAACCGCCAGGGCTGATGGCAGTCACCGCCGTGGCTGCGTTTGCCTGGAAGAAAAGCCTAAATACATTAGCGAGCTGGTAAAGCTTTTAAGGCCTTCTCCGGAGTGAGTGGCTGGCTAATGAGAGGTTAATTTTGTTTCGAAGGGAAGGCTGTGCTGGTTTCCTGAGATAAATGGACAGGAAGCACATTACCTCCGCGCGCTGGCAAGCGGCTCCCAAATGCTTTTTGCACCTGCCGCTTTGAGCATTGCGAGCCGCGGCGGAGCCCGCAGGGATCCACGGGGTCCCGGTGTGTACGCTCGGGTGATGAGCCTCACGCACATCCCGGGCCCTCTCTTTCCGGGGTCGCAGCGCTCACGCCGGGGTCTGGGGCTCTTCTCTCACACCCAGGTCCTGCGTGTCCCGGAGCACGGCGGCCCCCTGATCCCGACAAACCCCCTCCAGGAGCGGAAGGGTTAAGAATGATGTAAGTACAATTCATGAGCTGCTTGCCGCTGGGCTGTCCGACTCCCGGGCTATTTCAGCCCTTGCCTTGCGTACGCCGTGGACTGGGGAGCAGCCAGGGAGCCCTTACTCTAGAATGGGTTGCACAAATCGCAACCCCGGGTATGATTCCTGGCTCCTCTGCTCCAGTTAATCTAGATATTTAGCAGACAGAAACCCTCGTGTTAGATTTCTGGAAATAGAAATATATTAACAGAGGGCAGGAAAAGAAACCGTATCTTGTTTAGAATTCTTAATGTTGCTAGCATGTGTTTTAATTCTATCCACTTGTACCGTTGCTTTGCTGGGTCCCCTAATTGTACTGTTCTGGCCTCATCTTTCCTTCTTGAAAACAAAGGCGAAGGGAAAGAGTATAAGTGGCAAGAAACAGGGTGGATTTGTGAGTTGTATAAACTGTCAGTTCACGATATTTTTTCTTATTAACATGTAAAACTTTTATAAGTCATAGATTTTGTGTTTGTGTTCTAGCTCCCTCCCCAGATTGTTCTTTTTGGAGTCTTAAAATCCTCCTTAACTTGAAACACATGAGCTGGAGGAGTGGCTCCGCTATAAGCGACTATTCACCGCGCTCTTTCTCTTCCAAGCGGATTCAGAATCTTGCTAGCAGGCCAAATTTACCCAGAGTGTGTGTCCCCATTGACCTAAAGCCTTGAAAATAGGAACCAACTTGCGGTTTAATTGTGAAAATTAACATTTTCCTCTAGCCGGCTGAACACTTATGCAGCAATAAAAAGTGAATTGTTAGGCTTATAAATCTCGAGCTTGTCAAATTTTACAACAGAGGGGCAATAAAGCACCTTAGAAGAAACGAAGTTTTTCCTCTAGAACAGTTCCTTTTCACACCAGGATTTGCGATGACTCGAGGGCGCCCTCTCTTGATAAGAAAATCGAGAGCACCCGTGGACTTATGGAACAGGATGGGTGGTGGGGAGAAGACGAGAAAGGGGAAAAAAATCATAGAAAAGTGACAGGTGAAAAGACCCAACTAAACTGATTTTGATCCTTAATTCTTGGTTTTGTGTTCTGAAATATGCTTAATAAAGTGGGATGCTTCTTTCAGAGAGGGCGAATTAAATGTTGGGTTACATAAAATGAAACATTTTGCTGTTAGTCTTTGTTAGCAAAATACTTTGAAAAACAGTATTCATGTTTGATTACTTTTAAAAGACGTTTGCCAGTATTTCATTAACTTCGTTGATTATATGTAGTAATTGCAAGAGACTGAATTTTTGGCATAATAGTATTTACTCCATAGTATTATCTAAAAATCATATCAGAAAATTCTCCCGAAAAAAGTCATTTCTCCAGGCAACTCTGAAGCTATTATTAAGCATATGATGGATATACACAAGGTTTGGATCATATCTTGGGCAGTGAAAGGTGTGTTTACCACTTTAGTCATCTTAGTATGTAATAAGTAATGAAATCTTACAGTAAAAAGATTGGCATCCTTCATTAGGGACCTATTGGTTTGTACAATTCATAATATGTTAACAAGTAAGCCGAAGTGATAGGTTTATCCCCAGTTACCTTGGTCCATTGATTAGCACATTGGAACATGTGGAATATTAACGTGTCCATGGTTGATACGAAATCCCTAGAGGTTCTGAGTAATGTAGCAGGTAGAGTAGCAAACTACGATTTGGATATATTGTAAGTGAATTTAAAATGGCAACCCTGAGCTGCTTGAGGAACAGCAAAGGCGAGGGTATTAGGAAGTGGCTTTCAGCCTTTGAGGCCGTTCTTGAAAATAGATACCACTTCACATTTACTGAAAATAAATTAGAGCCTATTATCAATGTGATAACATTCTTTTCTATGTCTCTGCTTAGCAACTTCTTTTCTAGCAATTGGTTTTTCCTCTCATCTTAGGATCCATCCAATCACAAAAGTAGAAACTGACCTGCCGTTGAATTAATCTAATAGACTATAAGAATTTGTGGAAAAGCCACTGAGCAACAACAAATCATGGCATAATTACTCTACACTGGATTAAAAACTGACAATCCTCATTAATCTAATTACACTGTAACCCAACACGTTGAAGTTCGCCCACTCTCAGACCCCTCCCGACTGCTTTCAGGAAGAGAAATGTCAAAGGAACGAGAACACCAGAGCCTCGTACAACTGCCTGCGAATTCCCGGGAGCTGGCGGGGCCCTTCTCAGCCCTTCTGATCTGTTCCGTACCGCGGGTCACATTCGGATTTCCAGCGTGACTGGATGCTAGCTTTACCAAAACATGCGCAATAAGCTCAAAACGCGGTTCCGCAGATGTGATTGGCTGCGAAGGGACTCGGTAAAAGCTCCCGTTTTCTCCAAAGAGCCGGAGCCGCAGCCAGAGGTGGAGAGCAAGTAGGGTGACCTAAAACAAACAAACTTGGAAGGAAGTTGAACCCAATCACATTAATTCAAGGATAAGCTAAAAGGCCAGTTCCTTTGTAATGCCAGCAAGAGAGAGAGGCCGCCGCCTAAATCTGTTGGGTTCGAGGAAACAGTAAATCGCGTAAGCGGGTGGATAGGAGAAGAGAGGAGGTAGCGAGAGGGAGATCGGCAGACAGGACCCGCAGTGGGGCGGACGCGGAACTCGAATTACACCGAGCAGGCAGGCGTCTTGAGGACCCGCGGGGGGCGGGCGCTTCGGGCTCTGCGAGTGGCGGGCTGGGTCCCACGGACCCACACTCTCAGCCAATGGGGCTGGAGGGCGGGGCGCGCGCTGGGTGTGGACGACGCGGATTGGTGACCTTCGGGTGGGCGGGGCGGCAGTGAGGGGCTGAGATTGATTGACCGCGGGGGTCGCGACGCAGAGATATCCGGGCGGCTGGCTGCTTTTTGCTAGGGCTGGGCGCGCCTCCTCTGAGTCCACGCCCGCGCTCCACGCCCGCAGGGCCCACGCTGGCCGGGGCCGGACGTCCGCGCATTTGGAGCCGTGGTCCGCACTCGCTCACGGTCTTTGTGTCTTCTCTCCCGCCCCCTCTCCCTCCGCCCGCCGCCTCTGGCCGCTGCGATGCCACTGCGCCCCGCTGCCGCCGCCGCCAACTCGCTCCGCCCGCGGCGCGCTGCTCGCTGCGGCGGTGGCGGCGGCCCGTCTTCGACGCGGGCCTGAAGGAGGAAGAAGAGGAAGCGAGGTGCGTCCTCCGGCCCATGCAGCAGCCACGGCCCCGGACTCGCCACGGCGCCCGCGCCGCCGCCCTCGCCGGAGCCCACGAGACCTGCATGGACGGGCATGGGCTTGAGAGCAGCACCTTCCTGCGCCGCCGCCGCCTCCGCCGCCGTCGCCGCCGGGGCTGAGCAGCGCCGCCGCCCCCGGCTCTGCCCGCCGCCCCTGGCGCTGCTGCTGCTGCTGCTGCTCAGCCTTGGGCTGCTCCACGCAGGTACGAGGCGCGCGCGCGAGGGAGCCAGCCCCAGGGCCAGGTGCTTTGTTCCCAGACACCCCGGGCTCTGAAGGCGCTTGCTGGGGCGGAAGGGCGGCGCGTCGCGAAGGGAAAGGCCTCGCAAGCCCCCGACACGCACCTTAGCCCAGCTCGCGGCGAGGCTGCAGGAACACACCCGCCGATGGTGCGGCGCGCCCAAGGGCGCAGAGGAGAGGCCTCTTCCCTCCCTCTGGCCTTCCCCGCCTTCGGCTAAGACCGTTGATAAATCTCCCTTCCAACAGCCGCTTATCAAAGATTTAGCAGGCGCAGGCGGTGGGGGCTGCGTGCCCGAGACAAATGTTCCGGATGCTTTATTGCTCTCTGCATTGGTGTTTACCGAAAGTCAGGCTGGGATCAGGTTTCCGCCGCCGCCTCGGAGGAGAGACAAGGAGCCTTGTGCTGCTGCTCTGGAGTTGGGGGGGTGGTGGCTGCGAGGCGAAGAAATCGCACCAGATGGAAAGATTTTCAGGAGTTTGTAAACGTGGAGGTTAATCTCGAAATAACTTAAACTTCTTTAAGCAGAGATTTCTTTAGTATTTAAGAAAGCTACTTTTTAATTCAGTTTACAACCTCTTTGGAGAAACTCGTGCTTTGTGGCTAGCCGCGTGTTCCAGGAGGAGTTGACAGATCTGCTTTCTGAAGGTCGGCGCTTCCCCTATGGAAGCAGCAGAGAGGAGCGAAGTACGCCTGCAGATGAACCCTCTAGCCTGTGACACTGTTTTTCTTTTCTGTTTCATTAACATAATGTTAAATGTCAATTATATTAGTAAAGCTAGGGGTTTCTAGGACGCTCTTTACAAATTAAGACCACTTATAGGAGTTTGTCTAGACAAAGAATTTTTTAAATGCCAAATTGAAAGATAAATCATCTTTTAGTTTGAGAACAACTAGAGGGTCAGGTAATTTTTTCCGTGAGATCTTTTTGTCCTGGGTTTGTATGGCAACAGTCGCAATGTTCTGATTTGGAGAATCCTGAAATTTAATGCTACCCAAATGTAGGGAGTAATTTGTATTTATTAAATTGTACCAGCCCGTGTTAAAAATCTGGGAGGTCTTTTAAATAATGGGGAAAAAAATACGGCATTTGAGGAGACAGCTTAATTTACTTTGTGTAACTCTGCATTGTGATGTAACATCTGCATTTTAACTCTGTCACTTGGGAAAACATAAATTGAAGTCTTAACAAAGAGTGTAATGGCAAGTTTTAGAACTATTAAGTCATTAAATTAGTGACTTTAGAACCTTAGAAAATAATACCAATCTGCTTACAGTTACATGTGGAAGAATTTTCATGACATGTCAGAGATGTATTCAGAAGTGTCTTCTGTGAAATATATGTGTCCATAATATCAAAGTTTAGGTTTCTTGAAATGAGAATTGAAGTGCTAGATGGGACTGTGTCCCTCTTCACTGCTTGGATATTGTTTCTCTTGGTTGCCATAGGTTCTTATGACAGAATTGGAATGTGGTCCTCGAAGATTTCTTTGCTGGCCCATGAAAGACTTAAGAAGTTGATTTGAAGTTTTAGAAAATTAAAGTTCCTTACTTAGTTCAAAAACTTGCAGTTTGAACCTCCTCTCAGTATCTTAATATGTCGTCACTAGTAACCATTAGATTCTAGCCAAAGTTGCTGTGGTGAGTGATTTCTGTGGACAGCATGTTGGAATGGAGCAATTAATCTGGTTATAGAAACTAGGCCTCCTTTTGGGAGATGTCTTTGAAGATGGGTGCTGTTGAAATGCAGGGGTTGTTTCTCAGAGCAGGGAGCCTAGCAGAGTGCTCTTTGCAGATGGGCTACCATATGTTTTTTGCCTGGATCCATATAATTTGCCTCAGCACCCCATATGGTTTCACATTTCACTTAATTTAGCTTCAGCATATCTTGTTTCTTTTATCATAAACTGGTGATTGTGCTGCAAATTCACACATGCAGTCCTGGCCTTGAGGAAACTGACTTGAATGGTGAGGTCTTTTTGTTTGAATCATTATAGAGAGAGCTCTAGATCTGAAAATCCTTTAGCACTTTCATTAACTGGAATGAAAGTACTGTCACAACTATCATAGATGATCTGACTCAAAAAATAGAGATCTGTAACTGCAGATTTTGAATCCTGCCCATGAGAAATGAAAAGAGTACTTTCATTTACTTTTCTTCTCTTAAGCAAACCTATGTAGTTCCTGACTGGAGATCCAAATGGGAGTTACTTGCTTACTCATACACTTCATGGCCTTCTTGGCTACATCCTTGAGATTATTTCTGCTCCGCATTGTTTTGGCATTTTGTCAGGAGGCTTACTTTACCATTTGTAACGAGCAAAGTGTTCATTGTCATTAGAAATTCGTGAAGCCTGGATATTTCTGGGTATATGCTGCAAATTAGTCATTATATAGGAACCTGCGATGGGGCTGAAACTGCTGACCCAAAAGCACTTTGTCTCTAGTTAGCCCTCCTCCCTCCCAGCATCTCTATTCAAAAAGGCTGTTAGAAACCTCATCTAAAACAAAAGAACCCAAGGAGCTCTGTTTTATGTGAGTTTTCTCTAAAGAATCACTACCTACCTGCTATAAAAAAAAAAAGGAAGGAGGAGAGGAGGAAGGAAAGGAAAGGAGCTGAAATCTAAATTCTGCTTCTCTTCTGAACAGTTGCATCTGCATTTACATGCTGTTCTTACTTTCAATATTTTATGACTATTCGAAATAATTATATGTACGCTCAGATAGATTTTATAGACCATAAAAAGAACAAATAGGCACTGCAAGTTTAGCGGAAAGGTCTTGTGCTGTCATTTATTTGTAGTCTAAAGGCTGTTCATTACTGAGTGATCCTGGCCCAATTTTTATTTTCTTGCTTTCTCTTTTTTGCTGTGACTCTGACTTAAAACGGAAAAGAAAAAATAGATACAGTAGTTACTTAAGTCTTTTTTAAAGCTATCAAATACCATTGTGGGAGTCAGGAATTGAGGGAGACAGCAGGAAGGAAAATGGAATTGGAGAAAAGGCTTCATACTAGCTGTGTATGAACCAGCCAGGACAAGGCCTTAAAACCCTTTGCCTTGATTTTCTCATCTGTAAAATGGCTTTAATGACTTTTGGGAGTTTTTTTTGTTTGATTTTGTTTTGTTTTTGCTTTTGCTTTTTTGAGTAAAAGAGTTGAAAATGGTATATCTACTTTGGAAAGAGGAACTCTATAAATATCAGAGCTGCTTTTGTCAACTTTGAAATGTGTAAAAACCAAATAGGCCAAACATGAAAGTGTTTTTGTGATTAATTTAATCTTCTCTTTTACTCATGTTAAAGTGAATGCGCAATCTAGACTACATTTTTCCCATTTTGGTCCTTGAAATGGAAAAATGGGGGAAGTATCTTGCAAGGTGGTCATCTCCTACCTTTTTCTCCCCAGTTGAAGCCAGAAACAGAGATGACAGGCTTCTTAATTCAGATTTAAAAGCAATTTGCCACTGAAAAGATTAAAATATATTTTTAATTGTGTTTACCTAAAAACCTTTTTAATAGGTTTAGTTTTAAGTCTTTATCAAAAGTTCTAAATCTTGATATTATCCTAGAGCTTGTTATACCCACATCGTTAAGTTATTACATATTTAATAATACTCTACTGATTTTTCCCCCCACCTAGAATGGGAATTAAAAGGTATTTTATGCATGAAAAAGGTTACAGAGTTCATTTTAGAACAACCTCCTCATTTCTCAGATGAGGAACCTAAGACTTGAAGAGATTGAGACTTCCTCCATAGTTTACAGACCTATAAAGAATGTTTAACACAAATTTATCTTCCAGTTCATGTCTATAAAATTTGAGGTGGATGAAAAAGAAAAAGGTTTTTCTTTTCACTAATTCTAGTGTCCCTACTTTATAGAACAGAATATTAAACTGATTGGCACACATGCCTGACCTAGTGCTAACAATTCTTGTGTGTTTTTTTGGGGGGGAGGGAGGCAGGCAGTGCTTTGAGAGGTTTTATAAATTTTTATGTGAGAAGCTAATGGCAAAACAGCATGTAAAAATTGGCTTAATTTTAAATATGAGGGCAGTAATACTTAGTTTTTCATTACTTCATTTGAGCTTTGCTTCAGTCATTAAGTTTATATGAATTGTTGATTTAAAGAAAAAAGTCCTTTTTATATACCCTAAGATGTCTGTGTCCTGTTGTGTTTCTGAAAAAAAAAAAAAATGGAATTACCTGTTTCTGCAACATGATTTCAGTGTTATATCTTTTTTAATTTAGTGTACTTTTACTGATGAATTGTGTGGGAACTGGAATCCTAGGGTGATGGATGTTGAGAGAAGTGAATATATAACTTGATCAGATGAATCACGTTATTTTTTTTTTTTTTAAATCTACGCTTTGTAGAAACCAGGAGATTAAGTGTTAGTTTATATACAGTTTGTCAGTAAATTTTCTGTCAGGAAATGCAGAATAACTTAGTGCCTGGATTTTTTTCTTGATATTCTTACATTGTATCCATACTAGAATCAGGTAAAAGTGTTTTAACCAATGATGCTATAATTTAGAAGTTTCCCCCTACGGGAGACATGGAAGCTTTTATCATGGTTTTGTGCACAGACAGTGCTTTCCAAAGCAAATTACTTATGCAGTTTCCAAAATCAAAGCAGAGTTCACATCTTTTTCTTGTCCTTAGAGAAGAGTAACTTTCTCAAAATCTATAAACAATAGCAAAGTTGATAAAATATGTATTGACCATTCCCTTGTAATTTTAACCTAAGAACACTAGACTAGACTTACATTCACTTAAAATGGCCCATGCTTTAAAGTTTTAAGTTAACTAACTGCGTGCAGTTTTTCTCCCAGAGGCTTAATTTGTAGGAATCAGAGAAGCACAATGCAATCCTATTTCTGAAGGCCTTCTTAAAATAGGAGTATATGAAATAGAACAAACAGTTCCCAGAGGAGAATGTCATTTTCTCATGTAGCTCAGGAAGTTATGAAGCGTTTAAAAAATGTGTGGTCTTATCTTTTTTCCCATAGGTGACTGCCAACAGCCGGCCCAATGTCGAATCCAGAAATGTACCACGGACTTTGTGTCCCTAACTTCACATCTGAACTCTGCCATTGATGGCTTTGACTCTGAGTTTTGCAAGGCCCTGCGTGCCTATGCTGGCTGCACCCAGCGAACTTCAAAAGCCTGCCGTGGCAACCTGGTATACCATTCTGCTGTGTTGGGTATCAGTGACCTTATGAGCCAGAGGAACTGTTCCAAAGATGGGCCCACATCCTCTACCAACCCTGAAGTGACCCATGACCCTTGTAACTATCACAGCCACACAGGAGCCAGAGAACACAGGGGAGGGGACCAGAATCCTCCCAATTACCTGTTTTGTGGCTTGTTCGGAGATCCACACCTTAGAACTTTCAAGGATCATTTCCAGACGTGCAAAGTGGAAGGGGCTTGGCCACTCATAGATAATAATTATCTTTCAGTTCAAGTGACGAATGTTCCCGTGGTCCCTGGATCCAGTGCTACTGCTACAAATAAGGCAAGAATGCTTTCTTCTTTTTCTTATACCTTTCAGGTGTCTGATTCCTTAGATAACTTTGGAAGTGGGATGCAGATGACCTAGTTTAAAGGAACTTTGCTTGGTCTTGGCAAGCAATTAACAGAGTAGATAAAGGATTAAATGAAAATTAGGAATTTCTCACTGGAATTCTAGGGCTTAATGTAAAATGTGGACCTAAATTTAAATAGGCATGATGTGAAAAATAAAAAATAAACAGAGAAGTTGAGTTCTCTAGAGAAAAGGTAAGCCTGTTTAATGAAAAAATGTGAACTTTTTTTAGTGATGTCTTCTTCGAGTGCATATGTGTGTGACTCTTCTTTACGGAAATTCATGTTTTGATTTATCAAGTGACTGAAGTGGGTGTTCTGAATAAAGAGAGTTGTGAAGCCTAGGGCAATAACCCATCAGGAAGCATATTTTATTGGAAATTTGGAAGCTATCATAAAACATAATGGCTGTAGGTCAGCTTCCCAATGGCAATCCCACAAAGTTTTTTAGTTACTAAGTAGTGACCAAGAAAGTTAAGAATTGAATATTGCAGAGCAGCGATGTATAATCTCCCCCCCACCCCAATAATGTCAAGATAACAATTTAAGTAAGAAGCTCGGGGGGAAACTGATGAAATTATGCTAAGCTTACCCTGTCTAGCTGCCAGTGTCTGTGGTTCTTATTTGTTGTCAGTTTTTTTGTTTTAAAGAAACTAATACTGAATCCTCTAAGTCAGCTTTAAGCCACCAATGTCCTAGGGCAAGTAAGTAGAGAGGAGCTATAAACTGGGTTTTCAATTGCTGGTCAGCTCTAATCAGTTATTAGTAAGTAAATAAATAAAGAGATTAAAAAGAGTTTTCCATAAAAAGTGTCACAAGTAACCAGCTCCTTCCCTGTCACCCCCAACCACAAAATCACACATACAGACTATCTCATCTTGCTTAATTTCCTTTGTTTATTTTATCTATTCATCATTGATTTAGACTAAAATATAATTGACCAAGGATCAAGTTTTTGTAACATCCATGACTGTTCTTTTTGATTTCAGGACACCTTCCCTTGCCTCCAAACATGTGTGACATATTTTTAATTTAAATATTTTATTTGGCATTTTGTGGAGGGAGTTTTACAACACCTCTGGATATACCTGGAGATGCCCAGGGATGTCACAAGTCTGAGATTAGAAGTCATTGCCCTGAACAAAGAAGACTATTACATTGGTCCAGACATCTTAGGGGAACTCAAAAATGTTTACGCTTCAGCTTGCAATACAACCCCAAGCTGGCCTTTCCAAATCCTACAAAACAAACTTTTCTTCGTCTGGTTTTTATAAGTATGCAAATAATTTTTTTTTATCTGTATGTTAAAATATGTGTTTGCTATAAGTTATGACATAAAGTTATATAATTATGAAGTTAAAAGACCAACCATGGCCAAAAATTCATCATTACAGCAAGAATCATAGGGCATAAAATCTGGGAATAGTCTTTGGGAAAACATAACACTGGAAATTCAAGAAGGCAGTTCCATTGAGAATGGAGAAAATCATCATCGATTGTGAAAATAATTAAGGGCTTGGAGGAGTAAACTTCAAGCAATACTGTTGAGATTAATAAGTGCTGTTTGCATGGGAAAATATTGGTTCAGTGGAACAATTGACACCAAAGTACTTTAGATCATTCAATTTCCGTTGCGGTTGAATCTGTCATAGTTTCTAGCAAATAAATAAAAAGTACAACTTTGTTTTCTCTCTCAGTTTGTTAAGGATCAGAGATTTTACCCATTCCAAAAGGGGTTGGTACGGGTAGTTGTCTTTTTGACATAAATTCAAGCCGATGATGAGAATGCTTGGTCTTTAATTGCACTATTGGAAAACTTTCCACACATCTGGTGACCATGCTGTTCAGCAACAAATTTCTCTATGGCTTCATGACCTCTAGTACTTGTTTTTTTTTTCCCTTCTTTTTGTAACCCTCTCCACAGCCCCCAGAAGCATCTGGAAAGTTACCGTTGAAGGACTGTCTCAATGCTGGTAGAGCCTGTGCTGATGAAACTAAGCAAAGGCCTAAAATTTTGCAGTACAATTTCCTTTTCCCTACTCCGGACCAAAATGAAACCTTTAAAAAAATTTTAAGCATGAAAAAAATGACGGTAATAAAAATAAAAACAATATGAGGCAAAATGTGCTTATGAAATAAGCTCCAAAAAGAATCCGATTTTTTTCTTGATGTCTACCGTAATACTTTTAAAAAAAATCTTTCAGAAGATTTGTTTGTGTGAGTCCCAGCTTTACTAGACCTTAAACACATACCATAGACCAGCTATTGGATAACCTAGCACTGCACATTGCAGATACTGTATCATCCTTGTGGTCAAGCATCTTTAATGACCCATGTGCTTAGTGTCACTAGCTTTAAGACTGACCAGTGGCATCGATGAGGCTGGCCACCTGTGATACTGAAATTGTATTTAAGCATCCATTCATTCCCTGCCTTCAGCAGTGAACTAAAGCACTAGACCTGGGTTTTGGGTCAGTGAGGTCCCTAAGACAACCCCTCATCTTGGGATCTGACTTGAGCAAGCCATCTTTAAGCCTGTCTTTGTGAGGTTAGCTCAACCTGCCCCTAAGTACCACCTTCCCCTCATGACAAAGTGGCAAAGCTTAGGAGGAAAAATATCTAAACAACAAAATTAAAGAAAATGAAGTCCTCTCTATTCAAGGTAACATTTATTAGCTAAGACTTTTCCTTTTTCCACATGGAAGCAGTGAGTGTAGGCCTGCAGTGCTGGATAATATGGCCCTATTTCCCCTTTTCTACTCTCTTTTCCCCTGGGAAATGCAGGGTGGTTTTCTAGTTGTCATGGTGAGCACAGTTGTGCTTTCTCAGGGCTGCTGGGTTTTTGTTATGTCCTTTGCCAGGCTTCTCTCCTCTTCACCTTGCTGGGTAGGTGTGTTCCAAGGCCAGGGCTGGTTTTTCATCTCTCCACCCTGGGGGCTGCAAGGGTTTCTGGCACACCTGCACACCTGGGCTGAGATCCACATCAGCTCTGGGCCATCTTCCCCACCTTTGTGAGAGGTACTTCAAACCTGTAAGCACTGGGGAAGAGAGATGAGAGGACGGGCTTAGAACTGGCAGGGTTGGCTACAAGGAAAAGTAAGGCAGTTTTTGTTTAGGTGGAGGAGATAGCTCATACTGGGCTCCAGAGAGGACACATGTCAGTAGCTGTCCTGGGCCTCACACCAATAAACCAGATCATCTGTGACAGTGCTTGACTTCTGTACCTTCTCCTCCACATTGTTTTTACCAGCTCCACAGTCTCAACTCCTGTTTACTTATTTCTTTGTGTGTGTGGATCTGTTTTAAGTGGACTCAGTAAGGATTTTGCATACGCTGTGATTATAGAAGGTGATTTTGAAATAAATTATTTCATGAAATGATTCTGTACTTTACAGATAATGTTATATTCCTAATAGCATATATTAAAATTGCCAGTCTCTCAGGTGCATTTAAAATGATTCCTTTTCTAGAAAATTTCAAGAATACATTTATTGCACTTGTAAACAATGGCAGTGTTTTTTAAATTACTTTTCATAAATAATTTGTATACCCTTGCTTTATTTCTCCTTTTATTTTAATGTAATCATGTCCTTTCCCATTACTCTAGCTTTCTTATCCTATCTTTCAATCTCAGTAAGACAGAATTGACAAGTGGGAGGGGTAACGGGATGACAGCAAGTCATTTTATAGATCTTCTGCTGCAGATTTTTCTGTGCTTCGTCCTTTAATGAGAGAAGGTGGTATACCTTGAGGCAGTTTGCATTTGGGAAAGAGGTGTGTCCTTTGTGCATGACCACGCCAGGTGACTGTTGGGCAGGTAAGTGGGCACTAAAGTCCCTCATATGTTCTTCCTCCCATGGTCCACCAGCTTCGGTGGACAATAGCACTTAGCTTGTCCAAAGCATGAGAAGAGGCCCTGCCCATCAGACATCTATGTGTTTATTAAAATCCATAATTATCTCTAATACTTGAACTCTAGCTACTTTTTGGAAAGTTCTGAAAACTTTCACTGGATGATGATACTAGAGTTGTAAGAAGACTTAGCTGATTTGGTTCATTCTTGCTTACTGTTTTCCTCAAACTATAAACCCTAGACTTTCTCTTATAATAAAACACTATTAGCTTGTAGGCTCCTAGAGCATGAGTTGGTTCATCTCCTTTCTGATGCCTCTCAGTATGTAGCTATTCTACAGCAGTATGTAGGCATGCAAACCAGTGTTTCTGGATCATTCTCTGTTGGTTGCAAAATCAGAGCCAGACATGTGCACATGGTGAAGGCTTTTTCAACTGTTGTTTTAAACATATCACTGGATCAAGGTTTGGAAATCTGTCCTCTTTTGACCCCAAGCCTAGTACATTTTTTTTGTAGCCAAGTTGTCACCCATTGTGTATTTTGTGTCTTTATGGAGACAGTGTGAGCTACACTCTGGTTGTCATTCCTATTTTTATAGAATAAGGAAGATGCTGCATCCTTCCATTGACAGGATTCTGTTTTTAGATGCAGTGTTGTTAGAGGGGACATGTGTCGATTTGAAAATGTAGAGCCCTTTCCTTCCAGAGAACACAAATTACCTTGCAGATACATTGTAACCAGTTTGTAAAATCTGAGATTGCTCTATATTTTGTTGTGATTTATCTGTTAGGCAGGTAATTCTTTTTTTTTTTTTAATAGTAAAACTATTTTAATTGTTAATGTTAAATCTTTAAAGACTCAATAGACAAGTAAACATCGCATAAAAAATATAATGCTTTACTGCTGTAGATATAAGCGGAAATGTAACAAAATTAAAAATAAAACTGACATCTTTTATGCACATAAAGTATTTTTATAAAATTCAATAATTTCATAAAATAAATTTTCCAATATGTAAGTTAACAAAACGTACTAATGTAGACAACCACTATCCTAGGCAGGTAATTCTTGCCATCTTTTTAACATTTGCTCCTTGTGATGGTCCTCCTTGTTTTACAAAAATTACCAAAAAAAAAAGTTATAAGACCAGTTGAGGCATATTGGGGAACAGAAGTTTGCACTTGATCTCCCTGCTAAGTATAATCCTTTCTCTGACAAAATGTATAATTGATTTGATGCTGCATTTGTACCACCAAGTATCAAAGGGCCTACTGCATGGAGGAAATACAGAGATGCATGCAGTCTCTGCCTCACACTAAGTACATAACTAAAATTTACAGCAATTAGTGGAGAATTGTGGAGTTTATAAGTAAAACTAGCCATTTTTAGGATTTCTTTTTAGAACCCACATTCATAAGCTGGTTCTAAGTGCTGCTACTTAGCAAATTGTCACAGATGTCAAGGACCCAGAGAGTAGGCCAGAGAGATGGGCTGTTGTACCCAGGGCACATTCCTCTGCCCTGGTCACTGTCACAGGTCACTTTTTTTTTACTCTTGGTATTTGACACAGTCTCCCTTTCTACCCCCCATGGTCAAAGTGTCCCCTCGCCTTCTCTGTATTTCCTCACTTCTCTACAAGCTAGTAGTATCTAGAACCTTGATGGTACTTTTGAAAGATTGTTGGTCTTAGACTTAATATCAAAAAGCTTTCTAGAATTGGAGTCACCAGTTCTTAATTAAATTCATTTTTCAGGGTCCCAGCTTATCTTTAAAACTCATGAAAGCATGTCTTAGATATCCTTATCCTCCCTGAATTTATTATAGAAACAATATTGAAACATTAAAGACTAGTTTTTGGAATAGCAGGAATCGGCTATAATTCCAGGTGGTCATGTTCTTATTTGTCCTTTTCTGTTTCCAGTATAGCTCTTGTTTGTACTGGATTACAAGGTCTTAGGCCCAGGAACTAAACTCTGGTTCATATAGTTTCAGCAAATTGCCTGAAGGTAAAAGGATTTCCAGGTGTATGTGGAGAAAGAAAGCAGAAAGAGGAGAAATTATTAGCTGTATGATGTACCGATAAGTGTAAAACATCATTTTGTAAGATGGATAGGCCTACCTTGATTATGCGTTGTGCTGTACTTTCCAAACAATGTACACTTTTATGTTGTCCATGCACATTAAAATGTTCTGGTTAACACATCTTTTACTATCTGTCTTTTCTCTGGAATGAAGAGACTTAGCTGGTGTTAGTAGAAACTGTCTAAATGGTATAAAGTCCATATCTGCGTATCTTCTAAGTCCTATGTTTTAAATCTCCAAGACTGTGCCACTCTGTCCCAGATATGGTTTGGGAGGAGGAGGGAACCTCCAAAATCCCCCATTTTTGTAAGTGAAATTAACCCGATGCCTGCCCTGCCTGAGCCAGGCAGGATTCCATGCAGTGCTGCAGGCCTCTGCTGCTTTGAAACAAATCCACACTCCATAGTTTAAACCAGAGGCACGAGGCCAAGTCTGATACACAACTGAGAGTTAGGACTTGTTTTTCTGTCACATTTCCAAATGTCTCTCTCTGCCCTGTTAAACTTTCTTTGAGTCAACATTCTGAGAGGAAGGGGCAAGAAGGAAACATTCAATGGTTGGTACTTTTTTTGTTGGCTTCAGTTAATGCTAACCAAACAGTTTCTGCCTGTGCGGAATGTGGTATGTAAGAAGACTTACCTACAGTGTTGAACAATGAAAATACTACCTTACCCATTTTGTCTTTGTTTGTTTTGACTGCAGTAGAACTTGCTCGTCCACTGTTTTGAATTTTGTGTTCTTGTGGATGGGGTAACTTAAGGACTTTTAAAACTGCTCACCTTGTCAGTAATTGATAACTAAGTGGAGTAGCGACACCCATCTAAGATAGAGAATTTAACTGGACAGCCTTGCCATGAAAATATGGTGGTTTTATTGAGTCTAGAAGGAACTTAGGTGAATCTGGGTCTGTGGGGTGAGGGGTTTTTTGTGTTCCAGTTAGCTAGTTATTTTAAGAAATGGAGCCAAAAGAAGGTTTGGCTAATGCTGGTGGGGTTCTTTCAGTATTGGAATGTAGTATGTATACTGTGGATAGAATTGACATGACGGCATTTAAACACTAATTTTCATAAACCCTGAACCAGGGTTTGTATTTAAAGGTATATGTAAGAACACATGTGTTTATATGTGTGTGCAAGTGTATTGTGAAGATCTTGAAGCCCTTTTACTTTTTTAGTCACCTCCACAAACTGAAAAATGATCAAAAAGGCTGTGACCTCCTAATCCTCATCCATTTAGAGAACAGCTGTGCTGAACCTAGGACCAGAGCATTTGCCCAGCGTTTCTCTGAGGGCTAAGGTTCTGTGGCCCTGCCCCTCCCCGCCGTGGGAGTGAGGTCCCTAAAAGTGATAGCTACCCCTAGAGTTACTGCCTCAGCCCTGGCTCTCACCTTTCAAAATATTTTTAGCCTCTGGTCTGAAGCATGGCTGCCTAGGCTTGTAATGTTGTCCACACTGCTTAACTTCACACCTAGAAGCATAGTGAGTTCCTACATTTGCTGGACTCCTTGTAATGCAAAGTCTGAACCAACAAACAAATGAGAAGTTCCCTGTGGAGTTCACTGAGTGGCTAAGACTTTAAGACCCAGAGGCCTTTCCTCCTGTTCAGCACAATGAGGTTCTGGTCTCCACAACAAAGCTAGCCAATTTCCCTGTCTCTAAGCCTATTTATACTTCCAGCCTTCCTTGTTTTAAGTGTACAGAAATTACTCTCTGGAAGTCAACATTTTTGTGCCTGTCCCTTTTATGTGTCGTCCCTTGGCCTGCTTCCCTTTCACTCTGGCATGCTCTTTCCAGCCACTGAGCTTAATGCTTCTCCCCTGGACCACCCTAGCAGCCTCAGCTGTGGGTGTCCTTCCCTCTAGTTTGGTTTCTTCTTTCTCTATCTGCTGCCAAGAACCCCTCCAGCAGCCAAGGCAGCCCTTGTTCCTGCATGTATTACCTGGGGCACTATTGAAGAATAAATAAGGCCAATCCATTCCATTTCTCTGAATTCCTATATGTGTTCCTAGAACAGAGCTCTGTGGAAAGAGTCTTTGAGGGTAGGGAAACCTATTTTGATATCTTTTGAAGGTAGCAGATTCTTCTAGTCTCATTCAAGCCTGAAAAGGAATCTTGGGTAAGATTTTTAATCTGCTACCCTCCTCTTAAACACATGTAACGTCTTCCTGTTAGTATCTTGTCCTAGCCCTATGTTCAAACAGAAAGTTATTCTAGATGAATATGCTTTTTTTCTTTCATGCTCCAAGAAAAAGGGGAGACACAGAGTTCTCCCACCTTATGTAATCAAAGGACAGGCACTTCCCACCTGGATGGGTGGCTCAGCTCCAGCGGCAATCCACACTCCCAGGTTTCCCTGGGCTGGGGGACGGGGTGGGGGGTTGCATTACGGAGAGAGTGTAGGGCAAGTACCTTCTAAGGCCTCTACTTTTTTTGGTACTTCTAAGTTCTAGGCTCTGATTTCTCAACATTTAGAAAAACTGACCCTCAAAAGTAAAGATTAGGTGTTTTAGAGCTGGATATAGAGCATGTGTTTTTTGGAAGCCTCTGTTCTTATTGGAATGGGTTCTTGTTTGCTCACTCCAGAGGGCTGAATGTAGAGGCAGTATACCACTTACCTGTGTAAGAGTAAAAGGGCTATGAGCACAGCGATCTCTTATCCTCTCTCGGAGTCACCTACTTTTTCAAATTGTAATACACCAAGAGGATCTGATGAAGTGGACCTATTAGCTCATTATATGGAATAAAATTCATTTAGCTTCCTTAAACACAAGCAGAACTTTAACTGGGTACATATCAAAATTGTTTCCCTATTTTCCAAGCTAATTTCTATGCCTATTTCACTTTAGTTTGCTGGCCCATCTTAATCCAAGAGATGTGAGTCCCTTGATCTAAACGTCCAGTTCTGGTTTGGGAGGATTCCTGTAAAGTCCGGCACTTGCAGTGCCAAACAGCCTGATTAAACACCGATAAATGTTTTTTCCAAAATGGAATAAGCACAAATAGTCAAGTGCACGGCCTTTGGGGAATTCTGCTGTTCGAAAACCTATGTGCAGCACTTTACAAAGCTATTGAGCTAGGGGAAGATATGTTTGTATCTTGGCAAGGCAGTGGCTGGGTTTTCCTTTTTGTTGGCTTCCTCGTTTTCATTTGATGTAATTTTTTTCTTTTTTCTCTCCCGGTAAAAAAGGAGAGGCAGGTGCTTCTAAATTTTGGTATTTCTCAGAAACCCTTAAATCCTTATTGCCTTTTGTGTGTGGAAAGGTTGATTTGTAGCTGCTATCTTTCTCTTTAGACCTTGTGGGTGGTAAAGATCTCAGGGAGTGAAACATTAAAAATGAATGAGGAGAACTGGAGTAGTTTGTCTGAGGTGTGGGGGTGGAGAGGGACTGGGCCGAGGGAGGTTTAACAAAAGGCATTGATGTTTTAAATGCACAGAAATGCCATCCATCAATAATAAATGATGTGGCATAGAACAGATGTGCCAAATTGAGTTATTACAGCATATGGATCAGTTCATAGAGGGGGGAAAGTAAGCAGCATCACTGGTGGTTTTAAACTATCTGTTAGCTTTAGAATACGATTTTGAATATTCTGTTTTTATGCTCTGATTTTGATAGCTGCTATTTGGAAATATAAAACGTTTGGAATTTCCAAAAATTCTGATTGAATTTTGAATGTTTTTAAAAGTAAGAATTATTAAGAATGAATAAATTGTTTCTCAGAAGAGGAAGACAGAATCTGAAAATGAATTTCTGGCCCTTCATGGCTGAGTGCTTGCTGTTGAAGAGCTAGTGTTGTATGAGGAATGAAATTACATTATAAAACTTAAGTCATGTGAAATTGTTACCTAGACTTTTCTACATTTTACATCGATGATATCAAACTACAGAGGACCACTCAGGAAACCCTTCTCATGCTTTGAGATTGATTCATCACCCTCAGCATTTTGATTCAAAGTCTAATTCTGTGCGTAGGCTCTGGGAGACTTATTTCACCCAAAAGAGAAATAAGAGAAATAGCCTCATTTTCTCATAAAGAAAATCATTCCCAAGAAATTGGACAGATAAAAATCTGTTGTTAGGTAAACTGGAATATTTTGTAAATATAGATACTTGTGTAGAGGTTAAGCTTTCAGTCGTACTTGATCTTCTTAAGGTATGCCACAGGCATAGCAAAGGACAATGATGTGTGAGGGTTTGAAATGAGTTCTGGGCTGGAACTGGTGTGCTTAATGAAAACAACAGACTTGGTAAGGCATGTGGAATGATTCCACTCATCTTAATATTGACCCTTGTTTCCCTTTTTGGAAGCCCCTTTGGAATTGGATCTCTCTGCTTTGTTGCCCCAACAAAACTAATTCCTCTTTGTTTTCCTTAAGGTGAACAAAAAAGTACTTAATTCTTGCAAATAATGCCAAGTTGATTTAAATGTGAGATTTGTTAGACTGGAAAGACAAATTGCTTAGCTGTCATATAAGAGTTCATTGAATCTGTGAGTGTGAATGTTCTAGTTTAAAATAAAGGTAGTGATTATATGAAAAGTCTGTTACTGTTATTTATCCATCTGTATTAACTTTCAGCTTTCAGGTATAGAATTTACTTGAATTAATCTTTTCACCTCCTAGCTTACCTTAAAAAAAAAAAAAAAAAGCACTTGTCAAACTGTCTTCAG
Organism: Eidolon dupreanum; assembly: GCA_028627145.1. Lineage (NCBI taxonomy): Eukaryota > Metazoa > Chordata > Mammalia > Chiroptera > Pteropodidae > Eidolon > Eidolon dupreanum. Next base: position 47,292,517 of record CM053501.1, on the reverse strand, counting down.
AGACACCAAATAAATCTGTTTTATAGTCCCATTAGATATCTAGCTCCAAATCCCTTTCACTCTAGAAGGTCCTATGGTTGGATGCACAACAAATTTCCTGAAATCATCTCTGGTACACTTCCTTTGGGTTGTTAAGAAGGTGTTGAAATATGAGAAGGCAGGTAGTGAAATTAAATTGTGGCTCAGGATAATTAGGAAGAGAGAAATCCAAGCATTTTCATAGTACATTGTCTGGATTTTAGTTGCAGCTGCAAACAACGGATATGAATTTAACCAGTTGCTACAGTGCAGCTGGTTCAGATCTGGCTTTATAACTGGCTGAAGTAAAATGAAATGGCTGGAAAATTCCAGTCAAGTAACACCAGTGGGAACATGTGGAATTAAATAGTGTGAGCAAATGCTGGCCGAGTTGAGGAAAAAACTTCAGACATAAACTTGAGGGGTGGTGGTGAGGACTTGTAGAGAGAGGGGTGGGGAGGGGGACCAGAGCATTTTCTGGCCTTTTTAACAAGGCTCTATTGTTTTGATTAGTTCCCTTGCAGGAGGTAGAAGGTTTCCTCCATCCAGAGTAATTTGTAGAGTGTTTGGCCTGTCTACCTTCCTCCTTGACTGAAGTCACCTGATACTTTTTTTTTTTCCTTCAAGAAGAAAGAAAAATAAGCTGTTACCTCAGTTACTGACAATAACACAAATCTCAAAATGTAGCCTTTTTTCCTTTGGGATAGTTTTCCCACCTTGTGTGACCCAGAAGGCCCTGTTTCTTCATAGTCCTCTTTCTTCCAACACCTGTACCAGAGATGTTGAGTGCATTGGAGGCGAAATGGCTCAAAGATTCAGTTTTTAAATAATTGTTCTAATTAAGGAAAGAGAGTGGGTTCACTAAAGGGAAGCTTTTGTATTATCAGTAGTTTTTTCTGCATGAATTATCTGCTTAATTTGTAGACTTGAGAGTTGGCTGGGGGAGAAAATTTCTGAGAAGTTAAAGGGCCATGTGCTGTTTGGGGAAAACATTTGCTGTAACTAGGTTTAGGGTTTTTATTTTCTGCCAGTGCTTGGGAGCTATATTTGCCAAGTGATTTCTCTGTCACAGGGATTAGCCAGTCATGTGAAACATTTGATTAACAGACTTAGAGAAATCTTTCCTCAGGCACATGATTGGTAGCTGCTGCGGGATGGCCCCCTCCTGGATTCTGTGCTTCGTCCCTCAGTGTTTATAAGTAAGTTTGTAGTGATTAGTCATGGGATATGGTTTTACAGTCCAGTGAAGAAACTATTTAGGAATCAAAGTTCTGGTAGGTGTATTGTTAATTAAGCCTCTTAAAGATTCTGCATAACGTAGGAATCTTTTTTTTTTCTTCTCAGAGCTATACTACTCTGTTTTTGGAAAGAGACAAGATATAAATTAATAAAAATTGCCTGTATCCCAACAGCAACACTGTTCGATTTTAATGAAGAAAATTTTTCCTGCTGCACATGCCCTGGATTTATGTTGAATTTTCATTCTAAATACGTAGGACTTTTTCATTTTCCCTCACCATTCATTTGTGAGACAGGAACAGAGGGGTTGAATATGGAGATTCTGTCCTCAGCCATTCAACTCCAGAATGGAGGGGAGCTTTTACTACAGAGGGATGCACCATCCTGTTTCCTTCCCATTGTGTTAACCTTTGTATGCATTTCTTCTCACAGATCACGATCATCTTCAAAGCCCACCGTGAGTGTACAGATCAGAAAGTATACCAAGCTGTGACAGATGACTTGCCAGCTGCCTTTGTGGATGGCAGCACCAGTGGTGGGGACGGTGATGCCAAGAGCCTGCGCATCGTGGAAAGGGAGAGTGGCCGCTATGTGGAGATGCACGCCCGCTACATAGGAACCACAGTGTTTGTGCGGCAGCTGGGTCGCTACCTGACCCTTGCTGTCCGCATGCCTGAAGACCTGGCTATGTCCTATGAGGAAAGCCAGGACCTGCAGCTGTGCGTGAACGGCTGCCCCCTGAGCGAGCGCATCGATGATGGCCAAGGCCAGGTGTCTGCCATCCTGGGGCACAGCCTGCCCCGCTCCTCCCCGGCACAGACCTGGCCCGGCTACACACTGGAGACTGCCAATGCTCAGTGCCACGAGAAGATGCCAGTGAAGGACATCTATTTCCAGTCCTGTGTCTTCGACCTGCTCACCACCGGTGATGCCAACTTCACTGCTGCAGCCCACAGCGCCTTGGGGGATGTGGAGGCACTGCACCCGAGGAAGGAACGCTGGCACATTTTCCCGAGCAGTGGTCATGGGACACCCCGTGGAGGCAGCCATTTGTTTGTCAGTCTAGGACTCACATGCTTGATCCTTATTGTGTTTTTGTAGGGATTGTCTCTTGTTTTTTATTTTTTGTCTATAACAAAATTTAAAATATATATTGTCATAATATATTGAGTCAAAGAGTATATATGTATATACCATGTATATGATAGGATGTTTGTGCTGGGACACCCACCAGTTTGTACATATTGTGTTTGACTGTTTTCATGTATGTTGGATGTAGTGTTCTTTGATTGTATCAATTTTATTTTGCAGTTTTGTGAAATGTTTTATAATGTCCCTGCCTGGGGACTTGTTAGAAAGCACTTTATTTTTTATATATTAAATATTTATGTGTGTACCTGGTTAGTATGTATAGTACATATACACAGACACCATACGAGCGTCCTCTCTGAAGATGACCAGTGATGATGTTTGTAGCTGTTTTTGGCTATTCCCTCTGGCCTTTTCCCCGTTGCTACTGATTTGCCACAGTGTCCAGCTTTCACTTGCCTCCTGGTAGAGCCTCATTCCCTTAAGCTTGGTCCTCACCTCTTCTGCACTCACTTGATTTGGAAGGATAATTAACTCACCCTTACAGGTGCTTTTGGCTGTTAAACACTGATCTCGAGGAAGCCCTCTCCCTCTTTAACAGTTGACACTTTTGCAGAGAGTGGGGAGAATATTACTATAACCCTTATTAACTAGGATTGTTATATCTTAGCACTTCCGGTATGTTGTTGAACCATACTAAATTTACTGCTGTTTTTATCTGTTAGCAGGAGGTACTGATGGCAGTTTCATTTTGCTTGACTCCAGTAGCTCTCACTTTTTCTCATCTCGTATCTCTGTTAAACTATAGTTTTTTCCTCTTTTAACTCCATTCTGCATTGAACAAACAAAACACAAAGACGTACCTTTAGTGATCATGCATTGTTCTTCTCTATAATTCGTGCAAGCCCCCGTTCTTAGCCTTCCCTTCTCTGGCTCTTCGGGCCCAGAAGCACAGTGCTCTCTGTCTCCACCCCCGTGAGCCCTCCTCAACCTCACTTTAGAAGTCCCGGTACTGGGGATTGCTGGAGTCTTTACTGTGAGACCCAGATCCCATCACAAAGTTCTCCACTCTCTCTTGCCTTCAACACCATGTTCTTCATCGCAGCCTTTGACGTGTGTATACAAGATTGAATGGACTAGGGTATTAATGACAAAAGCTTCCTTGGCCTGACTTAAAATATGGCTAACTGGGTGCCGGTTAATATAAACATTCTTATTAAGCAGTGTTGCTCTCCAAGTGGTCTCTTTTTAATCAGATACTCTTCCCCTTAACATCTGTAGATGAATAGTAGTACTTAGTCAGTTGTTCATGTACTTGGTAAAATGCCTATAAAGTAGAATATCTCCTTACCTCTTCTCTTCCATTGTCAGCACCCTCGTGCAAGAGGAAAACAACACCAACAGGCAAGCACAGTAATTAAGAAAGTAGACTCCAGGGTAGGTAGGTTTACATTGTCATATATAAAATGTAAATGTTTGGTTCCAAGAAAAAGTGATGGAATTTTTACTTTACCATTGTGATTTGGGTCAGGATAGTGCTAAGTTTTAGGTGGCCAGGTAATTTCTTTTGCCATGTCCCATTGATTAGTAGTAGTACTCACTGCCAGAGGCCCAAATGGCAAGGAAAGAGGATATTGTTTTGTGAAATTTTCTTAGCTTATCTGTGAGTTCATCTAGAAGTGGTGAAATCTCCTCTCTACCATCTGGTATATGAGAGAATAATCTGGCCAGTCTGGGAAAATAATGAAGACATCCTACTTTTTACTCAAAAGTTTCAATATCAGTTGAAACTAAACCTGTCATCCTTTTATAAAAACTGGACCAGAGGCCTGCCTCATCAGTTCTCAACTAGCTGCTTTTGTTCACCTACGGAACCAAGTGCTGGGTTCAGAAGCTATAATTAGCTACTGATTTTGTTTTGGAATTGAGTAGAATGAAGGAGAGAAAATATTTAGGATGCCTCTAACCACTATTTTTTGTGCAAATAGTATAAAAGTGAAACAACAAATTTCTTCAGTTATCTGGGTTTGGAGTGTATATGATTAATATACCTTTGTCCTTTGCAGGGAAAGCAATACTACCACTTCCATTAACTGGAAAGGATGCTTAAAAGCATCCTACATTACTAGTATCAGGACCAGTGTGTTTAGCTATTCTCCCTTTACAGCCAGTGTCCCTGTTCAACATATACAATCCCCAAGATTACTGTTTCAGAAATACAGATATTTCTCTAGAGGAGGGCCAGCTTTATTTTCTCCTGTTTCTTTTCTAGGATTTCTAGAGAAAATGCTACTTACACATGTTGGTTCCTGAAATCCTTAACCAGAAGAGCTTGGGGGCATACTAACAACACATGGATAGACAGACTGTAGCTATTCAAAGGTCTCCTGGGGGAGCTTAAAACTTGGAGAAAAATACTGGTTTTCACAGATGCTCCACATGGCTGTCTTTAAAAGACTCAAAACATTTTTTTGTCCTCTTTGTTATGCTTGGAAACCCCACGATGTGTCGAGTCTTTACAAAGAAACCTTTAGATGTGGTTCATAGGCATATGAATAAGTATCTGTGTAAAACAGTGAGTGTGCAGTGTGTAAATACTTTAAATTATTATACTAGAAAAATAAAGTTACATACCATGCTGTGGAATGTTTGTTCTGTGATTACAGTGACACCTGCTGGAAGAGCTGAGAAACAGGAGCAGAAGAAAAGTAGTGAGGGTGTTTGTGCAAAATCCTTTATGATTATTGACAATAAGTCATACCGCCTAACAACAAACTCACTTATTTTCTAAACTATATCAATACTGTAGTTTTTAATTTTTAAAAAATTATAAGCAATTACAAATAAATCAGTATCTTTGAGACTGGTCCACTGCTGTTATCCCAAAGGTCTTGTCTTCAGTAACAGTTTTGGTCCCTCGCAGATATAGGACCTGAGCTTCGGTTTAAGGCAGCATGGCCTGAACAACTTACTCCTGGTGGGGAAGGATTTTCTGGCTTTGAAACTTTTGTAAGTCCCTGCTTCTTCAGTGTCCTGAAAAGAAACATAACAGGATGACAAGTTGGTATTTGTTTAAGGAACATGCCAAAAGATAGAGAAGCTCGAAAAAGAATTAAACCCAAGATGAAGGCACAGGAAAGCACTGCCACTGTTACTAGATAGAATACTATATGGAGCAAATTTCGATTGAGGGAAACATACATGTAATCATTTTTTAAATAGAAAGCTTAAACATTATACTTAGTGTTTGTGGATAGCAGCTCAGAACAAATAAAACAGGAAAATTATGTCAGCTGAACCACATAAAGATGACAGTGATACAGCCACTGAGTACCTAGTACATATGTCTGAGTGAACACTAAGAAATAGTCTATATCACAATGAAATTTTTGATTAAAAGGCAAAAATTCTTTTTTACCATACGCTATTTCAGATCTCCAGCTTTTCAAAGATTGAAACTTGAGCAACTGTCCAAAAACCTAAAAGGAGGAGGCATTTACAGCATTCTGCTGCCTGGAGTCGGCTGTAATAACACAGTGTTTGATTGCTTTAGTCCTTTCTGAACAAAGGTACCTTGCTACAGTTTTCCCCTATTCCCTTAAATATCTATTTGTATATCAACCAAGGAACACCACTCCTATAGAGAAAGTAATCAAGACATTGGAAAAAAAGGAAGCAGTTTGAAGCTATTATTTCACTGTCTAGCTCACCATATTGTTCCTTCTTATATCCATTTTCTCTGTCTTCCAGATGGACAAGTCATATTTCTACCATTATTATTTAGATTCGATTTTCCTTTGAATTACTGTTCTTCCCCCTAAGTACCTCTTGTAAGCAAGATGATTGACACTATCAACTAAATAACAGTATAAACAGTCCCTTAGACCCAACATGTGATGTCTGAGGTATGTGCTTGGAGTGGGGATGTCTTTGTGTCTCCTTCCTCTCATGCAGATTTACAAGGAGATGAGGGCGGGAGGGGCGCATCCAACGCCCAGGAGGATACACTCAGATCCTGTAGAGATGGGATGTACACCCTTGGCCTCATTAGAATGATGTTCAAACCATCTGAATAAACCAGTCAACTAGAATATATTAAAGTCTGTCTAAACTCCAGCAAGAAGGCAACAGGGCAATGTTTTCTGAGAGTTCTTCATGGGTGACAGTTCTATGACCTATTTTTTTATTTCAATAATGACAACTCCAATTCCAGAAGAAAAAAAAAAGTGAACATTCTGCTACCAAATTGAATATACAAAATCAACCACACATGAATTAACTGAGTAGGAAATTCACCTACCATAAAAGACATTTTTAAAAACCAGTATTATCTCAATCAATAATGTAGCACCGCCAAAGGAAATGATGCTTTGCATGGTGCAAAGGGTTCCAAAGTCGCCTCACAGGAAGCAGTGAGGTGGGAGTCACTGAGGGAGAGCATGAGGGGGACAATAAATTTATTTTCTAGCGAGACCTTCTTTTGAGCTGCCAAACAGCAATGTCATTAATTTATCGTTGGCCATCAATGCAGTGAGGGCTGTAGGGAGAGCTATTGATTGGCTTGCTCTAAGTACAAGAGAAGGATTCTGGGCTGGAGTCGCTGCAAGAGTGTTCATATTTCTTCTTGGGAGAGAAAAGAAAAGAGTAGTGAAACAACTTGGGACAGCACAAAATATCAGATTCTCAGCATCCTGTCATGTTGGATGTTTGGGTGATATTTAGAGGTTAGGAAAGAAAAGTATATTTGGGGAGCTTGGAGCAAGGGTAACAACAGGACAGGAAGAGCTCACAAACTGGAATGACAAATATAAAGTGCATACTGATTATGTTGGGACCACATGACCATTATTAAGGGTTCATTTGTGTGTAAGTATTTATACTACCTTACAGGAGGCAGCACAGAATAGGGGTCAAGATTCTGAGTCAAAATCCACCCACTTTTCTAGTTGTGCAGACTGAGACATGCCAAAACATATCCTCACCTTTAAAATGGAGATCCTACTAGAACTTCAAACCTCCAACATTCATTCATTGAGAGAATTAATGTGTTAAGTACCAAATCTAAAGTTCTTAGCACCTATTACAGACTTAGTACACAATATACAATCCTCAAAAAATGTACCTGATATAACGTTCCTATTCTCTCAGAACTGCTTGTAATAGGAAAGGGAGAAAGAAAAGAGGAGAGGCCTACTGTGGCAGCTGACAGACTTAAACTTGCTCAACCAAGCAAAATACTTTTGCTCTCTGACCTTAGGATTTTTTCAGATGTAAGAAGTGACAGGAAAGGAATCATGAGAAATTGTTACAGACAATAAAAAAGGCAGCATGGAAAGTTAATGAAAAGTTAATGAAAAGATGTTGAAGAAAACTACAAAAATAATATAAATGAGAAGGAGAAAGAGAGGACTAAATCGTGAAGGTAGAATGTTTGAGAAAAGAAAAACAGAACCAGTAGTCTATACATGTATTCTATTGGGAAGGATATATATATTCTACCTCCATAACCCCACGAGACAAAGCCTATAACAAGACTTGTTACAGACTGCTGGTTTAAGTCCCAGAATCTGAAGGCCTGAGAACCAGGAGCTATCTGAGGTCAGGAGAGGATGAATGTGCCAGCTTAAGAAGAGAGAATTTGCCCTTTCACTGCCTTTTGTTCCATTCATGCCAACAATGGATTAGCTGAGGCCCACCCACATTGGTGAGGGCAGATCTCTTTACTCAGTCTGCTGAATCAAATGCTAATTTCTTCCAGAAACACTCTCACAGACACACCTGAAAATAATGTTTTACCAGCTATCTGGGCATTCCTTTGCCCAGTCAAGCTGATACATAAAATTAACCATTACATTCTCTTTTTATATATTCACTTTTAAAAAATGTATTATACATTCCTCAGCTATTGAAGGGGTAGTAATTGGTCAAGACTTTTTTATTTCATTAAATCCAAATTGAACTACCTCAAACATAAAGGGGGAAAGGAAAGATTGGTTGAAAGGTTATAGAGGTATCTTATGGAACCCAAGGGCAGGACTGGAGCCAGGCCCACAGACTGGAAAGAGAGTCTGGCGAACGATTAAGAGTCTCATCTCTGCTTCTGGCTGTACAAGCACTTTTCTCTCTCTCACTCTGCAGACTGATCTATCACCCAGGTACTCTTGCTGGAACATGGCCACCTCACAGAGCCGTGGTTCCATGCACCTACAGAGTTCAAATTCCTGGTGGAGGTGGGGGCAGCCCTTTGGCTGGGCTCAGGCCTGGTAGGTGAGCATTACGCAGAACCCGAAGCAGGCACCTTCCTCGCCCCATCATGGGCCTTTGTGAGGTTTTGGCGCTTTGGAAGTCTGGGGTGTTGGTGTCGCAGCCCACTTTGTTCAGGCTCTAGAGGCCAACCATGCTCACCCGACCTAAAGCGATAGCCCCTCCCTCACTCTCTACCCCCAAACCCTGCTGTATTTGTTTCTTCATTATCTTACAATATATTACATTTCATGTTTATGTGTTTATTGCCTGTCTCCCCTTCTAGGATGTAGACTCCATGAGGGTAGAGACATCATTGTTGTTGCTTTCTATTTACCATCCTGTCTTTGGGGAAGGCAATGGTGCCCACTGTGTAAAAATAGACTATTTGTGGAAGAGAAAGGAAGAGAGGGAAGGAGGAAGAAAGGGAGGGAGACAAGCTGAAATTCAACTTGGTGATAGTAAAACAAAGACTGAAACTAGAAGAAACAAAGAATGGGGGAAATAAGGATAAGACTGATGTGATTTTTATAATCAGGGTAACCACTTTTTCTGATACATCTATCAGCACTATCAAGATGGAGGCTGTGTGAAAGGGAACAAATTCATTCTAGAACTGGACTTATCCTGCCTCCAACAGAGGGGAAGCAAGGAGGTCTAATATTTATTGGTCATCTATTCTGTCCTAGACACAATGCGGGCACCTTGCAAATTCTGAGATTTGAGGAAATTGAGCAGAGAGGGTGAGTAATTAGACTATGATCATCAAGAAGTGAGCTTACATTAAAATCCAGACTCAGTGGGACTAATCCATGCTTTCCACCTGAAATCATGCCTCAGCTCAGTAATGTTTTACTATTGCTGTGTGATTTACATTAAATTAAAGTACCTACTTAAAAGAAAATGCTAACAAAATCTGGATACTTAGCCCTATTAAACAGACTTTCTTTTATTAATAATTAAATTCAACAAATTACCACTTTGTTTCCTAACAGGCATTTAAAATATTTGAGAATATTTTTATAAGAAAATAAATAGTACATCTATAATCTTATTTATCAACACTTTGTTTAGTTGTTAAAATGAACTTCATTATCCTTATTTGAATTAGTGGGGTCAAAAAATAGTATTTAGCCTGTTTTAGGTGTAAATACCCATATAAACACGTGTGTGTGTGTGTGTGTGTGTGCATGCGCGTGCACGTGTGTATACATATACGTATAAAACATGATTTTAAAAATCCTTATATAAGTTTCAACATTACTAATCACCTCCCAAATATGTGCTGAAAGTTGTTAACTTATCAGAACTACATTTTTTAGCAATCATGAGGTAAGATTATAAATTTAATTTCTAAAATAATTCATTGCAATTAAACAGAGATTTCAATGAGTACGAAAGTTGGACTGAATGTAACATGAGAGGGAAGAGGTATTCATTTAACAATTGTTTATTGAATACCTACTAAGTACGAAACACTGTTGAATGCTAAAGATACAAAGCTGAATAATCATATTTCCTTACTTAGAGGAATTTATAATCTAGCAAAAAGGAATATTATGTTTAACCCTCAGTGCTCAACTTTGAAAGGAAATGTTTTTAAATGGGTTCATATGGTTTTCATATATCAAGTATAATTCATTTCTATAATGTCTATCTATAATTTCAGTAAGGTAAAGTACTTTCTCATGGTTCCGTGGATTGTCTAGGCTCAGTTGGGGGGTTCTTCCTTGGGATCTCTCATGCAGTGGTGGTCAGAAGTCACCTGGGGATGCTGTGAGCTGAAGGATCAGTTGGGCTGGACATCACAGAAGACTCATTTAAATGGCGGACAGCCAATGGTGACTGTTTGCTGGGAAGTCGGCTAGGGCTGTGAGCTAAGGCAGCTGTATGCGGCTCTCCCATGAGCTTGACTTGGGTTTCTCATATATAGCATGGCAGCTCTGAGAAGAAGCATGTTGAGAGCAAGCATAGTGCAGAAGCAGTTTTTTAATACCCAGGGTAGATCACAAACCAAGCACAGTTAAGGGCTACACCAGGAACTAGCAGAAGGTTACTTCTACCATACTTTATCAGTCAAAACAGTCATGGTCCTTATCCAACTTTAAAAAAAAAATAGAGAAATAAACTCAATCTCTTGACAGGGATTATCAAGATCATACTGAAGAAGATAATGTGGGATTAGAGTTATCCTTGGATATTCTTAGAAACTGCCATCTGCCACAGGTAGAAAAGTCTTGTTTTGAGCAATGTTTCATTTCAAATTATTTTAACCTCATATTAAAACTTTCAATTATTTAAGTCATCGACTATCTGGTAAACAACGTTATTCTATCTACACTTTCCTAAGAGAAAGAAGGAAAGGCCTCAGTTGGGAAAAGAACAACTCTCAGATCTTTAAACAAGTACTGGTTTGGGTCTAAATCGTATACCACACACACCTTCACCCAACATAGCGCAGAAACAAATCTTTAATATCCAGAGCGAGATAACGCATTCAGTCTTCAGTGACAAAAATCTAAATGCTTATATCTTAGTGTCATATCCCTTCAGCTCTTCATCAATTCAACTGAAATTAATTTATTAAAGTTATATAATATTTTTAGTGTATCAAAGCTTGTAATTCAGAAATCATGCCTTCCTGAAATTTACAACCCATGCTAAAGGACAGACAATATTCTTTTCATCAGAATTAGTCTCAGTGGTGGTTGACATGTCCCTTTATGTTGAATGTGTTTGTTTTTGGATTTTTCCCCCAGTTGGCACCAGAATAAGTAGCACAAAATATAGAATTAACTTCGAGTAAGCTACCTTTTAACCTGCATTAATTTTTAAACAGATTTAAGTATCTCTTGTTTACCCATCACAATGATCTTTACAAGATCATTGTAAAAGTCAACTTTTCCACTAGTGCTCCACATAACAGAAATATTAATAATTTTGACAATAACTAACAAATTAACTTTGAGAAAACTCTTATCAACTCTTTATGTTTGAACAGGGTCATTAGGTGGGCTTGGAAAACACCAAAATATTCTCCTTATACTCAAAAAATTTCTATTCCCTGAATGTTTTATTCTTCTTAAAAAGACAATTTACTTAAGTGGGGGCTTAGAAAATTCCCAATGGTAAATACACAAGTTCTGGCATGGCAGGGAGAGAGAAAAGTGCGTGAGAAGGTTGCAGTTTTTCCTGACAAGAACTTCCTCCTGACTCAACTTTGGTACAATGAAGAGGAATACTTTCTTCACCTCATGTTCTGCATAAGCGAAGATTCAGCCCTCTTTCCTGGCTCCCATCCCCAGTGTAAATCTGGCTGCTATTTATCAGTATGGATGGTCCTGATGGCTCCCATGCTCTCTGAACAATGAGGTTAAAAAGAAAGTAACAGGAGATTGGTTCACTAGAGGGCACTTTGAATCGATTGTGAACATGGGTTGGACATGTCGGTCAATGAATTCTAGGAGTGGGCTCAGGTGGCTCAGTGAAGAAGGTTACTTCCCAGGGCTACCTTTGACCTCAATTTAAGCAATTCATTTATAGTTGGATTAATGTAGTAGCTTTAACATGACCTTAAAGTAAATGGAACAAGCCAATTGACAATGCAATGATCACCCACTATGAAGCACATTTTTTACAGAAAAGAGATGCATTTAGATCTTTGGGAAGAACTTGATAGGGACCCAAGGTGATAGGCATGTGGGAAGAAATTTCAGAAACAAAGATAAATGATTTGTTTTTTTAGAGTAATAAATGGATCAGTGTTCCAAACACTCTTTTTCATTAATCAAGTTGGCAGCAGCATTTGCTACCAAATGATTATCTGATTAAAATGGAAAGAATATGCCCAAATAGGATTAAAAAATCCTCTCAATGCATTCTTTTCTGTGTCATGCTAAGTCACACTTTTTTTGCGAGAAAAAAATCTCAAGGATTTGCTTCTTTACAGACTACACATCCCTTGTTCTCTTAAAAATCTTACTTATCGTTTACTGAACTACAATGACCTGCTTAAAAATTAAACTGACCTCAGTTATCCTTATTCATGCTGCTAAAAATGAACTCTTCAAGGTCATATTGTGTTATATTGTCCACACATTTTGTTGTGCCATTCCCAAATATCCCTAGGTACCTAAAAATGTTTAGGGTAAACAATGAAATCATTATGCAGAAATTAGATGCAACACACCCAAATTTCAAAGAAAGGAGTGTTCTTTTCACTCCACCCATGGAATGTGAAAGTGATAAAGAGAAGCCTTGACTAACCACCAAACTCTTCCTCCAAGGACAGACAAGTGATGTTTCAGATGGGTACAGATGGGTATCTAGGACATTCAAGCTTCAAGCCCTGGGCCTTCAATGCCTCTTGGCAAAATATATCAATGACTCACTGCTGCAGTCTGGTTTGTCTGGTCCCCACTCACCTGGGACTCTTACTTAAGTAATCTATAATGTACAACAAGGTGACTTTCCCAGCAACACTTCTGCAATCTCTTTCTCACGAAATATTTAATAAGAAAGCTCTCCTGTTGACACCTTATTCAAAATAACGTTGTATCCCTGCGTAGATTAATATTGCATTTGTCCCAAGATCATTTACCTGGCAAATTCAATATCCAGAACACAGCCAATAATAAATAGATAAAAAGCCATCTGAGCCACAAAAAGAATCTTATGGAATACATGCACAAAATCTTGTGCATTTTCTTCACAGGAGACTCTCTTTGACCATCACTCAGGGCTTATTTACCTTTATTCTAGACACAATTCTTACAACCTAATCAAACCACTTTGTATTCAACATCATACGAATAACAACAAATGTGAAGAGGGTAGAAAGAAGACTGGTAGAAACAGGCACACTGGCAATCACCAAAAATGAACCAGACAACTGCCTTGGATGGAGAAGTGAGAACTTCAAAACATACATCAAAGACACGACATTCTGAGTCAGGGTTGAGGAGCAAAGAGACTTATACATCTCAACATCTCCTGAGGCCATCACTGATGTTCATTATAGTGGAACTAAGTCATCAAGAGAAAAGTTAAATTATATTTTGAATCTACCAAATAAAAAGGTGAAATGTGTATTGCCCATTATATAAAGTTTTTCAGTAAAAATGGCTGAAATAAAGGATTTCATTCACTCTTTTATTAAATAGACATAGACTGTTTACCATGTGCCAAGTTCCATTACCATCTCCTGCCTTTTGTTTTTAATTTTAGATAACTGAGACCTAGAAGATAAGCATCTACTCATTCCTAATGACATTCTCAGAGTTACTCCTAGACTAAGCCAGGCCATATAGTGTGTAACCGATCAGTGTCCACCTTTCACAGGTTTTCTACAGCCCAGACTGCTCTCAGTGGATTATGATGTGACTGAGGGGATGATGAGATATGGCCCAATAAAACCTGTTACTTCATTAACTATGAGACACTTAGTAGAAATAATAGATATTAATACCTGGGAATGTATTTCTCTCTGTTTGTAATATGAGAAATAACACTATCTCTTGTTTTTAAGTAATGAGTACTATGAATAATAATAACTGAACACTTTTCCTATCTTGCTGTGGTATCAGAAAGCCCAAGGCTAAGACTGTGTGATCCACTTCTCATACATATAAGGGCATTTATAGATAATTAAAATCTGAGGCACTGAGAGATTAGTTATCATATTGTAGACGCAAAAAATTAAAAAAGGGAGTTCTATGGAAAGTAACCTCACAAGGTGATCTGATCATAAATTCCTAACTGGACAAGTCATGGTGAGTTGTCACATTCCAGGCATATAACTTATTAGCAAAAGGTTTATCTTTGCATTAAGCAAGCCCTGTCCATTTTTTTCTGTGGTTCTAGGCTAACACACTTTTAAAATAAGCCATAACCACACTCAGGAGAACACATACTCTTGTTAACTATCCTGTAATTCAATCCTCACCTTACTTTCTCCCATCTTCATGTAATCTTCCTTGATTTCAAATGCATAAAAGAAACTGCAAAACTGTTATTCTCCAGAGCATTTGAGACCTTGCTCCCTCACAAATGTCATCAGTTTGGCTCATATAAGCTCATAAAAATTTACTATAGGTTTGGACATTTCTTATGTCGACAATATGTATTGTTTAAGCTAAGTATAATCTTTTTTATTTGCACACCAATGTTCATAGCAGCATTATTCACAGTGGCCAGGACATGGAAGCAGCCAAAGTGTCCTACAACAGATGATTGGATAAAGATGTGGTACATAAATATAATGTAATATTACTCAGCCATAAGAAGAGATGAAATAATGCCATTTGCAACGACATGGATGGACCTCGAGATAATCATGCTAAACAAAATAAGCCAGACAGAAAAAGTTGAAAACCACATGCTATCACTTATATATGGGATATAAACCTAAAAGCAACAAACAAATATGACAAATAAACAGGGGCTCATGGACATGGACAATAGATTAGTGGTTATCAGAGGGTAGGGGGTGGGGGAGATAGATGGGATAAAAGGGGTCAAATATGTGGTGACAGAAGAAATCTAACTATGGGTGGTGAACATATAACATAAAATATATATGACTTACTGTTGAATTGTACACTTGAAACTTACTGGATTTCATTGACCAATGTCACCATCATAATAAATTTAATAAATAAATAAATGAAATCTTTTTGAGAAATAAAAAATATTTAGCAATCCATAAATAATAAAGTTAACTGAAAAATTTACTTATATGTATATCTTTATTTCCTAATAGGGTCAAATATGTGAGAAATAGATATAAATAGGGTAGAGATATATAGATATAGGTATATAGATATGTGCTTATACTCAAGTGATTTTAAAATGTTTATTGGATTTTCGAAGACCTTAAGACATGATCTAATCCAAGACACCTGGGTGGGAAAGCACTGCAGTGATTAGATGGTTTATGGTACACTTCCTCCTGCCTTCTGAGGATACGTACTCACTTCTTTATTAAGCTGTCTGTGGTGCCTATACCTGTGCTGGCAGCAGTGGTCGCATAGCTTTCAGCTCGTGTGATATAATGAGACGTAACTACCATTTGGTGAATGGCCTCAGTTGTTCATTGTATTGGTTAAGAGTACTGTTAGCTACCTCAGAATAAGTAATCCAAGTCTCCAAAATCTTGAGAACCCAGGAACAGCCTTCCCATGATTATTTCAAAAAGTCTTTCTGAAGTCTGCAATGCAGCATGCTGTGAATAGTTTCTTGAATTATTGAAAATTATGGGAAATCTGAGTTAATCAGCTGGGTAAACTTGAATGAGTTCTTTTCTCCCAATGCACAGTGCTTTTCTCCTGGGGTGATACTACGTCCTTGATTTTGACTGGACAGTTCAGAGGCTCAAGGAGGCATTATCGGCTTAAATAAGACTAATCTCACTATCAGGTACAAAATAACAACAACAACAACAACAACAAAAAAAAACCTTTTTGACCCCTTAATTACTTTCAAATCAGCTCAAAAATGAGAACAGAAAAGAAATAGAAAGTTGATTATTCAAAGTTCTAAAATAAATACATAATCCCTAAACCCCATCTAAGTCAGACGTGAATAAGGGAAGAACCATCAAAGTGAAGAAATGTCCAATGCAAATAAAGATGAAGGGAGACACACTGGGAAGCAAGTCCATTTGCCCTGCGGCACTTCTGAGAGTCTCGGAAGTGAGGGGAGTCTGGTGTCAAGAAAGGTCTGGGCAATTCTGGCAACTGAACAAAGGAGATTATGTATGAAGAAATAAGACCCCAGTTCTTCACTCAAAAACTTGCCCAGAGAAACAACCTACAGATACTGCCATTGGGGGAAACCCATAAAATATGACAACTGAACACCCTGCTGCCTGACCATGAAGCTCACCCACTGGGTCAATAAGACCAACTGTGCATACAAAGTTTTCAGCGAGCCTCTGGGCGCACATGTCTGCACATGAATGGGAGACCTGGGATCTCTAGCAAGTCAAGGGGCACCATACATGAATGAGATCAAGCCCCATCTCTTTCCCCACCCTAAGCTTTAGAGCAAGAATGAAGAGCGCGCGCAAGAGCTAGCGCATGCGTGCAAATGGGGACAATGCATGGAAGATATCCTCAGACATACAGTATGTCACATCCACAGTCAAGGAATTGGAATCTATTTTTTCAAATTGTAAGAGCAAATAAGGAGCTCTGGGAAATTAAAAATATGATAACAGAATTAAGAAATCACTTGGAGAACTGGAAAATAAATGTAGGAAATGCCTGGGAAGATAGAATAATTTGGAGGAAGAGATTTGAAGAATGCCAAGAAATAAAAACATAAAACAATTATTTCCTGCAAGGGTGGGGGTGAGGGTGGAGGTGGGAGGGGTAGCTGCACAAGAAAAGTCATTATGTATTACTTGGTCCAGTAAGGAGAAAGATTTGAATATAGTAACAGAAACACCATATGAATTGAACTAAAACTTGTGATTGTACCATATTGGAAAAGAACAGTAGAGGAAGGATGTAAGAGTGCAAAACTTGTTATCTGTTATTACAAAAATGCTTAAAAGATGCTGAATTAAGAGAAAGCAACAAATATGTAGAAATATGGACGTAAATACCATATTTCTAAAATTTGCTAAAAAAAAGCTAAAATTTGTAAGTGGTTGCTTTTACAGAACGGGATTTGGGTGTGAGAGGGTCATGAAAACTGTGGGTTGTTTTTTTTTTTAAGTTTCTTAGTACTTCTAGAAATTTTGAAACCAGAAGCATGATTACTCTGAAAATTTTAAAAAATGATTTAAACATTTACACAAACATCTCTGATCACAAAAATGACTATTTTTTGATAAAGAGCCACTGAAAGAATATGGTTAGTATGGTGGCATCACAGGGATTTCCTGGGTAACAAAGTGAAATTTAAGGCAATACATGTCAAAATCTAGATCTGGCTACATTTGAGGTTAGTATAGCTCTTCTGTCAACTTACATGTCTTCAAGCTGTTAAAGTTTTACTTCTCTGAAACACAGTAAAATGCTTTTAAACTCTGAAGTAAATGCCTCAGGACAGTGATTTTTAAAGTGCTTACCTCAGACCTTGGGTGGCTGGCTCCTTGTGGTTTAGGAAGGACCTTGAGTCTCTTTGGCAATTAAAACATTTTTTAAAATTTATAACTGTTCACATATATTTCATGAATTTGAAATGTAAGATTAATAATAAGTTTTGCTAAAATTTTAATAGTTTCTAATAATTTCTAAGCTTTTAGAGGTTGTGCATTTAGACTGTTGATCAGAAATTTGCTTAGCATTCAACTCAACCGAAATATTGTCTCTTTGCTCATGGTGTTTTCAAGTCAAGTGAGCATCATCATTTAAATTTGTTAAATTTGCATTTTTTATTATTATCATCCTAATTCAAAGAAAATAGATCCATAGCTAAAAAATAGCTCATCAAAGATTAAAAGGAGTAATAAAAATAATAACATAAATACTGTGACTCGGAATAAAAGTGGAACTAGAAATAGGGAGCAGAACTCCTGTGTGAATATAGAACGTGAATCTCCAGGAGCTAGAGCAAGGAAAGCTAAACCTGTAATGATTTTGCACAAGAAGCCAATAAAAAAAAAAAAGTGTGGTTAAGTACAATGACAAATATAAGGTAAGTGAACTTTATTGCAAAATTGATCCATTGCCACCAGTTCCTGTACATTATCTGTTAAAACACTTGTCTATGTTGGCATATAGCCCTAGAGGATTTCATGCATAGTGACTATTCTTGTAAAATCCATCACAGTTTTATAAAATTATGCAAAAATAATGCTATTTGCTTAAATTATTTTTAAGCAAATAAATGACCAAACTACAGACTGATATTTATTTATATTTATACACCTCCTACCCTTTATTGCTGTGAGGCCTTTAAAACCTTTTTAAAACCTAAAAAAGGTCAGTGTCATAGGTTATACTGGAGAGAAAGCTGAATAATTTTGAAGAAAAACATGTTCAAACACCATAACAAAATAATGTGATACTGCCTCAGAATGAGAAAAATAAGCTAGTGAGAGGAATGATGGCAAGAAGTTGACCAAAGCATACATAGGAGCTTGATATATGATGGGAAAAGAAGTATTTAATTAAATGTGCCTGAACTGCTGCTTATTCACATGCACTGTATCCTTAATTCAGTCTACATGAAAATAAATTTCAAATGGTTTAAAGACATAAATGTCAAAACAAAATCCTCTTTATATGTTAAGAGAAAATATAGATTTATTTATTTATGACCTTAAATTAAAAATTTCTTAAATAACATACTAAAAGCAAACTACATGAAGAAAAAGTTGATGTGTCAAAAATATTTACCTTTGATATGAAATTTTAGGATAAATATTTTAAAATATTTAAAAATGAATTATTAACTTGGGAAGGGCAAGAAGAGAAATAAATTCAGAGAAGGTATCAGATTTCAATTTATATCTATATGTTCTCTCTCAAAAATATGTATAACCAGCATATATGGCAAAATGCTGTTTTTTGACAAAGTTGACTTACTGATGTGAATTATATTGTTTTCTATAATTTCTGTTTTATGCTTAAAATAGTTTAATAGTACAAAAAAATGAAAAATGTTTAAGAGACATGGCAGATGAATGTGAGGTCCATCATATATAAAACAGGAGTTTCAAGAAGAAATGCTAGAGAATGGATGAGTGGTATATTCAAAGAGATAATGACTAAATATTTGCTAAATTTGATGAAAGACATGAATCAAGATTTATACACAGACATACTCTCTGGCGAATTCTCATGAATACACCCTTTCCTTAAAGAGCAATTGAGCTTGTGCTGGGATCTTTTTGGTTATAATTTGTATCAAAAGAATAAA
The DNA here is from genome assembly GCA_028627145.1 of Eidolon dupreanum. Taxonomy (NCBI): domain Eukaryota; kingdom Metazoa; phylum Chordata; class Mammalia; order Chiroptera; family Pteropodidae; genus Eidolon; species Eidolon dupreanum. Next base: position 47,273,056 of record CM053501.1, on the reverse strand, counting down.
AGTGTCTGGTCTAGGATGGAACACATTTCTTACAAAACTTGAACATCAACAATTAAATATTCTTATCTGCTTGCCAATAAACAAATAAAAATTAAGCCACTGGTAAAATTCCTTTTCGAAGGACACTGTTAGATGTTATATAATGTAAATGGCATTATATTACAATACAGTATGTGAAAGGGTAATGATTTTTTGTGTGAGCTAACAGATAACTTACTTCATTGTTAATCACTGATGGTGAAGGTCTGGTTCAGATTTTGACACCTGTGCAGTACACATAAGGCAGAAGGATTTGATGATTTATTGTCACTGAAAACCCAGATTACATGAGAATAGGCTTTTCATTTTGTTAACTGGCTTTCTCTTTTTGAGCCGCGACAGGCCAGGAGTTAACAAACCATTGTTCACAGACCAAATCTGCCCACCTCACCTGTTAGCTCACCAATTAACAACAGCTTTTTTTATTTTCAAATTGTTAAAATAATGTTTTAAAGAGTGAATTTCCTGATATGGGAAAATTATATGAAATTAAAAATTCAGAGTCCATACATAAAAAATTTTTTTTAACATAGGCACATTCATTTATGTATTTTTTATTGCTACTTGGATGCTACAAAGACAAGTCGCAATAGAGAATGCAGGGCCTGCAAAGCCTAAAATATTAACTCTCTGGCCATTTACAGAAGAGTTTGCTGACCCCCTGACGTATACTATAAATGTGTACCTCAAAACACTCCTGCTGATGTGCAGAAAGGAAGAGATGTATGTTGCCAATAATTTTTATGTTGTCAATGTACGCACTGCATTATTCACAGAGAAAAGTTATGTGGGAAATATGACATTCAACCATGATTCAGCACTGAATGAAACTGTGAAAATTATTAATAATAATTAAATTGTGGTGATGATTATAATTCCCTTCTTCATGTTATGCAAAGAAGTAAATGAGTAAGTAAATGTCACATCGCACAGTAGACTGGCTTTTGAAAAGAAAGTTGCTTGTGTGAGTTTTTGAAAGGAGGGATGAAATTAAAACATTTTACCATGACACTAAAAGTACAAGTAAAAGACAGCATTTTAGCCAGGCTCTAACCGTTTAAAAACAAAATCCCACAGGTTTTTATGTTGACAATAAGATGTAAATTTTCCTAAGACAAAATTGTGGTTTAAATTATTGCATTGCTGAGTTTGACTCTTTGCAAGCACTTGATTTTTTCTTTATTCTTCAGAGAATGAAATCAATGATACGTTATTGGGCAAACTTTGGCTCCATCTAAATGCTAAAACAGAACATGAAGAAAATATTCCAGAACTAAATGAAACCTACAGGTTTAATTGCATATGTCAAAGCAATCAACCTTTAAGATTTTTATTGCTGCTATGGTTTTTAGTGTGATAATTCACCTACACGTGTTCAACAAAATGATGAAAGTCATCTTCACTGAGCAATCTCTCTTTACCTTTGAGGTTCTTATTCAGTACAAACATGGAAAACTGATTGTGATCAAACAGTTGCTTGCATTCTTAATGACACACAAATGTGATTTTCTAATTCAATTGACACAGAGCTCAAGATTAAAAATTCCCCAGATATGAAACCTTACTGTGCTACCTTCATAAAGACTGCACGTACTGTAATTCCTCTCCATTGTGTGAAATAAAGATCATCAATGTCTTAAGGATTGTTCTCTTTTTAAAATTGTGATGAATTCTTTGTTTTTGATCTGCCTAAAAATTGTTGGCTAAACGTTGCATATCAAGTGGCATATAAAAAAGTAAATAGTGAAAATGTCATGAAGAAAATAGGAACTCAAGTGGGAACTGAAGGACAAGTAAGCATTTGCTAATAGATATATTTAGGGCTCCAAAATTGTAGAGGCCAAGGCACAGAAATGTGAAAAGAGAGGTATGTTTGGGGCTGGTGAGTAGACCAGTTCCTGAGAGTGAAAAATTAGTTGATGGGAGACAGAAAATGACTGCGAGGGTAATTTGAAGAGCAATTCTTTGTTTCCTCCAGTGATGAAATCTAAATTCTACTTATTTTTTGAAGCTTTGAGCTTTTTAAAAATTTCCAAAATTCTTCCAAAGGTGGAAGTATATATGATCTCAAACAATTTCCAGATCATCTCTTAATTTTAAATGCATAAATAAAGCCTCAAAACTGTAATTCTCCAGAGCAACTGGGATCTTGCTCCCCTGCATGTCATCAGTTTGGCTCAAATAAATTATAAAAATTCTCTTAAAAAAACAAAAGAATTTCCAGATCAGATTGTGGCACAACGGATTAAAGGAGGAGAAAATGCCATAAATAAGGACAAGGATTGGAAAGCATTACTTTTTACTAAACACATTGATTAGAAAAAAGGAAAAATGACTAACTACCATCTTAGAATTATAAAGCCTCCCTATTATCAATTAAGGTTTGAAAAAAGACATTTTAAGAAATTCACTCTCAAAAACTTAATTCCTATTTATCCTTTCTCAGAATGCTCTTGTAGAATATGCTCCCCCAAGATAGGGGGATAAACCGAGGAGAAACATGTAGGATGCAGGAACCAGAGGATCCAACAGAGGAGGGCGGCCACCAGAATCCCCAAATTGGGTGAAGGAAGATCCCTAGGCCACAGCCATGCAGCCGGCCAGAGGTGCACCCTCCCAAATGGGAACAAAGACTTTGGAAGATAAAATTGGTAGAGTGCTTAATGTGTCTGAACATAAAATTCAGGGAGAGTTTGGAACTGAATTGAGCATGTAGAAAACTATGTAAATGAGAAATGAGACACTCAACAAATTCCAAAGAAAACAAAATGTTGTGGGAATAGGACGCAGTAATCACCATGTGCTGTGTGGCTCGGCAGCTGACAGTTTTCATGGTCGTCATTATGAGAAAAGTCAACGCTGTTCCTATCAAAGTTACATCTACATAGGAAAGATCTGGGCATGGGAGTTCTGTGTGGGGTGCAGCTAGAAGTAAAATGGAAGTAAGTTCTCATCTTTCATAATGGAGAGTTAACAGTTAATGTCTAAAACTGTAAGAGTGAGGAAGTAGGGACACATTTTATTTATTCTGTCAGTTACAACCAGGCAATAGGGTTAAAAAGGAAGGTAAACAAAGCTAGGGGTGAAGAGGGTAAGACACAGAACTGCTCTTTTCCATAAAAGCTTTGTGGAGCTATCTCTGTCTTTATATTATGTGTATTTTAAATTTTAATACAAATTAAAATGTTTCAAACAGTTAAAATGTCAAATACAAAATCATATGTATGCTCATATGAACAATAATTATAAGGTGTAGACTAATAAACACACTGATTTAGAGAAATTTCTTTCCTGAGACTTAAAATGATGTTTACTTACATAAAAATAAAATTTTGTGCTTGCATACTTCTCAGTTTTCATCATATTCTCAACTCAATTGATTTCAATGATCCCTAAGTGCAAAAAGTCTTGTGTTTTCCATTTGCTTTTAAGTTGGTCAGGACAATTTTCCAATTGGCTCATGGGAAGACTTTCTAAGGGGAACCTGCACGTGATCTCCATATCCTCATTTCATATGTAGTATTTCTTAAAATTGTTCTGCCTGAAGCCATCCCTGGGGTTGAAGATTATGCTCGTTCTCCTTCTCCACTCCCTCTTTATAATTGCTCTTCTCCCAATTTACAAACAAAATGCATCTCCTTCACCCATCCTTAGTCTTAGCATGGATCAGTGCCAATTTGTAAAACCTTTGGAGCCTTAAGCCAAGAGACAATTCAAATATCGCTTAAGCAAGTGAATGACTCCAATAAGGGGTAACAATTATTTTACAAATCAAGTAGCTTTAAAGTTTTTCTTACCACAAAATTGGAGGATCTAATCCAGTCATCAACTAACCATTAAAACATTTCTAATAATCACTATGTGACTTTTGGCATAATATAACATGGGAGGAGTTCAAATTTTTACAAATGATAGAAGTAAAATTGATGCTGAATCCTCTCTCATTCTAAAATAAATACATCATTATCCACTTCATTAATATCTACATTTCAAATACAATTTTACTTTTTAGGTTTAATAATTATCAATGTTTATAATATATTTATGCTATTGTGATTATGTATTAGTAATAACTATTAAGGTCACTTGAGATTTTTTTAAACTGTTTTAATTTACATATATGTATTTGTTTTGTTTCAGGGAAGTATAAGAGGGTGATCCAAAAACTCTACAGGTATATATGTTGTAATGGAAGTGGAATTTATATACGAGTTAAGAAGTCAGAAAATACAAATTTTCAGTTGCAAAAGAAAGCTTTACCATATAATTCATTAGGGATTAAAAAAGTGGTGTTTTATCAATTAAATACAAAGAGAGACCAGTCAGGGTAGGGATAGAGGGGCACTACCCACAAAGCACAAGTCCCTTGGAGCCCTCTCTCTCCACACCAACCATGTAATTTTTAAATGGATAGTGATGGGTATCAATTTGCCATTGTATTTAGATTTCTTTGGCTATACGGAAAAGGCGATATAAATTTCATTTTTAAATGTCAATATTTAAAACATACTAGAAATTATATCTTTTGTTTTAACATACAAAAACTATGTACTTATCTTGAAAGTTTTAAATATCAACTTAAACTGCGAGTTTTGAAATTATATTAGAAGTCTTAGAGCAAAAATTTTGTAGAACACCTGTCAAATTAGGTAGTTCAGTTTAAATGCGTGAACTCATACTGCCCTCTGGTGGTTATAATGATTAAAACACATGAAGTACAAATCTGGAGCTAGGGAATTTTGGAAACAGGAATTCCATCTTTTGTTGCATTATAAATAGCAACTTGTTGTAGAGATGACTACATCTCCCATATTACCACAGTGGGTGAAAAATCAGCTTGTTCACCTTATTTATAACATGGCATTGACCAAGGAAAAAAGATTTAATAAGTGCTTACCATATGACTCTGCAATTCTTTTCCAAGATATTTACCCAAGAAATGAAAACATGCAAAAACAACTTATAAAGGAATGTTCATAGAAGTTTTATTCATATTATCTAATAACTTGAAACCCAGTGAGCATTATATCCACAATCAAATATTACAAAGCAATAAAAAAAGGAATGAATTACGGATGCATGCAACAACATGAACTAATCTCAAAAACACTATATTGAGCAAAAGAAGTCAGACAAAACAAATGCATAATGTATGATTTCATTTACTTATTAAACTCTAGTTAGACAAATCTAATCTGTAGTAATTTAAAACAGATAATAATTGCTTTCCTAGGCCACAGTTTAAATATGGGGATTGATTGAGAAGGGGTACAAAAAAAACCTCTAGGGTGATGGAAATATTCCATGTCATAATTATATTAGCGTATACATTTCTCAAATCTCACCAAACTGTACACTTACAGTGAATGCAATTTATTATAAGTATATTATACCTCAATAAGGTTGACTTAAAAAACATACCCAGTAGAGTTTCCCTCTTAATAACTGTAAGAGAACATTCCTTCTAGCCTAATAACAATCATAGTTTTTCTTGAAACTATTAGTGAGCAGAGGTCACCAGGCAGCCAAGTAAGATGAATTCTACAGAATAAGATTCTCCAAGAGAAGCTGATATGCATGAACCATATATTTGACATAATATGACAGAAAGAGAGTGGATAAAGCAGGTAAGAATGAATAAGTTAAATTTTCATAAATTCTTAAAGGCTGAGTGTCGGCTGGTGCTGTAATTTACAAATGCAGCAAAAACATGGGGGTACTGCAAAAATTTTAAATTTTCAAGAGGAACACAGTAATAATGCCCACTGGTACAAAATAATTTAACTAACAGCCTGAGATAGTTCGGTTTCACTGTTAGATCTCACTATATAGTACAAAGCTGTTTTCTGATGGGTTCTTTGATAAAAAGCAAGTACTGTCATTTTTCTCAGGTTATGAGGGTGGCAGTCCCCAATCTGAGTATGATTAAAGAAGTTATACAACAGGTACACATACCCCATGAATGGGTTCTTATAATGTTATTTTAAGAATACAAAATAAATTTTTCTTTTAATTCTCAGAAAACTAAGGTTAACAGGGAACTTCCTTAACAAGATAAAGGTCATTTACAAGAAAACCTACAGCTAATAGCATACTCAGTGGTGAAAAACTGAGTTCTCCCCCCAACTCAAGACAAGCATAAAGCCTCTGACCATTCTTACCAACATTATATTACATTAAGGCAAGAATAAAGAGTGTGAGGATATAAATAAAACTTTTTGATAGATGATAATCTATGTAGAAAATCTCAAAAAATCTGGAACAAGCAATTGGAACTCATTAGTGATTATAACAAGGTCACAGAATAAAGGTCAAATCTAAATATCAGTGAACACTTAAAAATTGATATCAAAAATCATTTATAATAGAGAAATATGAACTACTAACTGGTAAATCTAACAATGTATGTGCATGAGTAATATACTGAAAAACACACTGATAAGAGAATTTAAAGACCTAAATAATAGCTATATATTCTGTGTCAATAAGTCAGAAGTCTCAATATTGTTACATTGTCAATATTCTCCAGATTATAGATTCAATATAATCTCAATCAAAATCCCAGTAGGCTTTCTGATAGAAATTGACAAGTTGACCCTAAAATATATGTGGCAAATCAAAGGAATTTAGAAGGCTCAAACAATTTTCAAAAAGAACAAAATTTACAAGTGATACTATCTGATTTCATGATTTATCATAAAAATACAGTAATTAAGATGGTGTAGTGTTGGCATAAGGACAGAAATATAATTTAATAGGACAGTATAGGGAGCCCAGGAACAGACCCACACACATATGATTTACAATAAGGTGAAATAAAAACTCAGTGGGAGGGGTGGCTCCATAGTATAGTGGTTAGCACGTCTGCTTTACATGCAGAAGGTCCTGCGTCCCAGGTGGAGCTGTGGACCATACTCTGGGTACGCCAGGCCCTGGGTACACACGGCCAGCATGTGGGAAGAGACGCGCCGCCTTCAGAGAACCAGTTCTTAAGGGGAAACGGTAACATCCATAGGTCAGGGTGGAAGTGGGACGGGAGGAGTGGGGCGGGAGTGGAGGGAGAATTAAAGAGGGAAAAAACTCAGTGGGAAAGAATAGCCTTTTCAACAAATGGTGCTGGAAAAATTGGATACACATAATTCTAAAAAAAAAACCACAAACCCACTCCCCCACAACTTTGATCCATACTTCACACTATATACAAAAATCATAGACTTAAATGCAATTCGTAAAAGTATAATTGTTCTAGAAGAAAACATAAGAGAAAAATCTTTGTGACCTCAAGTTAAGCAAAGATGTCTATACACAGAAAATGTACTATAAGAGAAAAAAATGGACAAACTGTACTTCATGAAAAAAATTTAAATTCTGCATTTCAAAAGACACTGTTAAGAAAATGAAAAGACAAGCCATAGCCTCAGAGAAAACATTTGCAGTTAATCTGGTGAATGATTTCTATGAACAATTCTATTTTATAAAATTGGAAAAAATTTGAAAAGATACTTTACCAAAAAGATAAAGATGACATTTTAATAATATTAAAAGATGTTGAATATCATTAGGGAAATGCAAGTTAAGTTACCACTATATTCCTATCGGAATGGCTAAAATTAAAAAACCTCTAATACAAAATGCTCACATGGATATAGAGTTAATAAAAACTCCCATCTGTATCTGGTAGGAATGTAAAATGGTATATCCACTTTGGAAAAGAGTTTGGTAGTTTTATAAAGTGAAAGATAAACTTTATCATACAATCTAGAAATCTAATTCCAAGTATTTACCAAAGAAAAATTAAAATTGATTTACATCTACCCAGAGACCTGTACATGAATGTTTATAGCATTTTTATTCATAATAGCCAAAAGACTGGAAACTCAGTTGGTAAATGGATAAACAAATTGTAGTACATCCAATACAAAAAATATTAGTCAGGAATAAAAAGGAGTGAACTAATAATAGATGCAAATACATAGATGAACCTCAAAAACATGCTAAGTGCAAGGCAGACTCAAAATCTTAAATTCTGTATAATTCCATTTACATTACATTATGGAAAAGGTAGAACACTAGAGATAAATCAGTGGTTGCATGGACTAGGTTGGAAATATTTTATATCTTAAATACATTGGTGGTTGCACAATTGACTTGAAAACACTATGAGCAAAGGGAAAATATTTCAGTTGAGTTGAATATTAAGCAAATTTCTGATCAACAGTCTAAATGTACAACCTCTAAATGCTTAGAAATTTTTAGAAACTAATAAAATTTTACCTAAGAAGGATGACGTCACCTTATGTAAACATGACCTAAGTTTTTTATTTTTTACTTTTATTTTTTTTAGATGAAATCAGTATTTTTATTCAAAGAATCCACCACATTGAGAGTCAGCCATGCTGTAAATTTTTAAAATCAGAGGAAAATAGCAAGTACCTATAAGAGAGGGGATTTTTTTTTTTGCTATTTCACTTTAAAAACATTGGAAATGTAACATATTTCTCTTGCATTATAGTGTCTTTACAAGTTGTATTCTTTTATTTTCTTGTTAAGTAGAAAAAGATAGTGTATCATGCTATCTAAAAACAAATATTCTTTCAAAAAGTAAAAAAGCACAAATCAAAACATTTTATAATTTCTTATTACATACCCCATCTCTGAATATCTCTTCACATAGTATCATTATACTTCCTAAATAGCCATAAATTACAGAAACCAACTTTCCATTTATATGTAAGCATAAGCCTAAGTGTATTGTCTATAACAGTGGAATTAACCTCTGTACTATTAAAGTCAATAAATTAAATATTAAAATCCCTAAAATCACATTACTTGGGGCCTTTCTCTGCCAATTTTAATTCCCAAAAATGAGGCTTAGGTATTTCTATATTTCTCAAGTACCTCGGGTGATTCTTGCTGGTCAAATTTAAAAGCTAGAAGATAGTACACACACCCTAGTAATAGAGAAACTGATAAGGCATACAAAAGTTTCCAATAATACTAAAGATAGTAAGACAAAAAATTTGGTAATGCAGGCCATTTATGGGACCTAGTATTTCTGGGAAAGACATCAAAATAATGAAAAAAAAATACAATTGGTATAAGGCAGTTTGAGGGGCTGGGGACATAGTAGTGAACAAAAAAAGTCCTTGCCCTAATGGAGCTTGCATTCTAGCAAGGAGGGAGTCAATGACAAATGAAAACAAACTAAGACAACTATTAGTAAGTGCCAGAAGAAAAAGCAAGATAATATAAAAATGGTAGGGGCGTGAGCACTCGTAACCACTTCTGGTTTGTTGCTGACCAATTGGAATAAATTTTTCTCAAATAAATTCTTAAAGTTTTTAATATGCCTGTTTCTTTTGACAGTTCTAGTGTCAGAAAAGGAAACCGAAGGAGCCTCTCCCTCTCTGCTTCCCTCTCCCCGCCACGCCCCCAACTCCCAACACCGGACATGGACCCAGGAACAACAAGCAACCAGGCAAAGGTACCTGCTGAGCCTCTTGAGTTTGGTGCTTTCTCACCACCTCTGCAGGTAGTTGGTGGGTAAATCCCTCTTGAATCCAGAATCCTCGCTTTTACGTTATAAGCCTTCAGACTTTGAGCGTTTCTTTTTCCAGACCAGGACTGGAAACTGGCTTGAGTCAGACTGGATCTGGAGTCAGACTTGGTCCTACTTAAGCTGAACTGGGTCCTAAGTGAGAGTGAGACCTCAGGTAAATTGTTTTAAGGCTGAACAAGCAAGTTAACTTCATTAAACATAATCCTGAATTACAGTGGCCATGGTGGAGAACTTTTAACACAGAATCGTTAAACAAGACCATTAGACTGAGGTGGTTCTCATGTTGTGCTCACCTATATAAGCAAACCAAAATCTGAGTCTGTAAATGCCTTAACGTTACATCTATACACTAAGGACAAGCAATCACTAACTACCAACTATGCTTTAAGCTATGGCCAATCAATAATTTCCTTGCTTTTCTTTGGCCTTTTCTCAGTAAAAGTCTATCCCTGAGATTCTGTTGGTTGAGCATTCCTAATCACTTCTGGTTTGGCATTGCCTAATTCTAAATGATTTTTGCCCAAATAAACTCCTAAAATTTGAAGGAAAATGATAGGGGAAAGACTAATTTGGAGACCTGGGATGACATTTGAGCTGAGATTTGAATTAAGTGAGGGAACAAGGTTTGTACGAATCAGGGATGAAAGTGTTCTTAATACAGGGGACAACATGAAAGCCAGAAGTATTCTTTAGCGTATTCTAAGAAGAGCAATGGGAGTAATATGAAACAGGAGAAAACACCAGAAATAGCTAGGGGGAAAGTGCCATAGACTGGAGAGCTATGAACTTGAATACATTCATTTATTAAAGATTATGGAAAATGGTTTTTTAAATGTAATTGGGGGGTTAAGGTTGAATCTGGTTTTACAGATTTTGAAATTAGATACCTATTAGCTATCTAAATGGAGATGAGTTCAGGGGAGTGGTTGAACCTGAAGACAGTCCACAGAAACGGAGAAAGAAAAAATAGTAAAGCTATTGAGACAGAACATAGAAATAAAAAGTTGTACGATAGCAATACCATAGAAATTTCAAAAGTAAAAAGAATTGGGCAAGAGGCAAAACCTGAGTAAAGGAAATAAAATCACATGTAGACCCCAGCATAGTGCAACTACAGAACACCAGAGACAAAACAAAGACTTAAGTAAAAAGTTTATAAAAACAAGAGTATCAGTTCAATTCCACAGCTTGCTCTACACATGGAAAACCTAATACTAGCCTACAATAATGAAATTACAACACAATTCACGTTTCTGTGAGATGAAGCATATCATCAATGCAATCAATATTCTTAGCTCATTTAATAGAATCATTACAAGCTATGTTTTTTGTTGTTGTTTACACCTCTCTAATATTTAAATCAAGACTCAAATGTAGAGTGGGACATGGAATTAAAAGTCTCTCATTCATTTGGGAGTTTGAACTACCAATCCTGTTTCAAACAGAAGTTTTTGTTTTGAACTAAAGGACAAGGTAGCTAATGGTCATTTAGGATAGAGAATCTGGTGCATCAAGCCCCACTGGAGAATTTGTATAGATATGTATAAAAATCTGAAAAATATTTTTTAAATCCTAATTTACCAAGTAATCTCATATTCTATTCTTTAACATAGCTATTATTTTCTATTTCTAAGTCTTTAAAAAGAATCAAAAGATTTTCTGTAATAAAATAAACCTATTAGGTTCTAAAAATAAACTAGCATAAAGTATTCAACAAAATCACTAGTCATTCTAAGAGAAAATATAATTTCAATTGTTTTCTTTTAAATATTTAAAAGCACATGCCTTAAGAATTTTAACCAAGTTTTGACATTTTGTCTCAAGATTTTTGTTGTTGCACTATTGCCTAGACTTCCCTTAAACATGTTCTACCTATCACAAATCGTGCATAAAGTGCAGCAATAATATGCAAGTTTTGTTTGTATTTTTAAATTGAATCTTGAATTTGAGTAGTTTGATAGAGGTACCTATAATTAATACGCTTAAATATATCAATTCAGAAACATCAAAATACTTTTTGTGTTATTTGCTAAGTAATAAACTACTTAAATTTTAACAATTAAGCCACATTTACCAGTTCACACTTAAGTTTCAGATGAAGCTGTGATAACCTAAAAAAAAAAAAAAAAATCCCATATTTAAAAATTAGTTGCTTTTTCATCCCTCTACCTCCCCAAAAAACTGTCATGAAGCTATGGCAATTATTATTTATAGTTCAAAAACCGTTTTTCTACTCAGCATAGAGATCAGAATTACGCCATTTACCCCTATTATATGTTCTTGATAAATCTCAAGGAAATGTAATCTGTGTAAATTAGTATAATGTACACAACTTTCATTGCTTAACTACAAAAACATTACAAAAGAAAAGTTATCACATGCAATCTACTACATTGCACACAACTGTAAAGGTTTAACTTTAAGCCACTCACTCTGAAATAAACAAATCATTCACGCTTCACTTTTCCACAGCTTTCCAGTCTGAAAATTATTTTCTAATACCTCCTAAACAAAAATATTTTCTTTATAAGCAAACAGGCCATTGCTTTTAGTAAGAATCATTTATTGTATATTATTAAAGTGGAGGATTAATTGGTACAGTACTATGCATAATCTCTCATCCTTGAAATATTGAACACAAATGGATAAAAAGGCAAAGCAGAATGAGCATGTAAAGGACAAAAATTAAGCACATTTTATAATGTTCCGTTATATCTATGCACTAATGTTCTTTTCCATTGTCATAAGAAATTTATGGCTTGTTCCTTTTCTGTATAATCGCTGACTTCTTCCAAATAATGAAAATGTTTTCCATCAATTAAAAAGTTAGTTTTAGATTTTTCATTCAACTCAGCTAATTAGTTGACTGAAATATTCAACTAAATGTAGCATTGACCCCATTCCATTGTCTCAAAAAATGTAATACTGTTCTTTTATGAAATCTGCACAATAGGACATAATGTAAATGTCTCAACTATAAAGTGATTAATTAAAAACGCCAACCCTGATCTGTTTTCTGTTAATATTATGACTTCAGTAAGTATTACAATTTTTTTGTTAAATGCTGTCTTGTGGAATAATCACTTATATTAAATATGGGAAAAAGTGAAAAAGCTTAAAAAATGTGTACCAGCACTAAACTGTTTTATCACTTTTATACTTAATGATAAATTAGATATTTTTAAATTGAGTTATTCCTTATATGTTATCTATGATACCAGGAAAAACCAGATCATCATTCTTCAGGGTAACTATCTAAAGAGGAGTTACTGCTTAAAACAAACAAATAAAAGGAAAACAAAACTTCGTTTTGTACCCAAAGTGTAAAAAATTAGACCTAATTGGATAAAAGCAAAATATTAAAAAATACATCTATAAACAAATTTCTGTAGAGTGCTCCCACAGCTAATCAATTAGGGACACACTTAATATTATTGAAACATATCAATATATTTGTAAAAGATTCAAATTCATTACATTACAGCACACATCCAAGAGTGTATGCTACAAGTCAAAAATTCCCACTGAATATAACAAAATAAAAATCTGTGAATAAATATAAGCCATTCTAAAATAATCTCTGCAGAAAACCAGAGTCCAACAAAAATTTCAATGATCTAAATTTTACTTCATAGAGTCATATAGCCTTCAAAATAGGTTTAGTTGTAGTGCTACACATTAATTATATTCAACTGCTTACCAAAATATCCTTTTGCTGGCAGCTAAATGTTACTATTAAAAAAAAAGTTAAGTGCTTGAGGGAATAAGAATGCAGCAGAAAATTACAGGAGCCCACATATCCTTTTTCTTAAATTTAATTTGTCATATATAAGGTTTTTATATACAATCAGTGTGCATTGTAACAGTTTATATTAAAAGTCAATCAAGTTTATCTAAAATGTTACCTGGCTGCATAGCACATTTGACATTATTGCCCACATGAAAAGGGAAAACAAATGGATTTACAATAACTTTTGGCCATTTTGGATTCTGAAGTGTTCACACACCTACCCTTTTAAACCAAATGCATCTGAAAATGTTTCCAGAGCATGCAGTTTAGAGCTGACATATTATCTTACCATTTTGTTATTACAAACACAAGACTGACTAAAAAAGGAAAAAACGAAAAAACATGTATCTAATAAAATAGTCAATATAAAAAGAGAATTAATGGAATTAAGTGGCCCCTTTCCCCATTTTTTACATTCTAAACAATGATTCCATCAAGACAAATCATTAAAAAGTGTTATTACACTGATTTTTTTTTTTAAATAAGAAGGCCTGAGTTGGTAGGGAAAGGAACAGTCAAAAAAAGCCTGAGAAGGGGAAGGAAGTAAGGAAAGCTCATTTAATCCATTTACAATAATTTACATTTTTTTTGTGTGTGTGTGTGTATGTAAAAAGGCATAATAATAGATCACAAACAGGAAATTCCTGGCTATTTTACAGATATAAGTACAGATTTTAAATATTCAAGCTTGTGATGAAAAGCGGCAAGGTGGTCGCAGTGTACAATGTAAACAAGTAGCTTTGGAAAGTGAACAAAGTCCTTGAGTGTTTTTTCTTTATTAAGAAAAGAACTCTCTTTCATTCCTTCCTGAAACATGATCACAGGTCAGAGTAAAGTTCATATACAAACATAATTTAAATGGAGGTCAGTCTAAAATCACTGACCTAAAAACAGTTTTATCCAGCCTACATGGAAGGGCAGTGTTGAGGTCCCTGTAATAGTAAACATTTTCCATTTCTTTAAAAAAGAAAAAAAAAAGTACTACAATATTTGTAGTACAGTGCAGCATAATCCTTAAATATAAAAATATTTTCTCTTCTGTTGGGATAATAGACCTTGCATCCTGGAAAGAAGTAACAATACTGCTACTGATAGAAGATCTGTTTATGTCTTTCAAGTCATGTAAGGCAATTACTGTGTTGGTTTATGATATATGGCTAAAAGAAAAGTCCAGAAAGACAAAATATCAGTTTTTGTTATGTTTTCCGACTACTCCAGGTATGCTCAGGTGTACTTTTGTGTTCAGTTGAGTGTTCAAATGGAGATCTGGAGCCATAAGGAGATCTCTGCTCTAGTGGTGACCGAGGCCCACTACTGGAAGCTCTGTGGTCCATTTGCCAATCTGAGTGATACCTATAATCCCTGGAAGATTTATGATGTGTATATTCCGAACTTGACCGATGATCTGAATGAGAACGATGATCTGAATGAGAACGATGATCAGAATGAGATCTATCTTTTAAACTTCCTTCCAAATTTGACCTGTGATCTCTACTCCTATGATCATCCAGTTTTCTGTGTTTCTCTCTATCGCTGTAATATCTAATAAAAGAAAAATTAGAAATTTTAAATTAATAATGCAAATGAAATGTTTCCAAATAAAAGCTTATTAAAAACACAAAAATACTTTAAAGCATACTTTTAATTGTACACGAGCTCAGTGTTTCATTATAAAACTGCAAAAGTGAGCTTAAAAATCACTAGAAATACCCCTGTATGCCTTTGGAAAAAAATATTTGATTCATAAAACTAAAGTGATCCACAGAGAAAACATCTTGATTTCAGGACTATCCCAGATTGCTGTGGTTAAATTTAACCTCAGTGAGGTGTTTTCACATAAATTAGTTTTCCCCCATAAGTTTTCTTTTTAATGGAACAGAATACAGAATCCCCTCCACCAAAATTCAGCCATATCCCATCAAGGTTTTATTTTACCCTATTGTTACATTTGAAGAGTTTTTGAGCCAATATTCTCCAAAAACCAACAATGAATCTGTGACTTATAATTACAGAACTTCCTATACTTTTCTCTTACTGTATTTTGATCCTAAATTTATAATTAAAAAAAAAATTTATAGACAAGTTCAGTTCTTAATATTAAAAAAAAGTACTATATATTGGGTTTTTCTTATTTATAAACAAACACCTTTCTTTCACATAAGGCTTGATTACTTGAAGACTGAATTGGCTAATAAGGTCAAACACAGCACATAAAATAGAAAAGATACGAATAAGCAAAATGTCAAAACTGATTGTCAGAGTTACCTGCTGTCCTGCTTGTAGTGATCCCAATCACGATGATCTTTACCATTACTAAAAGAAGAATAAGGTCTTTTCCTAGAGTCACTCTTTTTGTAAGAATCTCCCTGATGTCGGTCTTTATGATGATCGTGATACTGAGATAAGTGTCTATCAGATGAATAACTGTCCCTGCTGCTATCATCGTGATTTGTATTCTCCTTTATTCTTTCTACCTCTGTTAGAGAAAAGAATCCAACTTTTGTTAATCACTTAAAAAAAAAAAATACACGGTAAATATAAGTAACTTTGCTGCTAGATTACAAGTACTCCTATTTCAACTCCAATTAGATAAAATCAGGTCCCAAATACAGGCATTTAAAGTCTTTAGAAATGATCTATAAAAGCAGTATTAAGCTTACAAAAGGATCACTTTATTGTGACATGTGAAAAATCACAAGAGAAAAATATATGGCCCATTTCCTTCTCAGACAGATTATACTTTTGTGATTCTTATACAGAAATAATGCATTATAGTATTCTAAATTTTTTTATCATTTTAACAATTCTACAATTTCTAGAAAGTGGTAAAAGGTTGATTTTTGGAAAGGTTACTAATGAGAAAAAAAGTATTGTTTAAGATAATAGATTCAATATATAGTATTACCTAAAACAAACTTAAAAAGGAAAAATAATTTTTAAATTTACTTTCTAAAACAATTAGTTAAGACTTACCTGGATTTCTAATCACTTGAGCATTCAAGTTGCTGTTCTGGTCATTATTTTGCTAAAATAAATACACATATGTAAGAATCTTTGAAATGGCTTCAAATACCCTTACAAAACGGGGGGGCGGGGGCGGGGGGGGGGGGAGCCTAAAAGGAAAAACTTGAGGCTGAAAAAAGTCCTTACATAAGCTATTAGAATGTATAAATGTATGATTTGCAGATATATTTTTTAAAGCATGAACCATTTATCCAATGACTTTTTAAAAAAATTTGACTGTGAAATAAGTTTATTTAACAGAAAAGCTGCAAAAATAGTACCAGTTCTCATATGCCTTTCACCCAGCTTCAACTAATGTTAGTATCTTATGTAACCATGGTATAATAATCAAAATTAAGTAATTAACATTAGTACAACACTATTAACTGAACTACAGACTTTATTCAGATTTCACGTTTTTCCACTACAGTGCTTTTTCTGCTCAAGATCTAATCTGGAATTCTATATCACGCTTAGTTTTCATGTCTAACTTAGTTTCTTGCAATGTGGGACAGCTCCTCAGTTTTTTCTCCCATGATTTTGACATTTTTGAAGAGTACTAGACAGTTATCATGTAGAATCTTTCATGATTGGGGATTTGTCTCATATTTTCTCATGATCAGATTGAGGTTATGCATTTTTGCCAAGAATTCCACAGAAAAGCTAGATCTTTCAAAGTGCATCATATCAGGGGGTTCACGATGTCAATATATCTTATTACTGGTGATGTTAATCTTTATCGCTTCTTTACAGTGTTGTCAGGCAGGTTTCTAAAAGTTATTATTTCTCTTTGTAATTAGTAAACATCTTGAAGGAGATATTTTTAAACTATGTCAGTATCTTATTTTCTTGTTCATTAATTTCAGCTTCCTTCAGAGGATCTTACCTGCAATAATTTTTATTGTGGTGCTCTAATGGTAATTTTCTATTCCCTTCATTTCTTCTACATTACTTGAATTCTTAAGGAAGAATGTCTCAGTTTAATTACATAAATTAAAAGAAAAAATTATGCATGAATTTACCTGAGATTCCTGCCGTTTTTTAATAGCATGCTTATATAATTTATGTAATTTTCTTGCATCGAACTCAGTAAACTTAGATACAAAAATCCACAGGTTTCTAGAAAAAGAAAAGGCAAATTAGTCTGGTGGAAAATATTTAGCTTTTTCATGGAATCCCTTCCCTCTAGATAGAAATACACAGATACACATACTTAGCCCTTTATGAAATAAACTCTAAGGAGATTATTTCTAATGTTTTTAAAAACTTCACATATGGATAAAACTCCAAATGAAACTAAACATTAAGTTTTATTTTTCTTCAAATCCCTTCATTTTATAATTTTTGGAGTGAAAAAGTAGTAATCAATCCTAATTTGAAACCAAAGAGATATAAATTTATAAATCAGGAAGGGACTCATAATGTGATTCAGACAGATATAAAAGGAATAAGCTATATTAGTAGTTTGAGTAAAGATAACATCAGATAATATGGATTAAGTTTGTGAAAGAAGAGTCTTAAACAATACATTAAAAGCCAAATGTCACTTTATAATTGTAATATAATGGTGTGAGAATAACATGACCAGACAGTATAAATTAGGTATAACATGGTATCTTTAGGCCTCTCTTCCCTTCTCAAGAGAGCTTTAGTAACTGATCATAGTACTCTTTCATGATAAATTCATATACAGCCTGTGAATACTTAGCACAGATTCCTCAGTAGGCACTCATAATCAGTGATGCCTGAGTTGAAGTCTATAATGGTTTCACATAGCTGCAATTTTTTCTTAAATGATTAGTTTTTCAGTAGGCATGTTAAAGTATGAGTATGAATCTTGCTTATATAAACAGGATAGAGAAATTACTAATTAGCCAATGATGGAGTTTAGCAAACTACCCAATATCAACATCTTTAATAAGCAATAGATTTTAAAGGATTAGAAAATAAACCTCTGTGTATGAATAATGGCTTCTCAAAAGAAAGCCATCTTCCAGTGAAAATGATGGAAGGAAGAAGGTCTAAGAGCAAAAATTCTTAGTAGAAAACAACTTCATTCTATTTTACGGGAGAAATAATATGACACAGAAGCACTTAATTTCGAGTTTCTAAACAATTGAGACATATTTCTCTCAAATATCAAGCTTCTGTTGTTTATCATTACAAAGCACACATTAAATTATAAAGCCTTGGGGGTGGCTCCATAGTGTAGTGGTTAGCACGTCTGCTTTACATGCAGAAGGTCCTCAGTTTGTGCCCCAGGTAGAGTCACCGACCAAACCCCAGTGTGCCAGGTCCCCTGAGTGCACCGAAGGCAGCAGGCCCTGGGTGCACGCAGTGAGCGTGTTGGAGGAGAAGCCCCACCTTCAGAGATCCAGTTCTTAAGGGGAAATGGCAACATCCATAGGTCAGAGGTGGAAGTGGGGAGGGGAGAATTAATGGGGGGAGAGGGATTATAAAGCCTTGATCGAATGTGATACTATTGATCTCAAGTACTTTATACAAGTTTTATATTTTCAAAACTCTTTTCTATTATTTAATTCCACAAATAACCAACCTTTAGGAAGGCACAATAAATATAGAAGTTAATTTTCAAAATAAACACATGAAGAACAAAGGCTAAGTAATTTGCCTAAACTCATACAGCTAAGTAAGGCTTGAAGACAGGCTCCTAATTCTCTTTCACTAAGATCAGTAATTTCCAGCCTTTTGATTTTGCACATCGACATGTGTGAATAGCTGCTGGTTCGTAAACTACTAAAACCTTGCTAAGTGTTAGTAAATTTTGGAATGCATAAGTCTGAGTTATCCACTAACTTCAAAATTAATAAGAGAGCATATGTGCATACAGAGATGGACATCTGGTGATTTTCCACAAGAATTCTTATCAGGGTTAAGTCTGTTGTGGCTTTGTTTTACTAATTATATAATACCACTAGTATTATCAATTTAGTTTGTGAAGGTTGTTTGCTTAACTGCAGCATATAATGACACGTCATCAATATTTTGGCCTACAATTTTACAAAAACCCCAAAGTGTAAGAATGCACTGCAACTTAAAGAGCAGCTAGTCCTATCTTTATATTTAATGCACGTATATATGCATAATACTCTCAAAATTTGCTTCTATAGTGATACTTTATAGTCTGTAAAATCAGGCTAGTTAAATAACTTGCAACATATTAAGGTTCGAGACTCATATTACCAGGCTATTTTAAACTAATGGAATACTTTCACAATACATATACATATACATAGATCATTTTAGTTTCTTTCAACATCATGAAAATTTTCAAACATACATCAAAGATGTAGGAATTTTGCAATGATCACCCACCCATATACCTACTACCTAGATCCTAATAATATTTTCTATACTTGCCTTATTTATAGTATGTTTGCACATATTATTTCACACATCTATCCCTGTCAATCCATCTAAACTTTGATGCATTTCAAAGAAAAATGCAAGTATTAATATATCTCCCCCTATATAGCTAAACATTTAAATAAATTCTAAATTCATATCATTAACTAGTCAATACCTGTTTAGTTTCTTCTTTTAAAATAAAATTTATATACAATAAAATTCACAACTTTAATGTTTACACTTGCTGAGTTTTGCAAACTGACACACACTGTATAACTCAAAAACATATCAAGAAAGTTTGGTTTTGCTTCTTCACAATATCTAAGTTATTTTACCAATGGAGAGTTTTATAAGACAATGGGATTAGAAATAGTAAAAGAAACTGAGAAGCACTCTCTAGACTACATCACTCCATGTAATCAATTCTCAAAGGAGTAAAAGGATAAAGAAATAGCTAATGCCAAGTCATGAAAGATAATTCTTTACACAAATTCTAGAAAAGTCAGTCATCAGGTAGCAGTTGGGAAAATTAAATCATTAGCTTCAACACTAAGAATATTAAATAAAATCTTTGTAACTGATATCTAATTATCCAAATCCTGTTATTACCCAATGTTTGACATTGTATCAAAACAGCAATTATAAAATTAAAATGACTGCAGTGTTCACAGAGTTCACTGGATTCTTTGAGCACACAAAATAGCTAAATATTTGTTAAAGATGTTTTTAACTACAACAAAAGGCGAAAAAGAATCAGATCTTTAAATGTTAAGAATACTATGTAATTAAAAAAAGAAAAAAATGAAAAATAAATAAATAAAAGTAAATAAATGAAAGTGGGAGGGGGAAGAATACTATGTAAGGGTAGTGGTCACCAGAAGACATAGATATGTATTATTTACATGATAATAACCTGGAAATAAAATTTAAAAGCAAACTTAGTTGAGAAAACTGATATATGACAGAACTGAAATCAACAGCTGAGAAAATTCATCTAGCCCTTAGATGAACTTAACAGACTAATTCATCTATAGTCCACAGTTAACTCATAAGAGTAAAGGGTACAGAATTAATAAACTCCCTACTCTTAGTTTGTAATAAATTTCTTTTTAAAATATTTTTCCCCTAGAAAAATCTAGTCAGGAATTAGATTCTGTTCCTAATTATATTACCTGCTGAACTCTGTCATCTTGGTCAAAACCAGAGTTAGGACTAGCAGAGCACTTACACAAACCTAAGAGTGAGTCCTTCTTTAAAGTTTAGCCCTGGATGCCTCCTTAGCCATACCCCAGCCCCAGCCCAACAAAGTCATTCACTTGAGTCCATTTTTTCTTTTATAAAATAGAAGTAATTGTTCAGATTTCCTAAACATAACATTGTTAAAAAGATCAATTAGAATAAAGAATATGTAAGTGCTTTGAAAGACAAATGAAATAAAATACACATATTACTAAGATTATCACTTGATAGAAAGTGATTTTTAAATAAAAACTAATATTCCATTTCCATACCAAATATTCATTTGGTCAACAGATGTATAAAACTATCTGTGAGTAAGAAATAAAGCAGTTAATTATTATGGTTACTGTAAAAACTGCTTAACATCAACTGCTCTGTAATCATAGGTCAAGTCTCTATATTTATAATTACAGGTCAGGTCTCTTTGTCTTCTTTCATTTTGTAGAATCAGTAACTAAAGCTGTGTTCTTAGGGTTGGGTGGGGTGGGGTAAGGGGAGTTAGCAGTTCAATGACAGTTTTTAATATATGGAACTCTTTTCCTTGCTCCCAAGATTTTTTTCACAATCTTACTCTGAGATAGCACTCAGAGTAAACACTAATTTACTTTCTGATATATTTCTTAACGGGGGTCTTTCTGTTCTCCCTTCTCCTTTAAAGAAAAATCTGGTATAACCAGAGACAGTGGCAGCAGGAATAAGCACCAAGGAATATGAAGTCAAGGTAGATGAAAACTAAATGGGAGAAAAACAAAAAGGTAATTTGCCAACTGGGTAAAAAGAGGGATCAAACCTTTGGAGGTAAAGACAAACATGAAGAAACGTCTCCTGGCTTATTGGTCTCTTTTCTTTCATATATCCCCTTTTCTAACAACAAACTAAATCTGAAATAGCATTTATCTGTTTTAGTCACTGTAATTTCAATAAGATGTTGTTTATTTCTAGCCTAGAAGCAAATAAAATAGATTTCTCCCTCTTCACAACCTCAAAAATCTAAACTCTATAAGGTCTTAAAAACTGGTATGTAGTACACAATGACATACTTTTGTATAGAAATCATGCTCTTTTAGTGTGGTGCTTGGTGGATACTAGACTTATCAGGGGGGAGCACTTCATAAATTATATAATACTCTAAGCACTATACTGTAATAGGAGCACTTCATAAATTATATAATAGTCTAAGCACTATACTATAATACCTGAAACTAATATAATACTGAATGTCAAAAAAAAAAGAAAAAAAAAAAAAAGAAGAGGGAAGGGAAAGAAAAAGAAACCAGGTTTCTTTACACTAAAGAGTAGGGGGGAAATTTTAACATACTCCTTTCACTAAATTTAACTTTAAGAATAATTCACTGCATTGCTTTATTTTCCTAACTTTATCACAAACAACAATCAAGAACACGTTTGGGAGTCACTAACAGAAAATTTAACTTTGGCTCTTGAATATAGAAAGACAGAGAAGTGGCTATATTCTCATTAAACCTTAATATATATAATTGAACTTTACTGTATTCTTGTTCTATGGTTCTGTGTTTTGGGAACCATCGTTGAGTTGAAAGAATTTGAGAAGAATAATTGTTTTCTGGTATTTAAGAAAAGCATTAAAAGCTCCAGTACATATATTCAAACCAAAGTAAGATGGTATATTATGGTACTTTAGGATTATTAACTCTCATTCCTCATAATATATCTTATCATTATCAATCAATAATTGGAAAACATGTAGTGCCCCAGTTTATAAAGGGCTTCAAGTACAGATGTTACCATTTCACAGATGAAAATACTGGGGGCAACTGTTCAAGGCCACAAAGACAAAAATTAGGCAAGATGGAGACTGAGCACATCTTCTGTTATCAACTCCAGTGATCATTCCATGGCATTATAGGTACATGACTTCAGGCTATTATTATTGTTCCATGCATGGCTTTAATTTCTTTAACCTTAATAGCTCAGTTTCACTTGTTTTCCAAAGCCAAGTGACCATGATCAACTTTTTATCTCCTCTCTCTAAAATGAGTCCTGGTTGAATTTAAGGAAAAAAGAGACAAGTATAGAATCCTCCCCCCTTTTACTTTAATCATCATCAATCCTCCAGAAATACAGTATTAGTTTTTATTTTGATGTGTAGCTAGCACTGCACATATCAGAGAAATCAGCAGACTAATAAACTGATATCAGTGACTGGTTTGTGCTCATTTTATTTTTTTCCTAACTTGTCTAGTAGTTTGGTTTAATACTGATCTGGATCTGGTGATCATTAAGTGATCTGCATACTAAAGCAGTGCAGATTGAGAATTTTAAGATCAACCGTATTGCTGCTGCTTCTAAAATAAAGGGGAAAATAGAATTCTGCATTTTACATTGCTTGAGGATATTAATTTTCACAAGGCTTTATATTCATACCCAGAAGATGAACTGCTAAGTTTACGTAACAAAACATTTATTTGTTTGGCATACCAATTTCGAAAGATATGTAAGATTTTTAAAAATAGAATGTAATCTGAATTTTAATGAAACAGATTCCACTATTTCTTATTTAAAGGCAGAGATTCCAACTGTGATTTATCACGATGCATAATTAAGCAATCACTTATGAACAAAAAGCTTTAAAGTTAAAGGAAAAAAAATGAAAACAATCATCCTCAGGTTACCTCTCTAAACATTATATAAGTTATCTAAACTTCAGAAGTAGAAAAATACATTGAAATATAAGAGACAAATAGATGGTTACATAATCACAAATTTAACACGTCCTGAAAAGTACATCACTTACTTTCTCCACTGCTTGATTTGTTCAGGATTCGTATACTCTTTCAGACATTCCGTGATATGGTCTCCAATTTTTATTAAACACTGTCTAGTATGCTCCAGTTGTTCTCTTTCTGAAAGGCCTTTCTCAGGCCTATCAAGTTGTTTCAAAGCTGCTTTGACAGGCCTCATTCTTTCTTTACACTTTAAAATGGGAAAATAAGAACATAAATACAAGTATTAAAAACACGAATTCAACAAAGATCTTCTTTCAATGATATTTACATGAGTAAAAATAACACTGTTTGATGCTAAAATAAGCATTAAATCTCACCTCGCAGCTCTTAAATATCTGGAGTTTTCCCCACAGATTCTCTAGAAAGCAAAGCTTTCCATTATTATTTAAAATCAGTCTTTGTGTAAGTAAAAGCTTTGGATTTTTACAGTCTGTAAAAATGGTACTTTTTACACTATATCACACTATTGTAAGTACTCTTAAACAGAATGTTAAAAGATAAAATATTTCAGAGCTTAATTTAATATTCTATATTCACTATAATATAGAATAAAATGTAAAAAATAAAGGCTTTTACTGGTAAGTTATTAAAATCAAAATGACTGCAAGTATAAAGTGTCTACTCTTCTAAACCTTTGGGACAATACAGCTAATAATGAATTTTGCTACTATCATATTTTAGTGGTCAGGGAATTGGTGGTTGATAGAAACCAACCTTTTCCCTGGCCTATATTATCACTGGGATGCTAATCAAAGAATGACATACTCAAACTATATGATTCAGCTGAAATCCGATTTGTGTAATAAAAACTAACCTATACCAAAGCCAGAATAAAGATATTACTAAAAAAAGCAAATTATAGATAAAATTTGTAGATATAAATGCAAAACAAATTAAAAATTAACAATTATATCTACAAGTAGTAAATTCCAGGAATGTAAGGATGGATCAACTACAGACAATATATTTAGTTGAGCCAACACCATTTATTTTAAAAAAGAAATCCTCACACATCACTACTGTGAAAGGCCTTTCTTATTATATATTAAGTGTATATAAATTTGTGGATTTGTTTCTAAGTACTCGAATCAGTTTTACTTCAAATCACTTGAAAAGTTGTCCACCTTTTGTCAAGAATACCTTAAAAAGCTTTGGAATTTTGTATTCTTTAGTTAAATAAATTAGAACTCAGCCAGGTCTGATGCCTTTTTTTAAAAGGGGAAAATCTTTAATATCCTAATTTTTAGCATTATTCATAGTTGTTTTCTATATTCCTGTATCTTGTTCAATTTTGGTAGTTTATAATCTATTAGAAAAAATGTTTATTCAAAATATGTAAATTGAGTACAAACTATTTTCTAGACATTGTTCTAGAAAAAGAGCAGTAAATAAACAGAGGCCCTGCCTTATAGACCTGTACTCTAGCAGAAGAGAGCCAATAAACAAGACATAGTGTGTTAGAGGATGACAACTATTATACAGAAAAATAAAGCAAGAAAGAGTATGGAACTTTCTACTTTATGTAAGATTTCAGAGAAGGATGATGTTTGAGCAGACATCTAAAGAAAATGAAGGAGTAAGCCATTTTGAGCAAAGAGAAGAGCAAGAACAAATGTCCTAAACTTGATCAAGGGAACAGTATGAATCCAGTGTGGCTAAAACCAAGTGAGTGAGAAAACTAGCAGGAGATGATGGGGACTAAACCAGATGCTTTATCTTTTAGGCTACTGTTATCAATCTTTTATCCTAAATTAGAGGGAAAGCCATTTGAGAATTTCAGGCAGAAAAGTAACATGTAGTTACTTTATTCTCCCTATAACAGTCAATATCACTCTTGTTGCTGTGTGAAGTATGAACTGAGGTATAAAAGGGCACATAGGCAAGATGGGAAGGGTCGAAGCAGTGAGAACAAATATAAAGTGACTGAAATAATCCAGAAAAGAGATAGCTAGGGCTTGAACCAGTGTGGTGGAGCTAATATGATTTGCTCATTGACTGTGGGTGGATAAAAAGGAGAGGAATTGATGACTAAAATCTATGCTGAAGTCAAGGTCTGGAGATGGGAATTGGAAAAATGACAAATACTTGTAAAGTACTTAGTTATCAGAGGTTATGCATTACTTAAAAAATGCACCTCATCTGATTCTGACAACAGACCTTCACAATACTACTTGATTTTATAGAGGAAATTAAAGCTTGAAACGACATCTGTCAAACCAAGTATGACCTCAGCCTCTACTCTCTTAACTGCTAAATTATACTGATATTTAGAAAAACAACTCTGTAAGACATAAGGAAAATCAAGAGGTGTCATATAAAACAGAGGTATCACAATAAATATTGAGAAAAGGCCTCTTAATTATCAGAGCTATTCCCAAGTAAAATTTACAGCTGACCGCTGAATGAGCAGGGGTTAGGTGCAACCACCAGCCCTCTATATGCACGGATTCCCAATCACCAATTGACCTTGAGTAACTTGGGTTTGAACTGCATGGGTCAACTGAAAAATATACGAGTATAAGTGGAACTGCACAATTCAAACCTGTGTGTTCAAGGTCAACTGTATACAGCAGTAAAGTCCTAACCATGCAAGCTGAGAAGTCTGGCTCTAGACTATATGTTTAAAACTATTCAATTCTTTCTCTTTATAATTCAGATTTTACGATTACTTATGAAGGTTAATGGAGAAGAAATTCATTGGGTACATCAGGCAATTTTCCTTTTCAGCATTGTATGAACAAGTCAACAGGCTAAGGAGAGGTCCCTCTCAGTGCCTTTACTCTTGTCTCTCACTGTTTCTCACTGTCCCACTCACTCTCTGCCTCTGAGAAAAGACCACACTCTGTCTATGGAGTGTTATCCCTTTTCTAATAAACTTTCCTTTTGACTCTTTAAAAAAAAAAAAAAAGGCTAAAAGCTAAGGAGGAAATGTGGGCAAAGAGGGAGAGGTGCAATTTCACCTAACTCAGTAATGAAGCAGGCAGAGTAGGGGAAGCAGTTCAAAAGGGTTCAATGTTTTCACCTCAGAAAAGCAAAGGCACACCACTACCATCCCCCACTCCAACCCAACAGTGAGGGTATAAAAAAATCAATAGAAAATGGATAGAGGCTAGATGAAGATCTAGATCACAAATGGAAAGGTTAGCCTTAAAAAGGTGCTAAGGAATCCCAGCATGTGAACATAAAGAGAGAAAAATGAAAATCCAGAGATAAGGTAAACATTCAAGTAAATAAAATGGAAGGCAGGAGCAAGAACAGCTTACTTTGAATGTTCCCAATATTCTCAGGATTGGAGGGAGAAAGAAAACTGTGGCAGGAACTATTATATTTAAAAGCATAAAAAATATTTAAAGCTAAATTAGAGCATGTAACAGGATTAGTAAGAAATGAATAAATGGGTTCATTAATCGACACTCTCTAGTCAGGATACAAAATAGAAGAAAATGGGACAAGGTAAGCTGGGATCAAGAATGGCACAGTAGAGGTCAAACACAAACATAATTTTAAAATGTGAAAATTTCTCTTTCAATATAGCATTTGATTATACCAGTGATAAAACTGATTTAAGATACACTGAAGTCTAACAAGTGATGGGATTATGTTAATAGCTCCATATAAGATTCAGATTCTAGAAATCCCTGAAGATTCTTATATGACCATCTATATACAAATATCTGTACATACATATAAATGGGATACATTTCTATAGCAGACTATAAATTTTCCCTTCAATTGCCACTCGTAATTACATATTTTCTATTCAAGTCCTGAATAATTTATACCTGTCTCATAATCAGTCTTTTTTTCTCTAAAATTATTACTTTCTTGATTTTGTTCTGTATCTAGACTTTTTGAATCATCTATCAATCTACTAGCATGTCTGAATTCAATAACAACATCCAACACAAGCACTACCAATTTTTTGAGCAGAGCACTGTTTTGAAAATTTTTACATTTATCAACTCATTTAATCCTCATACTTTCCTAACAGCAGCACTCTGGCTTCAGAGTCAGTACATTTAACCAGCATACATGCTGCTTTCCCACTGCAACCTCACTATAAACTTTTCCTCAAAATTCCTATCGCAGTCAGTTTCCAGTTGAGACCACTCTGGGTTCCTGATTATATCCAGTAACTAAACCATATGGGAAAAGGACAAGATAGACTCTTCTTTACTTGATGAAAAACATGATAGCATGTAAAACCAGTTTATTGTAGACCAGTGTTACTCAAAGTGTGGTGTATGAACCTGTGATAGTCCACAAAGGGATAGGTACAAAAATTTTAGAAACTATTTTATCAATTTGACAGTGCAATTTTCTGTCTACTTAATCTAGTAATAAAACATATATTTTCTATATATTCTTTAAATTTTCACTTCTTGTTTTCATTGTATATTCTAAAAATACTAGACTGTAAAAGACTAGAAAAGAACCTAGTCCTTCACTATAGATGAGTACTACTGTTATATAGATGATACATTCAGGAATTGAAAGGTTTAAGTCTACAGGTAGAGGGAAAAGTTCACTCTAAGTAGTCCCTAAACATCTCCTCTTAAAGTCTTTATTTTATTAAAAAGTTTTTCCAAGTTGATTCTAAATTTAAGATTCCTTTCAAAATTAAAATGTCATTTTTATTAATTTGAACTGCAGTACTATCAAATTCAAATACATTTTTAAATTAAAAGCTCCAAAAGATGAAATTGCAATTTAAATGCTATAAGAATTACTACGAATAACCAGAAAGTCTACTACTTACAATGCTGAATGTCTTTTGATCCAGCTCTTCAGATTCTTCTGATATGGGAACTGGTTCACCACTTGCAGTGATATGAACTGGAGCATCTGACACTGCAGATTTCTTGGATCTTTCCTTGCTATCAGACTTGGATTCGCTCAACTGAAGAGAAAAAAAAATGAAACCCAACAACAAAAACAAAATGATTAACACTTGCAGAAAACAATTACTCTCTTATTATATTTCACAACTGTTATTTACATTTATTATTCTTATCTATTTTATCTTTTCCCAATTTTATTTGGGGAAACAAATAAAACTACTCAGTAATACTACCTAAGGAACTTAAAAAAAAATTCAAACCTATTTTTCTCTTCTTCTAGACACCCACATGTATTTTAAAAGAACTCCGTTACGTTACTAAGGCTAATATGGGCTGATAGGCAATTTATTTTCCTAAAATACAAGTTGATTGTGTAACTATCTAAATTTTACATTATGATTTGCATACCTTTTCTTCCTTTATGTCTTTTTCTTTCTGCATAGCTTCTTTTACTTTTTCTCTTTTTTCTTTAAAATCTTTTTCCTTTATATCTTTCTTATCCTCTTTTTCTTTTATCTCCCTTTTAAGTTCTCTTTTATTCTCCTTTTCTTTTGCTTCCCTCTTTTCTTCTGGTTCCTTCTTTATACAAACATCTGAATCAGGTTTTTCTTCACTGTCTCTTTCTGTTTTAATTTTTTTATTTGGATGTTTCACAGAAGTGATCTCATCCTGGAAAGTGCAAGTATGGCCAATGTATTACTACCCAAATCTTGACAAAGATTAATTTTTCTTTGCATGGCTATGGTTTGCATGTATGTGGATTCCGAAAGAAATAACCCAGAATCCCATTAATAATGATACATGCAATGTTTACCTTCCTATAAAAACTAAGGTAAGCCAGTCTCATTCGAAATTCATAATAAAATTAAAGGAGACAGAACCTTTTTCAAATGGCAAATGTTTGAAAAGGAAGGACCTTTGTTCTATCCCCTAGTGATATATATAATATTCTATTGGATGGGTAGAATACTGTTCTGTAAATGAGACTACATACTGAACTATAAAAGAAAACTTTAGTACATAAAAATAAATTTCAGACCTTAGTTCATATTTCAAATTTAAAGAATAGTAAAGCATGCCACATTCCTTTTCTATATAAGATGTTGCTGTTCTAAAACACGTTCTTACCTTATCATCTTCGTCGGACTTTTCTGAAGGCAGAGGAGAAGAATCACTCTTCATTTCCTCTTTCACTTTTATAGACTTCATCGCTTTATTCTTCTTAGCTCTTGCTTTTCTCCTCTTTGAACCTCCCTAAAAATAATTATATTTATTATAACCAACTCCACAGATTCCATTAAAAGAAAAATACTTCTTAAATACTAAATCTAAAAAGCTAAAAAACATATTCCTAGCCAATCTTAGCCTGTTAATAATAAGCTACACAAATTTTAGAAAGTCAACAAGTCATAAAACTTAATGAATTAAATATATATTAATGTGAATAATAAATATTAACAAACATTTTTTTCCTTTAAAAAATTAGAAATAGAAAGAAATAGAAGGAGGGTTTTTCACTATCCTAAGTTATTCAACTAAATTAAATGCTACCAGATATAGCATTAGAAATAATTTTCTAACGGTACACAGGTAGTTATAACACTGTGATCACAAGTAAACTTTTAAAGGTCACTGTAGTTTCTAATTACCTCTTTTAGTGTCTTTTTCTTACTTTTTTGGAACCCTTCATAAATAATAAGCTAGTGATCTTTAAGCTCTCCAGTGTCTCCAAACAAAACAGTAATGGAGGCTGGACCTCTTGAAAAGTACTCCATTCTAAGTAAATTGCCCCACTCCCTCTCCAAATACTAGGGGGAAAAAAACAAACTCCACTTCTGACTCATCATGAATGTTGAGATAATTTAAGGCAAAATATTACCATATTCAAATAATATTACTAAAATACAGAAAAATACACTTACAGGCTCATATCAACCAGATGTCTAGAGTAATCAATGAAATAGGTTTATCTTACTGAAAAGTAAAGTACTCTTAAGTATCTGAATTTTAACTTACTGCACCAGAAAGTCTCTGAGCTTCTTTTCTTGCAATATCTTTACTAAGTAATTTGATGAGGTAGTCTGCACGTGTCTGCAACTGTTTCGCTTGTGGTTTTTTATCAGGATCATCTGGAAGAATCTGAAAAGCAATTAATTTTTTCAGGTTGTCTTTAATAAACATGAGAAATTTATAAGCTAAAAATTGCTTATCCATTTTTAAAAATATGTATAATTTCCATTCTTTAAGTTTGTAGGAATAAACAACTTAGAATGCAAAATACATATTTTTATACCTATGCCACAGCCAAAGATTTAGTTCCCCTGGAAATGAATTCTAAATACACAAGAAAAAAAATCCCTCCATTCAAAATGAGAACATACAGTATGAGGCTAGAAATTTCTTTCAAATATACAATAGTGTATTTAGCATCCACTGTTATACACTTATTATCTCAATAACAAAAATATAATTTCAGAGATAAAGCAAAATCTTAAGATATTATTTAAATTCAACCCCATCATGAAAACCAGATGCTAAAGAAGCCAAGGTCACATAGCTAGCTAGAGTCTTGATTTCTTGACTCCTGGTTAAGTTTATTTCTAACATAATTTAAAAGCAAAAATTAAATTCAACATTAATGATCAACATAATCAAATATTTAAGTACCTTGTGTGTTAGACTGAGGTCAGGATCCATTTTAATCATTTCCCAGCTTCCATATCCATATTCGTAGATACCAATTAACAAATTGGAATCATCTTCTTTGCCCCAATCTATATCAAAATGAGCTGCCTTTGTGTGGCATGGGATAGTATACCTAGCATTAAAGTTAATAAGCAATGTCAACTTTATAATTGGCTTACTAAAAATTTTGAATAACATATAACTTAAAATACTGTATTTTATGTTTAAAAACATTTGAGTCAAACAATGACACAATGACATAAAAAACATTGTAACCTACATTTATATCAAAATTATTGAATAACAATTAATATTTTACAATGGAAAAAGTAAACAACTCACTGCTTTCTTTCTTCTGGATCTGAGGGAATGGATTTGTGCAATGGTATTAATTCTTCTTCATGGGAGATGACTAGCTTGGCATTCACCTGTACTCCTGATATTCGGAATGTTGGACCCTTTACTTTTCCAAGTCTACCACCTTAATTTTTTTAAAAAGAATATAAAAAAGTATAAACTATATAATTCTATAACATGAAAAAGCAACATATGGTATTACTTATATGAATACATAGTTTGCCTATATTAATAAACGTTACTTATTTATATTAAGGAGAGATTTGCTAGCAAACCTTAAATTTTACAAGGTTTTTCAATACAAATTAGTGATTATAATACAGCAATAGGAATTCATAAAAAGCATTTCACATATTTAAGTGTTTTACCAATTGTACAAGATATATCAATCTATGGCCAGCTTCTAAATAAAAGTTCTACTGTGATCTTTTCCCCTAGTATGTCTGATTACTAAATCTCGTCTAAATATTTTTTAATTAATTATTTTTTAAATGGTGACATCGGTTAACGAAATCCAGTAAGTTTCAGCTGTACACTTTAACAGTAAGTCATATATATGTTTAAACTGTGCGTTCACCTCCAATAGTTAGATTTCTTTCTGTCAACACTTATTTGACCCCCTTTACTGCCTCTAAATATTTTTATTTAGGTAGATGAATTGCAAAATAAGCAAAATGAAGTAACTAAACCCAAAACTAATATCATATGTGTATTCTTATAATCTTTTCCCAGTCACCTATGCTAATAATATAGTACAACCAATTTCTGATGAATTATACCAGGCAGAATTATACCAGGCAGACAGACTCTATCGCCTTCAATAATATAATTCTGTTCCCCATTTCCTATTACCTGGGAATGATGTTGATCTATTTTGTAAAGCATCTTTTAAGACTGATGAATAGATAAGGTATAATAATACCTACCTATCTCAATAAAAGCATATTTGGAAACTTTCATTTACTTCTTTAAATCACTCTCATTTTAGTATTACCTGTCCGTTCTGTTCCTGAAGAATTATCCTTTAAAGCTTTAATGCAACCATTATGTACTAATTCTCCTAGTCGTCTGAGGTCTGTCTCTGACTTATCAACCAATTCAGCATCTCGAGCAATTGCGTCTAATCTGTAATAAAATAATACAATTTTCAGGTAAATAGGCAAAATAAAGTGGTGCCATTTAAGACAGAAAAAGTTTCACTTAATCTCAAGTTCTACAAAACAAACTACTGCATCTCCTACAAATTCTAATTTACATAACTAGCACAGGGTACACAAAACTAGTAAGATCTGGTGGGTAAACGATCCATTTATATATTAAAGGATAATAAGAAAGTTAACCAATTCAATACAGAGCAAATGGTATGCTCCAGATTTAAAGATTATATACTAATCCTATAAAAGCTTTTCATAATTGATCAGATCTTAAGTTCAAAAGAAGTGGCTAAGCATGATAATTATAAATGAAAAAGACATTATAAAACTTGTTTTTTATTACTATGCACTGAGTTAATATTAATGTTCAAAATGTTTTTTCATCATATAAAACAATTATGCAAGTCTTTCATTGCACTGCATGAAAGTCACCTTAAATTAAAACAGAAAATATCTTTAAGAGGGGGTCTGCCACAACAAAGGACAAAGAATATCCATATTGCCAATAATTACTGAGATTAACCAATAACTTAAGAAAACCCATCCTGACAATTTGAATTTTGACAGAGTCAGTATAAAAAGAAGCTATAATTAGGGAATCTTAAGGAAATTTCCCTATTAAGGAAATAAAATAAAACCAGTCTTTAAGCCAGAAGGCTGTTAGCAACTCAGCTTCTCTAAGAATGAATCTGCTAGTTTATAACTTAAAAGAGATAAAACATTTGAAAAATATCTTACACTACAAAAATGAAAAGTAATTTACAAACATGTCTTTCATAGAATCCTTAATTTGCAGATAAAATGTGAGACTAGAATGAATTAAGGATAGTACAAAAACATTTTTAAAAAATATTCTTGAACTTTGCTTTCAACAGATTAACTTTGTAAATGCCTGTTTTAATGCAAATTTAACAAAGTAGCTAAACTGAATATTTGTATAAACAAATAAAGCTGACAAGCACATAACTCATGCTACAATTCTATGAGAATAACAAATGTATTTACCTTTCCAGAGGGCCACCAAATTTCTTGTAACTCTTGATAAACCTAATAGAAAATAATTGTTTGGTTTAAATGGTGGCTTCACTATCTATTAAAAAATACATTTATCAATACATAGAAATAAGAAAATATTTGTTAGTGAAAAAATTAAGTCAAAGTATCATTACTAACAAAAAATGAATAATCTATATGCTAGAAACCAAAATGTTAAAACATTAAAATATATCAAGTAAGACAAGACATTTTAACAACCAGGATGATGTTTACAAACCAATATAAATAAAACAATAGAAGCTAAATTTTATTTTAGAAATTACTTTATTATTTTCACAAGACAAAAAGGGTTCAAGACTACCATGGGAAGTGGCTCCAGAATTGTCAATCATATTACACCTCCCCACATTCCAAGTGTTGATAAAATTTTACTGAATATAGGTTTAATTCTCAGATGTATGGTATTGTACCAGCGATGGAAAAATAAAAATTTTAAGAACAAAGCTACCCAAGTGGTTGATGGATGAGGGAAAATATCCAGGAAAAGTAGAAGTTGAAATGCCTCTTCAACTAAAGACAAAGTCCAGCAAATCAGGTGGTCATAAAAGTACCCTTAATAAAATCTAACAATATATTTAGTTTTCTGGCAGAAAGAATGAGGAAGAACTTTATCGGTCAGGTCTATGATGTAAAAGAAAAGAGTTACAATGGCTTGAAAGATACAACAAACAACCTTTTTACAAATTTCATAAGCAAAAATATTACATAAACAAAAGTAAACTGTTATTGTATTCCCCTTAAATAAATCTGTATATAGACATAAATATATTTTCAAAGAAAATTACTACAACTTATCTTGCATGGCCAACCTTACCTCAATTTCTACTTGGGCATATCAGAAATGATACTAACAAAGTTACTTTCAAAAAGCAAATCGCCTAAGAGTTAAAAAGCTAGAAAACTATGGAACTAAATTCTTCCCACATAAAAGTAGTAATGTTGGGAGTCATAAGCTCAGTGAGAATATTTACTAAATAAACCTAATGTATTGAAATATGTTTATATTCAAAAGGGCTACTATTCTGAACACATTAATAAAACTAAAAGAAATTTAGCGGTCTGAATAGGCTAATGAATAAATAAATAATATACAAAGATCAGATGTCAAATTTGTTTTCTCTCTCATAGTTATAATAAACACCCAAAAGCAGAAACACCCAATCTGTACAGTTATCATATATTTGCCTCCTCTAAAACTTTCATCTT
The DNA here is from genome assembly GCA_028627145.1 of Eidolon dupreanum. Taxonomy (NCBI): domain Eukaryota; kingdom Metazoa; phylum Chordata; class Mammalia; order Chiroptera; family Pteropodidae; genus Eidolon; species Eidolon dupreanum. The sequence continues at coordinate 47,237,993 of CM053501.1, read as the reverse complement.
AATCTTTGAAGCCTATGGGATTTCTCTATTTTAGTTTCACCCTCTAATAAAAAGCAGGTTGAAGTAAAATGGTCTTAAGTCATCTTACCGCCGAATTTCTGCATCACTAAATCCTTTAATATTCTCTCGAGGGATAGTCCGTGGTCTTCCACGTTTCTTTGGCCTTTTCCTTTCTGAGATTGAATCACTATCAGATCCAGAGTATCTCCTACTTCTACTGCGCCTCCCTTCACTTCCATTGAAACTAATCTGGAATTTGATAACAAAAATTTACCCAAGCTTAAAGAAGGTTTCCATTTTAAGAGCAAAGAAATCACTATAACATTGACAGAATTAACAAATTCAAATAATTTTCTATATATCAAAAATATTCTATAAACAAACTGAAAAAGCAAAACAGAGAAAAATATAGCATGTTTATGACAATGAGTTATTAATAACCCTAATACTTAAAAGCATGGTTATGAATCAGCAGGAAAATGCCTATAGTCCTTTTGTAAAAATATGAAAAAGGTTATTAACAAGTAGTTAAACAAATAACATAAGCATAAAATTATACAACCTCACTGATACATTTTTTAAGATGAGAATTAAACTAACAATAAAATGCAATTCTTTTATTAAGCAATCAACCTGACCAATACTAACTAAGCAATAGTAGTTAATTAGTTATGACACAGAAAAATGAACAGTAATTCACCTCTGGTGGATATTTAAGCTGAGAGAGAAGGCAATTTGGTAATACTATATCTATATGATGAAAAGTTGAGAAGTCATTACGAATTGTGTTGTAGAATAATTAACATTCATTATATACTGTCAAAGGAAAGGAATTAAGTTTTAAATTAATGCCTTCAATTAAATTGGGCCAACAACATATATAAAAAATACTGGAATTATGCATACCATAATATTGCTGGTGGTATCTCTGGATGGACAGATTAAGATTAATTGTGTGTCTTTTTTTCCTATTCTCCTAAATATCCACTTATTGGTATTCTAATTAGGCTGAACATATATATACACACATATACATATAAAACGTAATATATATTTTAACATATTTTTATATATAAAAAGCCAGTTGAACCCACATAAAAGCCTACTTGTAACATCCATTAGTTGTTTAACAGATAAATCAAAACATATTTTCTGCAAGTCTTTGGAGGTCTTCCAAAATCTCAGTACATATTGTGAATGCCTAATGTGCTGAAAGCTTATTGAAAGTCAAGGATAGACATTCAGTTCTTGCTTGTTTTAACCTCCTCTTTTCCATTCATAAGATCTAATATAATGCTGTGCTTCCCATGCACTATAAAACGAAACCATTATGGAGTCTGAAGAAATAAACACAAATAAGAAACTATATACATGGTCACTTTCAAGCCAAACACACATTATTTGGCTCCATTTTTGCCCAGCGTTGTAGTTATGTTAGTAGATTGCTCCCATCATAACATCAAAATCAGAATCTACAAAATCATAACTTTTCTTAAACACGTCAAAATCACAAGGTAATCTGGTAGTCTAAATACATGGAAATATAGCAGCTTTGTAAGAAGAGACAGAACCCAGACACTGAATCACTTGAGAAGAGCATGAATTGTAGACATTAAGTATCATAGAAGCAGGTAAGAGGAAGTTAGGTAAAATTTGCTCAAGGCTGATTGTGGGCTACTGTGAGCGTTATAGAATACCCGGGAACCAAAGACACAGCAAGAACCTGCACCCACTCTCAGGCGATTCTCCACGAACCTCCATCAAGTGCTCATGAGAAAGACTAGAAGCAGGGCAGAAAATTAGAGAAAACTTTCCTTCATGGTGCAGCCCTAGAGAAAGGAAGCAGTCACTTTTGAGAAGACAGGCACGAAACCTTGCCAGATCTATCTCACCTAATCCTTATGAGGGCACAGGAAACCTAATATAGTTGTATGAAAAGAAAAAGAACAAAAACCTCTACACTGTATAAGAGGGGTAGCAGGACAAGGACTAGTGTCAGGCAAGTCCCTCCCTCATTTGCCTCAATCAAAATTTAAGGAGACACCAAAAAATCTCAGTAATCAAGACAACTAATCTTATAATGCAATATTGTAAAAAAAACAAAAGTTAATGCAAAAAACATCTAGTATTAAGGTTTTTTCCTTTTGTGGAAGGATCCATTATAGCTTGGCATGGCATTGTTACCATTATTTTTAAGTCTAATATTTTGTTGGTTTGAGTCATAAAATAAACATCAACAAATCTTTAAAAAATCAAATCACACAAGGTATGCTATCTGACCATGACAGAATCAAACCGGAAATCTGTTAGCAAAGATACTTGGAAAATCTTCCAAATATTTGAAAACTAAATAACATACTTTAAAACAAGACAAAACAAACAAACAAAACACCTATGGATTAAAGAGGAAGTCACAAGGGAAATAAGAAAATATTTTGAAATAAATGAAAATAAAAACACAACAGATATAATTTAGAGATTCAGAAAATGCAGTGCTTAGAGAAAAAGTTGTAGCATTATATGCTAATATTAGGAAAGAAAGGTCTTGATTCAGTGGTCTAAGCTTTTATCTTAAGACTAAAAAATTAAAGCAAAAGAAAAATAATAAAGAGCAGAAATCAATGAAATTTAAAACACAAAATCAATGAAAACAAAAGGTGGTTCTCTGAAAAATTAAATAAAATTAACCTCTAACTAGAATGATCAAGAAAAAATTACCAATATTATGAACAGAAGAAGGGGAATCATCAAATATCCTACGGACACTAAAAGGATAATGGGATATTATGAAAAATTTTATGTCTGTAAGTTCAACAACTTAGATAAAATGGACAAATTCCTTGAAAGAAACAAACTACCAAACTCATTCAAGAGATATTTTGTATAGTTCGTATTTCTAAAATCTTCTAACAAAGAAAACTTCAGGCCTAGATGGTTTCCCTGACAAATGTCTGTCAACATTTAATAAAGAAATAATATCAATTAATAACAACTCTTTCCTAAAATAAAAGAGGAAGGAACACTCTCGAACTCATTTTATGAGGCAAGGATTATCAAATCAGATAAAGACATTACAAAAAAAACTGCAGATCAATATGTCTCATAAACAAAAAAAAGATTAGTCCAGATGTGAATACTCTTACATTATAAAAATATCTTTTAAATTAAAAAGTCACCTGTTTAGCACAGTTTCTCATTCTTGGGAGCATATAAATTTCTTCGAGTTCCTTTTGTCTTTCTTCCTCTTCTAACCGTCTTCTCTGATCTTCTGGAATTATTTCTTCCCAATTCTTTGAATTTCTCTCAGGTTCCAATTCAATGTCATCCTCATCCATGTTTGAAAAGTTGGCAACCTGATAAATTCCAAAATTTTAACAGAATAAACATTAAAGAAGATCTCATTCTTAAATTTTATTTTTCTTTTTTAGGGGGGGAAGAAGTGGAATGCCAGAACAACACAAGAAAAGTTAAATATCCTCAGGATAATGAATATATAACTATGGATTAAACCAAATATGAATACTACACTAAGTTCGTTTAGGTCAAAGTAGATCAAACCAAATGATTTCTCAGAATTTTCTTCCAGGAATGATTCTTCGTCCTGCTATTCAACAAAATCATTACTACAGAAGAACTAGAGAAAGTTAACAGAACAACAAAGTAATTTACAGTAGTAACATGCTAATTCACGTTCTGCAGGAATTACACCAGTCTATTAAATACCAAGTTCTGTAGAACAATCCAAAATTCTTGTTCTTATAATCATAAAAATAGTACCGAAAGAGCTACTGACATGACAAAGGAGTTCTAAGACCCTAGAGAAATTTATTAAGGTTCCTTAAGCCTTAGTTTCTTCATCTCTAAAAAAAGGAATAATAACAGCTCACTAACTTTTGTGAGGATTAAATATTTAAGGAATTATGCAGCTTGATATAAAGTACTCATTAAAGCTAATTTCCAATATTAATATATAAAAACTCATAGATAACTGGAGGAAGACAAGAAAACTACGCTTATCCTACATAAGGAATGGGGCTCAAAATATAGCGTTTATTCTTTCATGTCTGCTGTTTCAACATGATGATACCTGTAAAGCCAGCTATGTATAAGTATCAACTCCTTGGTACAAAAATAATCAACAGAGAGTAAATATATACTGTAGTTAACTTACCAGTAAATTTTTTTCAAATTTTCAATTGGTCAAATTTAAAAAGCAAATAGCATAACTTCATGTATAAAGTTAATCAGATCATACACATAGTATAAGTTCCAGACACCTGCATCTCTCACCACGAGGATTACCAAAATAGTCTTACAATTTATCTCTCTGCTTCAGTTCTTTCCCCAATATAGTATATCCTTTACATTGTAGCCAGAGTAATCCATTAAAATTACAAAAGTTTTTATTCACTGCTATATCCCTGTGCATGGCACACTGCAGGTGCTCAATAAACATTCACTGAATGAACAAATGACAAATTGAATTGATCCTTAAAATTCTTAATTCATGGAAAATGGCTAGGATATAAAGGAACCTGCTTCTTTACTAACAAATGACCCACAACTTATTTTTTGAGGTCAGTTGACTTGCGTTGCTTTAGGACTCCTTACAACCTTTTAGCCCTCACCAAACCAGGGGTATTTTAAGTATTAATAAAAGCTTATTGTTTTCTTTACCTGAATGATTTACTTGAGTTTTCTTAGTTGTGATAATGCTTAAATTGATCTAATGTCAAAAACTTCTCCAATAAATATCAGCTAAAAGCCTTTGGTCATGGAAATCTATGTAAGAAATCATATTCATTCATATTACCCAAGTATTTGAGGACATGCTCTGTGCCAAACACTATTCTAGGTGTTAATTTAAGAAAATAATATCCCATCCCATTTACTAAATGTAATTATTCATAAATGATTTCATCCCTTTCAAATCAGGTTGCTACTGGTTGGTTAGAATAAGGAAAAAAGAATTTTATACACCACAGCAAATTTGAACAGAAAAAAATATTAAGAAACACTTTCATTTAAAAATTATCGTACTGATTATGCTTAAAGAAATTGAAATCAGTCTCTCTCAATTAATATAAAGAAAACTGAAAAGAAAATTTACCTTGAACTGGGAAAGCAATTCGTCTCCTACAGTTAAAGGACCTGGTTCATTTTCATGAGTTTCAGCCCTCTTTAAGATTTCATCTATATCCATCTCCTATAATTATAAAGAAATCTTTTAGAAATATATTTTAATATATTTTAAAGTAAATATAATTTACAACTTAAATGTGGTTTAAAACAACGCATTTTGAACAAGTTGTTTTGTTTCTTTTTTTTTTTTTTTACCTGGGGCTCTTGTTCTTCTCCTTCAGGTTCCTTAAAAAGTTCCTCAGCACCAAACTTTAAAATGGCTGATAACTCCTCTTTATTGAAAGGAGTAGAACTAAAATAAAATAAAATAAAATAAAAAATAAATAAAAAAAATAAATAAAAATACTTAATACCCACAATTAAAAATTTAACACTCACGTAGCACTTTTATTGGCATAGTCACCAGTTACAACAGTTACGTAACTGTTTTAACTTAGACAGGTGAAGTATTAGCAATATACTTATTTTAAAACTAAAGAATGTTAAGCCTAGATGGTGAATGGCTTCTCCCTGCCCGTAAGGTTACAAAACTAGAGTAGTGAAAACAGGTACTAAATGTATGCCTTTGACTAGAAATTAGTCTAATGCTTTAACAAATAAAAAATTATTACAATGCTAAATACAGTACTTCAATGATCTGCTCACAGTAACACTTCAAAAATAATGTGTAGTAGGATTCTAAAATGACATTTTTTACAGTAACTACCTTGAGGGGGCAGAACCTGTGTGTAGTACTGTCTTCCCAGTTGTGTCCATCCTTTGAATCACAAGATGATCTAAAACCATCTTCTTTTTGGCCCTCTCAAGAATATCCTCTTCAACTGATCCCTTTGTAACTAGACGATAAATATTCACCTGTAAAGATAAACATGATGAAACATAAACTAAAATAAAAAAGATTTGTTTGCTAATCTGAAGTGCCCAAATATTAGTATATAGATGGAAGCTCATCCTACATGAAGTTTTCACCAGTTAAAACCAAAATGAAAACTAAAAAAGTAAATAGCAATGTGCTCAATCTTCAAATTAAAGATTATTTTGAAGATATGTCCCTTCTTCTTACATTTTGGTTAAGCTTTTCCTTTTTTAAAGAATAGCACTAATTTTTAAATTATCTTTCAACTGGAAAAAAATGGTAAAGTTATAACAGCCTTATACTAGTTTCCTCAATTCTGATTAATGTTTCATCATTCCACATAATCTAAAATTCTATGATTCACTCTCCCAAGTTATGATAAAGCCCTGCCATAAAACAAAGCTTTCCAAAATAGACAAAAATTAATGTATAGTAATTTTGCCTTATTTCTTAAAGTTAGTGGTTCTTTAACAAACATTACCACTATACAGAGACAATCTGAAATGTTTAAGAACACTTTTAGTTTTCACAATGACTGCATGGGCTTACCAGTATTTAGAGTACAGGAACCTGGAATGCTAGACATTCTACATTAAACTGAACATTCTGACAGTGAAAAATTATCCTGTGTCACTCAAATCTTTCAAATGATTTTTAAAAACCTTTTAAAATTATCTTAAGTCTACATTCTCACTCTATCTTAATATAAACACAAAGCATTTTTACAAAGTTACAATACACATTGATTTTCTCAGGATTGCAACTACTGTGTAAATGAGAAGATAACTAGATATTGTTTCATTTGGATCTTTATCAAAAAGTTATCATTTCCAACAGCTGACAGTATTGGTGTCACCAATAAATTGGTGTCACATCTGTATTCATCACCTATACGTACTCATTTTGCAGTTGCTGCATACAAACACTTAAGGAAATCTAAAGCTCTTTTTGTCAGATTTAGAACCAAATACTACTTAAATAGCAGGCACGTGAAGTATAAGAATCTTACTATATTTCATCAATAATAATACACTATCTCACTAGTAATTATTAATAAAAATGCATTCCATATTTGTAATATGTCTATTTTAAACATAAAATTATTTTGTTTATTTTAAACATAAAATTTTTATGTCTAAAAAATGTTAACATAATGGTAAGAAATCTGTATTGCCATTATTTTATGATCTTATTCAGATACTGTTCCCAGAGGTCTACCATGCAACTTTCTAAAGTATCTTACTTGTTCTTTTCCTAATATACCCTCTATTTTGTATCACCTACTAGAAAATGTGGTGACCAAGGTCTTTAAATTGTATAAGTAGAATCTAAGTATGGCATGTGTTGAGGATTTCAATATAGGAGGGATCTGTTCAGTGCAATTAATCACTACTGCCCATCTCATTCATAATACAGGGATATTTTGACTCTTCACATATACATTAGGCCAAGCTCACCTGTGAGAATATCTTATTTTCTCCTCTTTAACAGCCTATAATTTTTCTTGGCATATTGTTATCCTACTTCAAGTACCCCTCTCTTTACAATGTACAAATCAGTCTGTTATTATCTATTTTTTATCCTCTTCTGCACCAATAAACCCCTGCTCTTTCCTTCCTTTATACTTCTTATGGAGAATGAATCCTGCTCTCTCAACTCAAAACTTATTCTTTACATCCTAGTCATATATACTGAAATATATATTATTTGAGAAGAACTCTTTTTTGCCTAAATTACTGTTAGAACATTAGACTGACTTTTCAAATTACATGTATCCATTTCAAGATAGAAAAGGGTACTAAAAACACTTGTTATAAAAGAGGTCACTTTGATGAAATTGAGAACCACTACTCTAACCAAGCTTTCTTTTAGGGGCATGTAATGTTCCAAAGCATAAAAATTATAGAAAGCAGCATGATACATTCTTAGTGAGAAAATTTTATGAAAATTATTTGACTATTTTTTAGTTTTAAATCATGCATATGTTTCTTCAGTAGAGATTATGTTTTAAAAAGTATTATAAAAGTGCTAAGCCTTTTTGTGCTACTTGTTCATACTCCTGCTTTGGAGAAGTCTGAGAAGCACTACCCTAGACAGAGGTAAAGGAATTAAAACACAAGGACCAAGGCATCAAAAGGATGACAGATAGTTTTTCTCAAGGCCTTTTACAACTGCCAGTTGTATAACAACTATAAAATGAGAATGGCTTTTTTGCATAGAGAATCTTATAGGCACACGTTTAAAATACAGGCTAACAAAAAGGTAGCAATGCACTAAGTAAAATCTCTTTCAATAGTTAAAAAAAGTAAACGAAGACATTATAAAGTTTATAGTCAAATGAAAAACACTACAGCCATAAACAGAATGTATGAAATCAAATGAATTCTTCAGTACCCTATCTGTTAAATAGCAATATGGCTGTGTTTCAACAATCTTAACAGGATAAACCAAAATCACACGGATCATAAAAAGATTCTAGAAGAGTAATATAGGGAAATAAAAATACCTGTTTCTTTTGCCCAATTCGATGCGCTCTAGCCTGTGCCTGAAGATCATTTTGTGGATTCCAATCAGAATCAAATATAACAACAGTGTCAGCAGAGGCTAAATTAATTCCTAGCCCCCCAGCTCTTGTGGAAAGCAAAAAGCAGAAATCCTGTAAGAAATTATAAATATGATTTTAAAATTATTTTAAACTGTGACTATAAATTATCAATATGAGAATTTTACAATTGGTTTTTTACATTTTAACCAATAAAACCAAAGGGTAGTTTTTGAAAATATTAATAAAATATATAAACCTCTAACAAAACCAAACAAGACTCCAAAATACAGCTATACATGGAAATAATAAATACCAAATTTAAAAAAAGTTCTAAATAAAAGTGGGTAATTTACTTTGAAGCAAATTAACTATTATGCTGAAATAGTATTGATAAGAAAGGGTAATATTCTTCAAATTTAACATGGAATTCTGATTTTAAAAACCTCATTTGCAAATCAAAGCTGGTTAGCACCAATAAGACTCTTTTAAAAAAATACAAGTATGACTAAAATAATGACAAACACAATTATAATTTTTAAAGCATTCATACCTCTGATCCTTCAGCATTAAAATGATCTAGAGCTTGTTTCCTCAGCTCCCCTTTAATTGATCCATCTAATCTCTAGAATAAAACACATTATAATACTATATATAACATAATTAACCATTTTTAAAAGAATTAAAATCAATTATAAAATCAAGTAAGTATGAAAATGCACCATTGCTCTTGCTAAGACTATAAGAGTAGAATATACTTCTTAGGCAGTAAAACAATGCAAATACACTGTCTCTAGAGTCTGTGCTCTTAGCTTCTAGGACTGCTTTCCTGAACAGTAAATAGCACAAGCTGTCATTCTGCCTCAGACCCACTCACTATAAGAAATATATTTTACGTGTGAATGATTACATAGCTGTACACTCAAAGAAAGTTTCATGACACAACGTACGGTGTTATACCCTCATTTTAAAACCTACTTCACTTTTTTTAAATGTTGATATAACTTATTAAACTGATTCCCGGATCCATTAATAGGTTACAGCTCACAGTTTAAAAAAAGTTTAAGTCCAGTGTGGTTACTGGACCAATAGCATCAGTGTCACCTGAGAACTCAGAAACAAAAATTATTGAGCTCTATCCCAGACTGACTGAAGTCAGAAACTTAGAGGGAAGTCCTGGAAAAGTCCTCCAGCAAAAGTTTGAGAATCACTAATTTGGGGCACCATGGGCTATAGTCAAAGAGCCCCTACACCTGAGTGTTCCTGGATGCCTTGGGCAAGTGATTTGATTTTTCTCCTTGTCAGTTTCCTCTTCAGTAAATGGATATAATGGTAATACTTCATAGAGTACAAAGGATTCCGTGAGAGAATGTAGTAAAACTTATACCCAGTGCTTACTAAACGTTCGCTAAACAATCGATATTCAAATTAAAAAAAAAAAAAAAAAGTCTACAGCCAGGCTACCCTGAACAAGCCTGATCCCGTATGATCTCTGATCTCCGAAGCTAAGCAGGGCGGGGCCTGGTTATTGCTTGGATGTGAGACCACCTAGGAAGACCAGGTGCTACAGGTCTAAAAAATAAAAAAAAATAAAAAAAAATAAAGGATTGTAAGCTGACAAGGTCCTTGCAATCTGTGAGGTCAAACAAGGGTTGCCTTGCCTAAAACAAAAATAAAAACAAACAAAAAAAAGTGCAAAATAAAAAAAAATTTAAATGCTATTTCTTTTTCACTAAAAATTACAAGAAAAAAATACTTTAAAAAAAAAATAGTGGCATATCATATATTGAGGCATGACCTAACCCAAAGAAGTTAAAAATGATTTTCTCTGCAAAGAGATCTGGAAATAAAAAAGAATTAGGGGCAGAGAACAATTGCTTACAAGTACTTCTGTACTATTTTTTCACTTAACCACATGTACACATAACAATTTGTCTAAAAAGAAACACAGAGCTGTGATGGGGATGGGGAGGAGAAGGGGGAGGTATGGGGGACAGTGACAGCTAAAGGGTAGTTTCTTTTTGAGGTGGTAAAAACATTCCAGAACTGAGTATGGTGAGAGTTGTACATAACTGTGAATGTATTTCAAAAACCCACTGAACTGTACACTTTAAATGGATGAATTGTATGAAAATCACATTTCAATAAAGCTGTTTAAAAAAAATGATACTCTTTACCCTTCTCCCTTAAATGACTACATATTTCCTGTTCATATCACCAAATACCTGCCCTTCACAGAATCTTCCAGAGTATAATGTTCTATTTGTTTGTAATTATACCTTTTTAATGTCTATCTCCCATACCAAATTGTAAGCTCGAACAGAGCAGGAATTATGTATGCTAAGGTTGATCATTATAATTCTACTTCTATTCTACTGCCTACACTAAATATACACCTTTTACTAACTGTATATACCCAGTGTTCACTATGTTACAGGCATTGTTTATAAAATTGCTATAAGGATTAAAATTAGATGTATAGTACTGAGATAGCACCTGATTCTAACATTAAACACTCATCTGTATTAGCTTTACTTATGTTGAATGAATTTCAAAATAAATACTAAATATATAGACCATAAGCCCATTTTGGTCGCTGATATCTTCCCTAAAGTTATCTAGTTTTATTCAGCAAACTATACATTAGAATAATTATGAGCACATAAATAATCAGGATCTCCTATAATCCTGGTAACATGCACAAGAATTGCTCTTTTTCTTCCTCAGACTAAAGCCTAAGACATAAAGCTGTTCCTTTAGACTTGAGCACAGAAGAGAAATACAGAATTAACAGAAAATATAAATTAGAGAAAAGAAAAACTGCTTTGCTGCTAAATTTAAGGTCAAGAAGAAAAAGGGAATAATTATGAATAAGAATTTTTTTAAAACATATTTTTAAAAAGAAAAGAAGTTTATACAAAAATCTCCATTTACAAAAGAATTACAAAGTTCTGAGGAACATGCTTAGGAATTAGATAAAATTTACATCAACAAAAATGACAAAATGAAATGCTTACTTGAAAAGGGAATTGACGGTATTTCAAATATTCTGCAAGTATATCTAACATCCGCACCATTTGAGAAAAAATAAGAACTCTATTGCCTCTTTCTCTCAGGCGAATTAACAGCTTGTCAAGAAGGATCAATTTTCCGCTACTACGGATTAAGTGCTAAGGAAACAAATTACAACTGTTACAATATGTTAAAAGAATGAATCAAATGAAACAAATGTCCCCTTAACCCTTCAGTTTAAATTGAGATTTTAAATTTTCATAATGTTAGAAATCGGTTTACTAGTTTTCAAAATCTTCTAGGACCTTTATCATTTTGCTCTAGGATTTAGGCTAAAAATTTCCTTGCCATTTTAGCAGCTAGGTTTTTGTTGTATTTTTAGGAGAAAAAAAAAAGGCAGTGTCACTCTATTTGCTAGTTATTACATTAATTCTCCAAAAATCTAAGCTGAAAAATACACTGGAAGCAGCAGCAACAAAGCAACCACGGTTTTAAAAGAGTAAGAAAATGTGTTCTCAGTCATACATACAGAACTTCATGACCCCAGCACTTCAAAGCACTACTGTGGCTAGATGGCAACTATGCTTTTTTTATACTTCTCATTTGGTCTTCTAGACATGAGAGGAAGAGGAAGATCTGAAGACATGATGTCCTTCCTAAGACTACCATTTGCCATGTCACAAATTCAACATAATCACTATTAGTGAATTGTTTTCACAATTAAGAATACACTAAGAGATTTATGCTGGATAAATTATGAGAGCCCATAATCACATACATTTTTAGAAAAATCATCAAAATAATCAACTGGATAAATTATAATTTTAAAGGCATTTTACAAAGACTACAAAATAATAAACACCATTATTTAGTTATAACATTAACCAAAAAGAACTTCTAATCAAAATATGAGATTATGCCATTTTCAGTTATAACCGAAAAAAACATTTCTAGAATTTTGGTTTACCAAAATTACAATATTTTAATATTCTTACTTGTAAGGCCTCCTGTTTATTATAGAATTCATTATTATCCGGTGGTTTAATGAGGTAGCAGTGATTACAACATTTCTTTAGCTCCATCATAATATTCAAAAAGCCTGAGGTACTGCCCTTGGAACCTTTGCTGAGGGCTTTGTAATTTCTAGTTAATATCCATCTGTTTAAAAAAAAAATCATAAAAATAATGTTTAACAGAGAACCATTACCAGGATGAATTCTAAAACCATAAAAAAGCAATCAAGCACCAAAGCCAAACTGCAACAATATGAAATTCACAGCTGGATACATAATGGACCAAACCTTGTTCACAAGACTGATGAACCCTGATCAAAAGACTAAGGAGAACACATAACTTGTTATATGAACCATTAACTATAGATGGTAAAGACTTAATGTAACATAATGAGTATAACATATTAACTCTTTCTCCCCAAAATTTACTTTAAAAATGGAGAACTGTATTATCATAATTTTCCTATAAATTTTACTGCATTAGGTAGTTAATGCACAGACCTAAAAGAAACCTCATGAGGATACCTGGTTTAGCCACACTGCCTTCTCTAAATCAGCATTCCTCAACCTTTTTGGCACCAGGGACCAGTGCTCCTATGAGAATCTAAAGCCTGATGATCTGAGGTAGAGCTGAGGTGATGATGCTAGTGGGGGGAGTGGCTGCAAATACACATGATGCTTAGCTTGTTCACTGCTACTCACCTTCTGCTATGTGGGCTGGTTCCTAACAGGCCACAGACCAATACAAGTCTGAGGCCCAGGGGTTGGGAACCCCTACTCTAAATTACAATTACACTAAATGAAAGCTTTAGAAAAATTATAGGTGGTTATTTTATTACTCCAAACTATACGTAACATTGTCTCTCACTATGACCTACTTTTCTACTGCCTTTTATTTTCTTCCTTTTTACAAGGTCAGTCTTCAAAGGGACTTGAAATAGCAATATCTCTGATATGCCTTAAATGATAAGGGGAAGAGGGAATGACTACAGATAAAATAGGACTGACTGTTAGTTAAAAATAACTAAGATGAGCATTGGGAGTTTATTATCTTCTTTTTATATACATTTGAGATTTTCCATAATAAAAACCTAAAATTTATGCAATATTTTTAAATGTATGGCACTTATGGATTTTACCAAAAAATGTTTCTCAGAATTCAGATGCATGCAGAAATGCATTTTATGCAATTATATGTTTAAATAGATACTAGGAAAGGTTTTTTTTGACTCACTGAAGTGTTACTATATAGACATGACATGCATAATTTATACAAAATAATTAGTATTAATATCAAAAAGGCCTAAAAATTTTTTCTAAGTTTTTTCCTGGCCTCTACCTCTGTCAATTACATAACCGTCATAATTACACAATAGTACCTTTGCATCATGGAAAATTGAACACTTAAAAACAAATCCTCTATAAGGTAATGGTATGGTACACAGAGAAAATAAATGACGTGTTTAAAAGGTGAATTAGTCTTACATAACCCCTGGTTTGGACATGCCATTAAATGTCTTTGCCCCAAAATGCCATGGAATAAACCTATTCTAAAATTCAAGAGCTGTTACTGTTCTAAGATCCTATTTGGGGGAGGGAGACACCTCAATGAGACAAGTACAGCGAGGTTATTTAGAATGAAATGTTCTGAACTTGTGCTTAGTTTAAAACTTACTTGTAATATTGTTTCTGTAAAGCACTCATTTCCATTCTTAAAATCTGCTCAACCTTGGCAGGAAGAGATTTTTCCACATCTTTCTTAACTCTTCGTAACAGAAACGGTTCAAGCTCCTTGTGGAGGCTTGCGTAACCATATTCTCTGCCTTTGCCGTGTTCTTCTTCAAAATCTTCCCAGGAAGAAAACCTTACAAATTTAAAAAAAATGAAAGAATCACTAAAAAAGTTCAAAACACATATGCTATTTTTCAGGCTAGTCATGTAAACAAAGTATAGATTCTTAGGAAAAAATTAGCTAAAATTAAGTCACTTTTAATAACTATCCTTTCCAAGAAGTCCATCATATACCTATATAAAGATTAAATATATGAAGTTGTTTTACAAAAATTATGATTCTCCTTGAGTTGAATAAAAATGAAATACTCTCAAATATGGGAGTAATTATCACTAAAATATTTCCCAAAGAATATAGCCTTAAAGTTCTGAAACTACTGAAATATGTATGTGGCCTTGAACAAGTTATTTAATCTTATCAGGTCTAGTTTTCCTCATTTAAAAAATGAGATTAACAGCACCTTGTTACCGTTACTGCTGTTAAATACTAAAAATGATGCTGTTTTCAGTTTTTTAAGCAAGGCTGATTTTGAACATAGGCAAAATCAACTTTTTTAATTTATTATATATGGGCTTAAGCTATTAACAAAATAAAAAAATTAAAACAGTACTACAAATATAAATATTCCATCACATTTCCTTTTTTTCCCTTACTAATAATCTATGGTCCAATGTTTTAGGGCAAGAAAACTTCTTACTGACCTTACTATATACACTAATTATTTTCCTCCTAAACCTGGCATACAAAACATTAAAACTGTATATTCCATGTTATCTTACTTTTCTGGCATAATAAAATGAAGCAAAGACCAGAGCTCTTTGAGGGAATTTTGTAGAGGAGTTCCAGTGATAAGGAGACGGTGATTGGACTTAAAGTCTATTAAAGTTTTATACAGAAGAGAGTCATCATTCTTTAATCGATGTGCTTCATCTACACCTATAAATGCCCAATTAAGACCTCCAAGGAATGCCTTGAAAAGAACAGAACACAGTTAATATTTTGAGAGAAAAACTGAACTCAAATTTAGTTTTTCATTTGACCTAAATTCAAATTATTAGAATGAGGCAAATTAAAATTAAAAACAAACTTCTGTCTAATTTTCAAATAAAAATTACGTTATTTCAAGATTTACTGGAATACTCAAATCAAGTAATTCAACATGCAAAATAAAGTTCCTTACATGACTAATTTAGCAATTAAAAAACAGGGTATAATATCAAATGAAAGTTTTTACTAGCTTATATAGTGGAAATAAAGGAAGAAAAACAATAGCATTATTTAAAAATTTTACAAAAGGTTTTTAGCCTAAGTCTAGTAACAAGCCTCTATTAATGTCACTTTGGTTCCAAGAAATATGATATAAATTTGGAACAGTGTCTTACTCCAAGTTTAGGTATAATTCATTGATGATTTCTACGAACGATAGATTTCTAATACATAAATATGGGTCTCTTGACTTAAAACAGAGACAAGCCTGATTATGCCACTTAACGGTTATATGATCTCAGGCAAGTTCATTAACCTGAGACTTATTTCTCCCAGTTGAGACAGCAATATCTTGTAAAGTAGATGGGAATTAACTTGAGACATTAACTTTAAAGAATTAAATAAGACAATAGCTGTAACACATTTAGCACAGTGCTTCACCCAGTAGTAGTTTAATACTGTTAGCTATCTATCTTCCCTCTTTTATAAATCAACAGATACTATGTTAAACTAGTTTCATGTAAGTCAGAAGTTGGCAAACTTTTATGTAAAGAGCCAGACGGTAAACATTTTAGGCTCTGTAGACAAATGTATGGTGGTCTCTCGCATATTCTTTGATTTGTTTTTACAACCTTTTAAAACTTTAAATATCATTCTTAGTTCAATGGTAATTAAAAATAAGCCAGATTTGACCTACAAGCTGTAGTTTGACCCATGACTTATCTTCTCATCCTACCTATAAACACATTTGTAAAGGAGAAACTGATATCCATCAAACAGAAAAATATAAGTAAAACATACCTTATCCTTCAATAAAATTTCATAAGTTGTTAACAGTATATTAAATTTTAACCGTTTGGTCTGGGGATGCATCCATTCATGAGTTCTTATCTATCAAGAAATTTTAAAGATAATTTCAAGATACAGATTAAGAAAAGCATACTTTTACTTGAATATCTAAAATTAAATCCATTCAAAACACACAAAAATTATGTTTATGTTATAAGTGTAAGTTATTCTTCATATAGTCTAGCAAGCTAAATTGACCATATCATAAGATATAAATACCACACCATATCAAAATCTCCTATAAAAAATAAAGCAGATATGTTTTTAATACTATACACTTTTCACTGATGGACATTAACAAAATACTAGTGATTAACTCATTTAATAACATTTATGGATGAAAATGATAAGATATCTGAGGTTTGCTTCACAATAATTGGGAGGAAGATACCATATAGAGGTAGATGAAACAAAACTGACAATAAGTTCAAATTGTAAAGATGGAGATAGGCATGCATGGAGGTTTATTATACTCTTCTGTCTGATTTTGTGTATATTTGAAACTTTCCATAAGAAAGAAAACATATACATACACATATATATGTGTGTGTGTGTGTGTGTGTATATATATATATATATATAATATATATAGTAACACTAAACCAAAAATTAATTTTTAGTATAGACAATTAAAAATGTATTGTGCACTTACTTTGTGGCAAGTTCTATGCTACAAACTAACACTATAAACAAAAATAAAATCCTTGTCTCCAAAGACAAGTAAGTATACCCAGATTTCTAAATTTGTGAAGAAACGACTTACCATGTTTCTGCTGTTAATATCACCTAAATAAACCACAGCATTCATTTGAGAAGCCCATGTCTGAATTTCCCTTTGCCAGGAAGTAAGAGTAGAGAGTGGTACTACTAATAGAAAAGGTCCATATAATTGATGTTCATGAAACAAATAGTTCAGAAATGAGATCGTCTGTATTGTTTTTCCAAGGCCCATTTCATCAGCAAGTATACAACTATTTCCTCTAAAAAATTAAAAACAAAAATCACGTATGGAATAAAGATTCAAATTTACAAAGAAAACTTTTTACATAGTCCATGTATAAGTTTTTACAAACAGTTAAATAAAATCAATCTGATAGGTATTGTATACAAAATACCACTTTTATTTGCTATAAATAATAAATGAAAAGGCCTTTGTAATAGTGCAAGAAAAGTGGAGGAGTTTACCATTTTTTTAGGCCAGAAGAAGGTTAAAAATTGACAGTATTATCTTTAATCAATTATGTAGCCAAGAACCCAATTCATCTGTAAGTAGTAGAGTCCAGATATATTAAGTAAAAAGTAAGCAGAAAGAACATATAGCAGAAAAAACTATAGCTATAATAAAGTTAAAAAATAAATTGTACCCTAGGGTCATCTTATATTGCTAATAATGGATCAAGGGACATAAGAAAGAAGGAAAAACACGAAGGGCTAAATGGGTATTAGAAATAGTCCAGGACTAGTATGTGATAGGAATGTATTTATATACTGATTTTAAGTTCAATAGTAACTTTAAGTGCTGAGACAATCAGATTAAACTCACAACTCCACTGGATTTTCTTAGTATGTAATAAATATTTTTTATATACAAGGAAATTCAAAGACCCACATATAAATACCAAAGGGTCTTATCCTTTATGTTGATAAAAATCTTTTCTGAATCCTGTACTTGTAAAATTCTTACCCTCTCAAATTAAACAGTTGACTTAAAATATACTTACTTGCACCAAGAGTGAGCAAGCCAATTTAAACCATTCAGTTGATAATCTCTTAATTCTAAACCCTCATGTCCTCCAATATAGGATGGCTGCTTCTTTAGGGCTACAAATCTTGGCCTTTGTTTTAATACCTTTGATAGAAATAAATGTTAATATGAAAAATTATTAAATGTAAGAAATTATATTAAAAGATGAAAATCTCAGCTTTTACCATAAATTTTGAAATTTCATCTCAAGTCATCAAGCTCAGAAATTCTATGACTCAAAATATATCTGAGGATTCAAAGACTGTTTTCTATTACAACAAGAACGTACAATGAAATATTTTGCCCTCTTTTTTTAATAAAAAAATTAAAGAGTTAAGTTCCTGCTGAAATATTTGGGTCTTGTGCGTTCCACAAGCAACAGCTATGTTAAATTCATTCATTTTAATCTCCACCCTGACCTAGAAATAAAACATAAAACTGACTTTAACTTCTCATTTCATTTCTGATTTCTAAATTACCATTATGAGTTTAGTTCAATCTTGTAATAAGAAAACAAATTCCAGTGACATTTATACCCTAAAATTTATCACTAATAATAAGTTAAAGTACAAAGATATATCAAGCCAGATAGTCCTGGATACTTTCTCATGGGTATATCCCTATATTCCTTTCTTGCCTTCAAAGAAAATAGTTGCCACCTTTTAAATCAATAACATACATCAAGTTTCCAAGGAATTTTCCCTATTTGGTATCCCTAACTTATTCACCACAACTAACACCACCCATTCAGTATCTTTCTGAAATGGTTTTGCTCACCAAGGCTAGAAGTACATCTAAGATCACATAGCAATCACAGGAACATCATTTCCTGTTAATTCCTACCAACCAAGCAGTTCTCTTCCTTAGCCTATCTGAAATCAGGACCTAACTTTCTGTCTGGGCTTGTAATATTTATGATGCATAAATACATTTTCAATAATTAAAAATGTCAAATACTACTCACTTTGCAATCTTTAAAAGGAGTGGTTTTTGATTGATTCCTGCTAAAATACTCATCTATACATGCTTGAAACTTCTTGGAAATGAGAGCACCATCCTCCCAGCTGCACTCTGAGTATGGAAGGCCCTGCCATTTGCAATAATAATCAGGATAACCAGCTGCTGACTTTTGATTGGAATGAGCTGTGAGAAAAATCAGATTTTTTTTTTTACACTGAATCTTATCTAAGGAATAATATGTAGTAAAAATAACACAAGTAAAAATTAGTCATCAGGTTTATAATACTCTATTACAGTAAGAGCAAGCTACTGTATTTGATACATAAGCATTAAATTTAAGATTTTTCTCAGATAATTTCAAGCACAAAAATTAAAAGTTTAATTAGAACCATTTGTTACTAACCAATTATTCGCTCCACTATTTGATACTGTTTATGTAGATCATCTGTAAGTTCTTGCTGGCAATTATAATATTCCACATCTTCTGGAGAAGCATTTTTCAACCTGAAAGATAATTAAATCCAGGAATAGACTTCAGAATCTTCCCTAAATAACTCATCCCTCCAAACACTACCAGCAGCCCAAAATCTCCCATTTTGCCACTTATCATATGAGCCAGTTTAAATAAAGAAACTGAAACAGAAATAAAGCATCATTAATTTTTAACTTTAAAAATTTATAATATATGAGACACAATCTATGTGACTGTTATCAAGAAGAGATTTAGGTGTGGCTATTCTGAAGAGCTTTTACCTTGAAATAAAATACAAATAAGGATATAGTTATTTTATAGGTTTGATTCCTGACACAGTATTCCTTAACAATGAAAAAGCTTACTTAATCATCTTTGATCTATAAAAAAAATAAGTATAATATAAAACATTTACCATCTTTTTGTTTCTTGATCTTTCTTCTTATAATTATCCAATTTTTTCATTCCTCTAACATTCTGCTGCTTAAGGGTTTCTTCTGTCTCCCAAGTATTGTGAATATGGGACCATCCTTTCCATTTAATTAAATACTGGATTTCTCCTGGTTCCTTGTTTTTTTCAAATCCTGCATTTGGGTCACCATCTGCTTCAACTGCATAGATGGTTGTAGTAGCACCAGTAGCTGAAAAAGGAAGCACAATACATCCCTGTAACTCTGTTATAGAATTACCTCCTTTCAACTCAAAAATTCAAGAACATAAACAGAAAAATATATGCTCCCTTAAATAAGGAAAGTGTCAGGGCACAAGAATATATGTGAAGCTATATTACATATTTAGAATTTTAGAACAGAAAGATTATATCATTTAATCCCTTCAGTTTTAAAATTAGAAAAAAATAAGGTCAAAACAGTGGTAAACCTAAGAGCATACAGCAATTTATAATAACTGATAATTGGGAGACTGATAATTAGAAACTAAAATAATTTAAAATTATGTAAAAAATTAAAATTTTCTGATAAAATACAAAAACAGCCAAATAAACTGAAAAATGCATGTCTGAAATCATTATGTCAAAGGGATACCTAGACCCCCATGTTCACTGCAACATTATTTATAATAGCCAAGACGTGGAAACAACCAAGTGTTCATCAACACATAAATGAATAAAGTTGTGGTGTGTATATGTGTGTATACATACATATATATGTATGTAAGTATATACACATACACACACGTGCATATATACACAAACACATATATACACAACGGAATATTATTCAGCTATTAAAGAGAAGGAAACCCTACCATTTGTGACAACATGGATGGCTTTTGATGGCTTTGTGCTAAGTGAAACAAATAAGATGGAGAAAAACAAACACTGTATAACCTCATATAAGAAATCTCTAAAAAATTCACAGAAAAAGAGATTAGATTTATAGTTACCAGAGGTGGAAGAAATAAAAGTTATCAAAAGGTTCAAAATTCCAATTATAAGAGAAATAAGTACTGGGAATGTAATGTACAAATGGCTACAGTTAACACTGCTGTATGATATATTTGAAAAACTACCAAGACAGTAGATTCTAAAAGTTCTCAACACAAGAGATAAACTCCTTTTTTTTTTTAAGTTGTACCTATATGATATGAATGTTACCTAAACTTACTGTGGTAATTATTTTACAATACATGTAAGTCATTATGTTGTCAACTCCAAAAGTATGCAAAGCTGTATTGTCAATTATATCTCAGAACAGAAAGGGGGAAAACGCATTACAAGATAACTAAAAATAATCTATATATTTTAGATAAAATTTAAAAATATTTTAAAAACCAAACCATTTGTGAAATTCAAAGTATCCAAATAACTACTATATAAGCGTGGCATCAGAAAAACTGAAAATACACAGGCTAAAAATTTTCTAATTACGCGCAACATATGAAATGAGGTCAGGTCAGATGGGTATTTTCTGGAAAAAAATATACTCAAGCTAAGCAAAGTATATTTTACAGCAAATAAGTAAAACAGAAGAAAATCAAATCTACCCTCTTGGCTTTCAAAATTAAAAAATCTTTAAGTAGTTTATTTATTCTACTGGTATTATTATTGAAACCACCAATGAACTGGAAAAAAAATACCTCCTTTTCTCCCAATCCGACAATCCATAAATCGTTCTATAGTTTCAAATTCCTCTTCCTCAGGTTGAGGAACATCCTCTCCACAGACTTCAAGTAGGTCATCAGAATCTGTTTTCATTTCTTCGTCTTCCTTATAGCTAACATTGACAGTTGCCTGGCGACGAGAACTTCTTTTATCATTATCATAATCTTCTTCATCATCCTCCTCCTCAGATGAATCAATCTGCCTCTTTTTTTGTCCAAGAATCTTCTTTGCATTTTTTGACTTAGATCTAGGGAAGACCAGGGGATGAGGTGTTTTACAAAAACAGTGGCATTAAGATCAGATTTGAGAAACTATATATAAAAAGAATGAATAGCTTCTATAAGCAACAATTTTCTGCATCAAACTGAGAACATACTATACTTACCTATTTTGAGGTTTTCTGCTTTTAACTTTGTTTTTTGGTTCATAATCAGATTCTGTTTCATCACAACTGCTTTTATCTCTTTCTTCTTCAGATTCTGAATCTGAACCAGACGGAGATGGAGTTCCCGACCCAGACATTTGCCAATCTTCACTGTATATAAAATACATAAAGTTTATTTCTACTTACATTGTATAGCAAATTTTGTCTGATAAAACACAAAAATAATCAAATAAACTAAATTACATTAAAGTTTATATTAAAAATATTGTTGCTTTCACCGATACTAAAAATATTTAAATGTCTGTAGAAAAAGAGAAATGCTGCTAGATATTTTTCCTAGAGTTCTCTCAGAACTCTAGGGTTTTGTTAATTATTTAGTTTATACCTCAATGAATAGCAAATAAGCAAGTTACTTTGATTATCACTATAGATGAAAACATAGTATGTTAATTTAAAGAGTCATAGGGTTTAATTTTGAAAATATTGTATAATTATACTTAACCTCTCAAAAAAAAGATTCAAATATCTTCCGTTTTAATTTTTGGAGACCGTGATTTAAAAAATTATTCCTTTCAAACTGATTATTTAAAAATAGTACATGTTCATTAAGAAACTTAAAATACAGTACAGAAAAATGTTTTTAAAAAATCAGTCCATCTTAATATTCGATGATTATCTTTATTACCATTTTTAGTCTATTCAGTCTAATTCTAATCAACATGTACAGAAAAAATATTGAATGCACACGTTATATTGTGCTGTAATATAAACTTCAAATGAAAGATACACACTGTCTTTACATCGGCACTATTATCCTGTTCACAGCCACCGCTTCTACACCATTGCTCTCTATCTCTTATATCGATGACTACGTTAACAGTTACATAAGCAAGTACATATTATAAAATTTGGTTTATGATAAAAACAGAGAACAAATCTTTTAGTATCTTGAGATCTTTTCAGTTTACTCATCAGAAGTAGCAATAGGCAGGACACATAAAAAGGCCTCCATTTTACATTTTTAAGAATATAAATTACAATGATTTTTAGATTCAAGGAAGTCTATCCATCATCCCAAATTACTCTTGTTTTTAAAAATATTCTTTGTTTGTACCCATGCTGAGTTTAGAAATTACTAACTTGGAGGAAAAGTTAAATAGCTGACAAGTCACAGTATTTGAAAATGCACTTAGTAAACAAGAAGACTCATCTGAGGAAATTAGCCAGACTGTAGCACAGCAATAAAGAAATAAAAAACATGATACAGTAAGATTCATGGAGGATAGGATGGATGATACTATAGATACATACAACATATATGATCCAAGATAGATACAATATGAATGTTACCAAATGTCCAGAGAGAAAACGTCCAGAGATACAACCAACGAATTTTCGGAAACCAGTAAAAGATACAAGTCTTCACATTAAAGATGCATTAAATTAAATACATAAAGTGAAATATGTAAACAACAAATTCAAAACTAGACATACTAAAGTCAAAGAGAAAAATATCAAAGATAACTGAAATATAAGAGATAATACAACTGAACAATGATTTTGATAAATGAGAGAAAAAACTCAAACCATCTAGGTATCTGAATTGAGAACCTAAAGCATTCTTAAAACTTTCTAGGTCAAGAGCTTTAGGAAACTATATTGAGTTCCTAAATGAGTTCTACAAAGGAAGTAAATTTCTTTGCAGATGAATAGTAAGGATAACTATTAACATAAATTAACTGAATCACCCCAAATCCATCATCACCTGGTCCCTTACACTCTACATAGGTTCACGAAGTTTAGATTTCCTGACATGAATAAGCAGATCTTTGAAGTTTTTAAAAATATATAGGAGAGATATAGGGGTGACATATTATAGGAAATAAACGAGTGGCACAAAAACCTCAGGTCATCAAAGAAATATAAATGTTAAGAATTAAAGGTTTAAATTAACCTAGTAAAATGTCATGAACCAAGAATTCACAAAAGTCCACTTATGGCAACAATTTCTCATAAGAATGAAATACAAAATCATTAGAATTTTCCTGATATGAAAGTAAATTATCAGTTGAATAAAATGACATACTCTTTATGCTTTTTCCTTTTGGCCTCACTTGATGAGTCATCAGAATCTTCACTGCTAGAGGAATCCTGTAGAAAAAAAATAATAAAATTAATATTATTAATGATTACAATTTAACCATGACATCAAATTTCTGTTGCCATACTACTTAATGTTCACTTTGCTAATAACAGTAACTGTAAAAAATTCTTTTTCTCCCATGTTTTTTGTTATAATTATACCATTAGCACATAAAGTTATTGGAAATTTATAACACAGCCAGTGAAATTATATAAACATCACAATGTCAGCCTTTTGTATAAAACTTTAAAATCCTACAAGGACCTCCCAAAAGACAGTCAGCTGATTTCTCAAAAGAAACTTTGCAGTCCAGAAAAGATTGGCATGAACTATTCAAAGTGATAAAAAGAAAGGACCTACAACCAAGTTTACTCTACCCAGCAAAGCTATCATTTAGAACTGAAGGATGAAGAGCTTCCCAGACAAGAAAAAGCTAAAAGCTCATCACCACCAAACCAGTATTACAAGAAAAGTTAAAGGAACTTCTTTAAGAAGGGAAAAAAAGTAAAAAATATAATAAAATGTCAATAACTACATACCTATCAACAATTACTTTAAATGCAAATGGAGTAAATGCTCCCATCAAAAGCTGAATGGAGAAGAAAACAAGACACAAAATGCTGCCTACAAAAGAAGTAAACTTCAGATTGAAAAACACACACAGAAAGTAAAGAAATGAAAAAAAGACATATCATGAAAATGGAAATGAAATACCTCGCAAAATGAAAAAAAGCAAGAGTAGCAATATTTATATAAAGTCTATAAAGTTATAGACTTTAAAACAAAGACTATAACAAGAGACAAAGAAGAACATTTTACAAATAGCCAAAATATGGAAGCAACCTAAGTGTCCATCTATAGACAACTGGATAAAGAAGATGTGGGTACATATGTACAATGAAATACTGTTCAGCCATAAAAAAGAATGAAGTCTTACCATTTGCAACAACATGGATGGGCTAAGTGAAATAAGTCAGACAGAAAAAGACAAGTACCAAATGATCTCTTTCATTTATATGTGAAATCTAAAAAACAAATGAACAATCAAAACAGAAACAAACTCACAGATACAGAGAACATTTTGATGGTTGTCAGATTGGGAGGGAAGGACTGAGTAAAAAAGATGAAAGGATTAAGAAGTACAGATTAGCAGTTACAAAATAGTCACAGGGATGTAAAGCAAAGCATTGGGAATACAGGCAATTATAACTATGTATGATGCCAAGTAAGTTTATCCAGATGATCACCTCATAAGTTACGTCAACGTCTAATCACTAATGGTGTACACCTGAAACTAATAAAATATTGAATGTCAACTGTAATTTTAAAAAATGTCTATCATCTCTGGAGACCATTACTGTTGCCTAGTATGGCCTTGAAAAGAAACCCTAATTTTTGGTACATCAAATTTTAATATTTTTCTTTCCCACTAGATAGGTTTTAATATAGTTCTTCCATGTTTTTGTGCAAACTCATGTGTATATGTACTCACACGCACAAAGGAACTACACTGTTTACAGCTGTAGCCTATTCTTTTAAAAATATATTGAGAATTCTGTTAATCTGTACAAATGACTTAAATACAATATTTCTTCATATATGTGTGCATTCATGTGTTCGGCTATGTCTGTTTTCCCAGTATTCACATTTAGTTTACTTCTAGTTTTGCTCTGATGAGCCAATGCACACAAATTTCCACCTCCTGTTTTGGATCAATCTCTAAAAGGAGAATTACTGGATAAAGTAAGTCTATACTTCAAGACTCTTGATACATATATTTGAATATCATTATTTCCTATTTTTTAAAGATGTAACGCTTCTAATTAATTTCATAAGTACCCACCTACTTTAATGATTGAGCATGTCTATTTTTAAAATAATAGCGTTCGTAATGAAAACTCACCTCTTCTGATCCACTATTAGATGAAGCTTGATGTTGTTGTTGCTGCTGCTGCTGTTGCTGCTGCTGCTGCTGCTGCTGCTTCTTGAGCATTGCAGATCTCTGAACAGCCAGAATACTAGGGCTAGATTTCCAAAACTATAATAGAAATATGAACCAGTAAAGGATAAAGTTTTGAAAAAACTGAAAAGAGGTTAATTTATTGAAAAGCAGTGCCTCCAAATAATAAATTAACACTATCTTCCTTACATTATATGCAATATTAATGCAATATCATTAAGATAAAATCTTGAGCTTTAGTTGTATACAAAAAATTTGTGAGCTTCATAGATAATATTAATCGACATGCTCTTTGGTGTTACAAGTATTATTTTCAAAAACAAAGTGATAATATGAGACAACAGTTTTAATCAAAGTGTGGCTATTTTTTTTAACTGGTGTGAGGTGAAGATGAAGAGCTTGCGTCAGAATGTAAATCAACTATGTCACTAAGCACAATTTTTGTTCTGTTGACTTTTTTTTTTTGGTAGCAATATTTTCTCCATGATGGAAACTATATGTTGATTTCTATTCTGGCCCAAGAATCTTATCATGACTGGTACCCTAAGTAACACTACTATATACTATTATGAGGTGTAGACACAAGTTTTAGTAAATATTGTAGTAGCTTTTTACGAACAGAATGTCCCTTAGCCTATTCTACCACCTTTAAGGAAGCAAAGTTCTCCTGCTATAGCAATAAAGTATTTCCTTTGATGATCTTGAAAGTAGAGATCAGACACTGTAAGATTAAATAAAGACCTCACAAAGCCTTTAATTTTACCTGTGAGACACCAAATATTTATGAAACACACTTCTGCCTCAGAAAGTCGAAGAAAAGGTTTTAATTGTGTGTGTTTATTTGGTACTTGCTGTTTTATAGTTACAGACTGTTTCTCTTCCAACTCAATTATTCTCAACTAATTAACCAGAAGTTTAAGAATCACTGAAAGTAAATTTTAACATTTAAAATGAATGTTTTCTAAAAGCTAGATTAAGAATGCTATGAATTAATGTTATAAATTTTCCCAAAGCAGTACAAGAAATCTACCTTTCATTGGATACTTTATTTATTACCTCAGCTCCATCAACTTTCGGTGGTTTTGCTTGAACTTTGTTCTCTTGTGAAGTGTCTGACTCAGACTCTGACTGAGTGCCCGATTCAGATCCAGAGTCAGAGTCACTGCTACCTGACTGGCTACTGCTTCCATCACTACTGCTTCCAGAACTCGAACCAGATCCTGAGCCTGAGGCTGACCCAGAATCATCATCCGACTGGCTACAATTTGAAAATAAACAGATTTCAAACAAAATTCATTAGGAACTTAAATTTTCTTAAAAGTCAGCAGAAAGCCCCAAATCATTAAATATTATTTCATATTTCAATCTTCTATAGCCAAACAAATAGAAAAAGGAATTATTACTATAGTAATAACTGGCACGGTTAATAGATTTTGAATAGTTTGGGCTAAAACATAAGCAATCAGATCACCATCTTCCTCCAAGACAATGAGAATATTATACCAAGTACAAAATCCTGGGCTAGAAATTTGGGAAGTTTAAGCCACAGGGATATTCTTAAAAGGCTTTTAGCTGTGGTAAATCTAAAGTAGAAATTGTATTAAGGAAAGGTTAAAAAAACATTGAAAATTCTCATACAGGTAGAAAATAAATTTATATTTAGTTTCAACTTCAAGTTTATGTTCTATCATTTCAGGGAAATATAATTTGTTACAATTAGGCTACAATAAAATACAATGTATCAAAAAATCAAATCAGTAATTACTTTTCTGAGAAAATCATTGATTCTGTCATTGTTCCACAGTAATAAAATCTGAAATAACAGCAAATTCTCATGATCTTCCTGACTTCTATACACGTGCACATACTTGAAAGCAATTAATAGTTGAGAAACTATCATTTTCTCTATTACTAATTTTCAGTACAGGGAAGTCTAGAAATGATCTGAACTAAACAGTAGATTGTATAAAGTATTATTATCCTCAAAGCAATCTGGTCACATGGTATTCACACTTGACTTGTTGAAAACTTGGGCATTAAAATTTTGATGCACATGGTAGACAGCTTTTGATGTAGTTTTATCTGGCTTTATGAGAAACAAGAGGTAGTTTATGTATATGTAGAAAACTCAAGCTTCATGTCCTCTGCTGTAATTTTCAGAAAAACCACCAGATGGAGGTATTACTCTATGAAAATAGACTGCAATATAAAAAATAATTGCTTTCTAAAAGTAACTTCTCCTTTTCTAAAGCAAGGAGTTAATAGTTTCTACATGAAAATACAGTCCTAAAAATATGCAAGAAGACTTTTGATTCCAAAAGTTAGGTATAAATCAAAATGCTTAAAGGGCAAACAAATATATGCATATTTTTAAAATCTGGAAATCTAGTGGACTATTTTTCTTCATAGAAATAGTAAAAATTTGCCTCTTAAAGGCTCTGATATCAAAATCATTTTTGCCACATCTATCCTCTGGTCACATGGTCATGAGATCCAAAAACAGCAAAGTGCCTTTTAATTTAAAAACAAACAAAAAACTTTCCATATTTTGCTTGGATCCCTTGAGAGAAATTTCAACAAGAATTAAATTAGATATTTTTCCTTACACACTATTTCATTTCTCCTTCAACTCACTATGTAAGAAACATCTTTCACTTACTCAATAAACTTTTACTGAGAACTATCATGTTAGGCACTGGGAAGACTGAGATGAGACAGTCCTTAACATTAAAACAACTTCTAGTCTGGTATGGAGAGGCCATCATGTCAATCAATAAATACCATTCTGTGTCATGTTTAAGATAATTGATCCAGGTGTGTGGAGAGCACTGAAGGTATAATCAAGCTGGCACAATAATAGAGGAACATTCAGAAGAAAATGCAGTTGAACTAGTCTTTAGGAAAGAAGAACTAAGCCAAAGCGGTATCGCTTTAATTGCTTATGAGCTTCTTGAGGGTACTGTTTATTTTTTCCAGAGTACCTACCATAATACCTTTCATAAGTGGGTGCTCAATAAATACTTAAAAAGTAGATAAATGATTGAATTTAGAGAGCTATTATGAGCCTATATTCTTAATTATATCTTGATTAGCCTTTCAGAATGAACAGCTTGTCAAAATTCCTTGTTAATAAATCAAATTTCTTAAGTGAATGTAAGAATCTTTCCTTTCATTTTCTTTAGGCAGAAGTAGTTCTGGCTGGAGATAAAATCAAATAGCCTGAATCTAGGCTACTCTAATGGCATAGGTTTATTATTAGAATGTCTTACCTAAGACACTGAAAGTATGAAGTATTTATCTTAGTAGGGTTAAGAATAAAGAATAAGTAAAAAAAAAAAAAAAACACCTTAAATACTGCAATAGAGTGATCTCCAGGATATAGTGAAGAAAAAAAACAAGACAAAATACAATGTTTACAGTATGCTTCCTTTGTATAAGGGGAAAACATTTATACATATTTGCTTATACTTAGAAAAAAAAGCAATAATGGTAGCATAAAACAACAATTAAGTTAAAAATGGCTATCTACACAGAAGGGAAGGGAGGGAACATGGATTGAAATAAGTCATCAGTTTCTGAACCACATAAATGTTTTACATTGTTTATTTAAAAAGAAAATCCTAAATACTGAAAGAAAAAAATGTATACAGGTTGGGGGTGGATCTATATTCAAACATAAAATTTTGAGCTAAACAGATGAAAAGCTTCTTCCTAACAAAATAATTCTATTTCTAGATTAAAAGCCTGAGCACGGTATAAATTTCTTTTGTAAGTCTTCAGTGTTTCTATAACAAAGTTCAAAGATCTATGAGGCCTTTCAGGAATTTGTGTCTGCCAGTTTCCCATTTAAATGTTTAGTTCTAGTGATGGCAAACTACTTATAATTCTCTAAGAGCCAGTTTCTCTTTCCACTTTCTACTTCTGCATAATACTTCCCCCTCCCTCCACTATATAATTCCTACTTGAGCTCACCTCACTGGTACTTACTTCTCTAACAAGTATCTCCTGATTCCATTCTCAAATGAACATTAAATTAGGTATCCTTTCTCAGCACTCCACAAACATCCTATACATACTACCATCTTGGCTATGAGAACACAACGTAGTAATCACTGTAATTTTCTGTTTTTTTGTTTTGTTTTGTTTTTTGTATCCTACACCTTTGGTATTCTACCATATGTTTCTAGAGTTTTCACTTGTTGCCCTTTGTATGTTGAGGGCTAAATGAAGAGCTTAATACATGTCTGATGGTTGGATGGATGCATACACAATTCAATGGTCCCCAACCTTTTTGGCACCAGGGACCGGTGCTCCTATGAGATCTAATGCCTGATGATCTCAGGTAGAGCTGAGGCAGTGATGCTAGCACTGAGGAGTGTCTACAAATACAGATGAAACTTCACTCACACACTGCTCACCTCCTTCTGTGAGGCCCAGTTCCTAATAGGCCACGGACCAGTACCAGTCCGCAGCCCAGGGATTGGGGACACATTTTATACAAAATAAGTACCTCTATGTCATTTAAGAGTTATACTTATTAATTATATTAAATGTCTACAGTGCAATAGTAATAAGTTGTAGATTAAAAATACTGATTTTTTTTCACCTTTCTCAATTTACAAAAGAAAACCTACCATCATGAGTACTTAAATAAAATTATGTTGTTTTCAAGTCTCATTATGAACTCAAGGATGTAAAATTTTTTGATGAGTTTTAGTTTAATCCATTATCAGTATCACTGTGGATGCCCAAATTGTCCCATCTTTACTCAGCAGGAAACCTTTTATTAGTTCCTGAATCCTTTTGACAAGATTTCGAAGTAGTTTTTGACAGCTTCCTCACTTTCTGGTTTGACAAGATGAACTAGGTTCATCTTGTGTATTTCTTGCCTCAAACTGTAACTCGGTCATTTCACCAAAAAAGCCCTAAAAACCCTGCTTCTATTTAAATAGGAAATTAAATTGCAATCTGAGTACTAGCTGGGCCTGTTACTACTAGATTAGTCATATTTTTAAGATTTTTTTTCCAATGGAATGAGCTAGGATATTAGTATTTTTAGAGACAATGCATTAAGAATTTATACTAGTATTTCTAATTTTCATTTCTAGGATTTTTACTTCTCTGATTTTATAATTAAGCATCACTCAGATTGAGTTATTTGGTTCCAAATGACACTAGTAAAACTATTTGCTTTATCTTAAAGATGTATAATGGTTTCAAAATAACTATCGTTATTACTAACAATATGATTACTAAATATTAAGATTACAATTCTTTTTGTCCTTCAGGAATACTCACTGCCATAATCAAATTATTACTATAAATTCAACTAAAATAATTTATTCCTGTCTGGCTACCAATTTGGTATAACTGGACTCATTTGCTTTTTCTCATTTTTAGCAACTGCTTTTTATTCATTTTAATTTAATGTTGATTATTTACTTGGATCCAACTTGAGAGCTATGAAAGTTATAATCAAAATCCAACTTCTATCTTTGTCTCCTCTACTCTACGTCCTCTCTCCCTTTTAGTAATTATTTTTAAGTTTTATTTCCCCTTTTTTCAACACAAGCAAATTATGAATAAGATTGTTTATATCCCCTTTCATAATCATATTTACACTCACATAAATGATATGTAATAGATGGTCTCACACTTACAATGGTTTGACTTACAATTTTTCAACTTCACAAAGGTACAAAAATGTTAAGTATTCAGAAGAAACTGTACTTCAAATTCTGAATTTTGATCTTTTCTCAGGCTAGCAATATGTGGTATGATACCCGGCAGTGCCAGTGAGATAACTGCCCAACTGTATGTGAATGTAAGTATTCTAAGCATATTTAAGTAGGCTAAGCTAAGCTATGATGCTTGATTGGTTGGGCATATTACATGCTTTTTCAGCTTATAATATCCACTTACGATAGGTTTATTGAGATGAAACCATATCATAAGTTGAGGAGCATCTGTCACAAATTGTAACCTGGAGATCATTTCACAGAAGTAGATATAGCCCCCATTTCTTTATGCAACTACATAGACTATTTTGTAGACACAAAATAGTTTCAACTTGACCCTCAGTGATGATCATGTTTGCAACCAGTTTTTTTATTGCAAATAGTGATATCAAAAAATGGCCTTTTGCATAAATTTTTTTGCATTTATGGCAGTGTGTCTTTTGATTTGTTGTTTATCAACAAATGTAAGCATATCCCCTTTGAAGCTTTAAATTTACAATCATTTAGCACCCGGATCTTGATTTCTAAATATTATTCCACACTAAAATAAACTAGGAGTCCTTTGAGAAATGGTAGATTCTAAGGCTGGGGCAGGAAAGGCGCAAAAGGAACCTAATCAATCTTGCTATGCCAAAAGCAAAATATTAAAAAAAAAAAAATATGGGAGCATATCAAAAGGATGGGTGGGGAGGAACAGGACATAGGAGCCAATTTGAAAGGGCTTCCATTGGCCAAATCTGATTTCAAAAAAGAGCAAAAAATTAAATTATTAACTAGTAAATAAAACAGGATTCCTCAAGTCTATGCTAACGATAGGTAGGGAGGTAAATAGACAGAAAGATAAGGGCTCTGACAGAGCTCTAAATGCCAACTGGTAAATATGAATGGAGTAGTGGTATTAGAAAACTTCCATTTTGCAATCATCACAGAAAATACTGGTTTGGGCAAGAATCATCAAGAAATGCTAAACCTAGGAAGAGAGTTTGATGAGTAAGACATTTGCAAAGTATCAAAGTATCTTCTCAAAAATTGCTTACTAGCTATAATAGGTAAAAAATTAGAAACTACAGTGGAAAAACCAGAAATCAACTTGATCAAAACTAGTATCACAACTACTAGCGACAAACAAACAATACAGACATGATACCTTTGAGAAAGACATATCATCACACTCTAGCCAGAGTGCATAGGGTAGGAGGATGTATAACTTGGATGTAATCATAAACACAAGACAAACCCAAACTGAGAAATACAGTCTATAAAATGACTAGCCTATAACCTTCAAAATGCTATTATTGTGAAAGACAAAGATAGAAGAACTATTCCAGATTAAAGGAATTTTTAATTAAAGATTAAAAAGACATGACAGCCAAATGCACTATGTGGTCTTAGACCGTACCCTATACTGAAAGATGACTGGGATAACTGCCCAAATTGGAATATAGACCGAGGTTAAAGAATTATTTCAATGTAAATTTTTCTGAATTTAATAACTATACAAGGCTCATGCAAGAGAATACCTTTATCCCTAAACAAGATATACTGAAGTTTAATGTGTAAAGGGGCATGATTTTTGCAACCTACTCTAAAATAATTCAGAAAAAAATATGTATTACATATATATTGTATATATTAAATAAACATAGAGTTGTGGCAAAATTTTTAAAGTTAAATCTTGGCAAAAGGTATGTAAAAAAGTTCTTGGTACTATTCTTATAACTCTTCTGTAACGAAATTAATTCAAAGTAAAAATGTTAATAAGAAAAAAATATTATTATTCCGATACCACAAGCTTTTGTTGTTAATATTCAATATTGTGAAATCTCGTTTGCAGGTAGTAAAAAGGTACAAAGACCAGGAAATTTAAAAGCCACAGAAGCTAAATGAATATGAAACAGGCAAGTAAGTAAACATTCTGAATAGTGTCTTGAAAAATAAAAGTATCTATTATACAATCGGCCAATAAAATGGCCAGACTAGACAGATGGAAATATAGAAACTACATAGAGCTTTCCCGAAGATACCTGGAAAGGTAAAATATTAAGAAAGGGAAATTAAAAACCAATTGTATGTAACAGCTGCCTCAGAAACTACTAGCTGCCCAACCCAACATGTCATCTTCTCTTTAACAACATAAATTCCATGTTATGGTCACCTAGTCTAAGAGTATATATAGCATAAACTCCCTGAAACTAAGTGTGACTATCAGCTTAAGTTCTGACAAATGAGCCATAAGCAGAAATGTTGGGTTGTACTTCCCAGAAGGCTGTTTCAGGGGGGCTCATCAAGCTAGGAGGTACTCCCTTTTTTTGACCCTTCTGATTTGCCTTCAAAGTTTGCAGCTGACAAAAGAAAAAGATCAAAAAAGTGCTCAAAATTTACATCTACACAGGTTCTTTTAGTATAGAGGTCATTATTTTTTTTCCCAGTATCCTCAAGGTTATTTTAAACAAATGTCCTTAATAATTTGAGTGACCAGAAAATATTAATATTCTGTTCAATAATAAAGACATGTAATCCATTTTTAAATTGTTTTTTCAAGTAAAATTTTTTAGTGCAGCTGTCATCAGTGGTTTATTTTCTCATGAGTTCCATATAACTAAAATGTTACGACTCTATATATCTACCTATTAGCTTCTCAAATTCTAACATCAAGAGCCCTCTCCAGTTTTTTAAATTGAATATGCCTGGGCCCCATTCCATATTCTGTGGTGAAGCCAGCCCTAAAGCTTATCTTGAGGGTTTGAATGACTTATCTTTGTTCTTTGGATAAAATGCCTAAAATCTGATCTTTGCCTACCTCTCCAACTTCACCTTAAAACCATTCTATATTCTGTATCCTAGCCTCACTGACTTCCTTCAGCCCTTGAATCAGCCATGCTTTCTCACCTTATAACCTTAGTATAATAAAACAATTCTGCCTACCTGGAAAGCCTGTTAATCCTCACCCCACCTTCTTCCCTAGTACTTCTAACTCTACTCATTTTTCACTTCTCAAATTGACCGTTTCCTAGACATCCTCCCTCCAGACTACATAAGACACCTAGAACAATGCCTACCATCTAGTAGTATGTGCTTAACATAAGCTAGTATAAGCATAGGAGTATTTTACTCAACAACTATATCTCTACTTTCTAGCACTTTACCAGACAGACTTTGAAAATACACATATTTGTGAATTAATAAATGATTAATGCTACCTCCTCTTTGCTTTTTATTCAGAAACACCATAAACCTAAGTCTTTCATACAAAATTTTCTTTCCTACTGGTTTTGGTTTCTCTTCTTCTACTTTTCTTCTTTTCTATTTTTATTTTCTCCAAGTCATTTAATTTAAAATTAGGGGGATATGATTTTTAAAAAGCTTCTTTTGAAGAATCAGAAAAATCTGAAAACACGGGGTCCACATCCCATATAGTCACAATTATCTATACCTAAGTAGCACTGGTTCCTTTCCATGATGCGTATGATCTGCAAGCCACCTGTTATGCCCCAACCCCAACAAATTTCTCATACCTAGAGAGTTTCATCTATTTATGTTATCTGCTTGACCCTTATTATTGCCTCTCACTTACACCCCAATTAAGACAAAATTTAAAATACTTCTTTTATAGCCTCCAAAATATTTTCATAATGTATTCCATTTTATCCTCACAACAAAACTGTCTTTGAAGGCACATATAGGCAGTTTTTCTATACCCTTCCAAAGTCTCAGCTTTAAAGAGATCTAACTCTAGTCAAATACTTAGTTCCAATCCCAACCCCAACCTCCTGTCCTGAAGGCCTATACCCCTCAAAATATCCCATGCTACCATGTTTGCTCAGAGCTTACTGCTTCTTACTACTGTGTTTCCTTTTGTTGTTGGCATGTGAAAGTTTTCTTTAAAGTTCAGCCATGCACCTACTTGTTTTCCCTATGCTCTATTTTATTTAGCATTTTCATGTGTTTGTGGATAGAAAGTGCTTGAGTGAGTCTATATTAGTCTAACCCAGCATATGATGGAATAGCAACCTTTCTCTGTACACAACTCTCCACTCAAATTGGTCCCTTGAACTAAAGAAAACCTATACTAGTTACATGAGAATGAAGTATTCTCAAATGAATAAACAAAGATTCTTCTATATTACAAAAGAAAAAAAGCTTTTAAGTATTCTTTGCTTTTTAACCACAGGAAGTGAAAACCAATCTGCAACAGAACATAAAGGAAGACTAAATTAAATAAGTGACCTTCTAAAAAAATGGTGGCAACGGAAGTATATAAAAACTGCATAGAGCTCTCTTGACTATCGGATCACCAATAAAAGAAACTGACACTGACAAATTCTGGAATGGATCAAAAGGGTCAAGAAATTGATATTGGAGTGGGGTATAGGAGTACTGAGAATGAAAAGAACATCTCAAAACAGTACCACTAAAGAAAAAGAAAAAAAAACTAATCATGTCATTTAAATTACACTACCTGTATCAAAGTCTTAGATCAATGATTTCTCATATTAATTCTATTAAATAATGTATCCATTTACTTCTTTTGTCCCTAGTACATAAAGACTTTCTTTCTAGTTTATGCCATTTCTGGAATATTTTTTTTTAATGGGTAATAGTATATAGATGGATTAAGACTCTGGAGGAGTAGGAATGCTATATCAAACATTAATAGAAGGTAAACTGATTTTCCACAGAAATAACAGAGAACTATGTGACTGATATAGACAGTAACATGTAAGAATTGTATTGATTATACTAAGGAACAAGCATACTGCATTAAATTCTTACTTTATGCTTTGCTTTCTTCTCCCTTAACTACTGCTTAAATGTCAATGCCACTCAAAAGAACTTCTTGAGAGAGTTTTTGAAAAAATTTTTTTGACAGACAATTGTGGGGAAAATTCAGGGCTAATTTGATGGTGTTCTGAAGTTCAACCCTGATTTATTTTCTCCTAGCTTTTGAGCCCTCTCTTCTCATAATTATATTTAAATCTGTATGCTCATTAGATGAGGCTCAGGTTTCTGCCACATGAAAATAATAAACATATTTAAGGATTACTGCGAATATTAAAAGATGTAAAACATACTGCCTGACATATAGTAAGAGCTAACATTGAAATTCCACGTTAGTCATCTCCCATTGGCTAAAACCTGCTCACATGGCCATATCTAGCTGAAAGAGATCCTAAGAAATGTAATCTACAGCTGGGTGGGCATGTGCCACTGAAAACCAGAGGGACAGTTATGTAATACAAAAGAACAAACAGAAAATGGATACAGGGTGAATGGGGAGGGGCAGGTAGACAACATATATATGATACAAACATAAAAGAATATTATTTTAAAATAAAGCACTCCTATCATCTTAAAATTAGGCACTTTCACGTTTTTGAATTTTATTTCGATTCTTCGTATGTATTCAGAATTTGTACACTTAATATAGTATCGGTATGTTTTCTTCACTTAGCCTTCTCTGAACCATGACTTATATAACAAATATATTTTATATCATCATGCAGTACACAGGTATGCACACATGTAAACATAACAAAATTTTGATGAAATAATACTCTATAAGAAAAACACTGTATTTCTATTCTAGTTTACATTATTTACTTTCACTTAAAAAAAATACCTGATCATGATACTCTAATGTGTTGCAACTCACTATTTAAAATGCGTTAGCCTAGAGCAAGTCACTTAGGAAATGAAAAGGGTTCAGTTAGATAACTAAGATCCGACAGACCACCTTTATATACTATAAAATTATATTATGTTAACATTTGTTATCCATTTGGTCTTTTACTACAAACCAAAAATAACTATTAAAGATTTCAAAAAAATCCGGAAAGTATATATCTACTTCTATGGTTCTGAAAAACAGTATCACCGCTTTATTAGGAATTGAACAAACACAACAATTCCGTTTAGCATTCTAAATCACCAATCCAAGACAATATTCTCTTGTAAACTCTCTTTAAGTACCATATGATTCTCTCACCTTAAAGTCTCTAACTGAATAAAACTGCTAGAAATAGGGGCTAAGAAGGGTAACATTCAGCATCAAAGATGACTGTTTGGGTTTAGTCATGTTGAATATGAATGAGGTAAAGATAAATTCAAAGTTTAGTAAGCATTCAGGAATCATATGAGAAATAAGGGCATATATACACTTGAAAGTCACTAATAGTTCGATAAAACAAATGAATTTGTTATATTAATGACATGATAAATTTCTAATTATATAACTTGTAACAAGTAGGTAAAGACTAATATTTTTTTTTTCTCATTGGTATTACCTATATGTGGAAGTCTAACACATGTAGAAATTATATGATGTTTCAAGTAATCTTTTAAATAACTGAGTGGGAAGGGCTGGTAGCAGGTAGAATTTAGAAATTGGATTGGCCATGAGATAAAATATTCTGAAGCTAGGTGATGTGTACGTTGAGGGTTCATTTTTACTGTTGTCACTACTTTTGCATATGCTTAAAATTAACCACACTATTTAAGTTAGCACAAACAAAATAAATGTCTACATTTAACAGATCAATTTTAAAGATTATCCATGATTGTTTTTTAAAAAGGTTTTAAAAATATTTATATGCTTTTAAATTACTTTAATGAATGCTGTCACAAAAATACAAAGTTCCCAGCACTATATGCTTTATATGTAATATGGCATCTCGTAAGTCTGCATATACCCACTGGAGTGTGCTGCACATAAGAACAACCTCCATGTCCTGAGTCATTTAGTAAAAAAAAAGTGAAATGACCAATGTAGTACAGTGTGACCTATAAGCTACTGCACAATCCTTTGGTATAAAATACATACTGAAAAAGGAATAAAGAGATTTATATTTTGAGTACTCATGCACAACTAATTGTAATTCTTCTTTCCTCATAAAATCTCCTTTCAGATCAAACTTCTTCCTTTTATTAATGTAACCCAGAATTCAGTCATTTAGAACTGGGAATACTATAGTAGCTGCATCAAATGGCAATCATCATATAATAATCTACCTCAAGCACAAAAACAAGAACAGTCTTACTTGAGGGAATTTAGACTATAACGCCACTCTTCTCCAATGTCTCCATTCCTTTACATAAAAACTTTTCAGCATAGTATTTATTACCTTCTAACATCATTTTTCCTGGGTATAAAAATTACTCTTTGCTTTTTGCCTAAGCCTATCAAAATGCCTTACCTTATAAAAGTCACATTGCCAAGGCTTTTAACACATATAAAATTTCTGGGGTTTTTAAATGATCTCTCAAAAAACAATTTTTTTAAACTTCATTCTGATATTGGGCTTGACACAGAAATTAACCATTTGTCTTATGATCAAAACTTCTGTTTCCTACCTTTGAACTGCTACAGACTGTATCTCTCTGTATTTACCATATCCACCTGATACCATAAATATTTAAGGTCTCTTTCTTAATTATAAACCTTAGAGAAGAATCTAAAATTTTAGTACTTTAGGGTATTAGCACATAGTAGTTACTC
This sequence comes from Eidolon dupreanum, assembly GCA_028627145.1. NCBI lineage: Eukaryota > Metazoa > Chordata > Mammalia > Chiroptera > Pteropodidae > Eidolon > Eidolon dupreanum. The sequence goes on along the minus strand of CM053501.1, from coordinate 47,198,562 downwards.
TATCATGATAAAATAACTGAGAACAGAGAATTGTATTTCTGAAAGCAGCAACAGGAGAAATGTAAAATAGCTAATAAAAATGGTTTTCATTAAGAAAAGAGTTCCCCACTCTTTTTGTGCTTTATGCCTCAACTCAGAGATACTGTAGATACTGGATCCCAAAAGCCAGTACTACTAGGTCAAAAAACTTTGAGTGTCTCTGTATTTTAATATCAATGATAACTTAGATCTCACTTAATCTATATACACTAAGGAAACTTTTAGATGCAGTTTAACATTTACTTAAAGTTGACTTTTCGAATAAGCCGTCGCTTCATATCAGTAACAGATAATATACTCATAAATATAAACAGCAATATTCTCAGTCATTCATATATAAGAACTTGATTCTGGAACAATATAGATTCCTAGAGTCTCTACCTAAAACCGGTGGTTCTGAACAGTCCAATCACATGAGTATACACTCCTCTCGTGGGTATCTCTCAAAACATGCAGCATTTATTCAGCTATGTTTTTTTTTTTTTTTTAATCATTTCTCCACTTGGGACTAAACCATAAAAAAACTTCACCATAATACTGAATAAACCTCAGGGTAAAGAACTGTAAAGCTCAAATGTCAAATACATTCTCTTTATTAGGGAACATGCACTTCTTTACTGAGAGATTATGACTTCTCTCCATCACGCTGCTAAATACATAACATTTGTTCTTTCTTTCTAAACTGCATCATTTCTTATCATTAAGATTACAAGATTACAAAGTTAAGAGCTCCATAAATATACTTCCCATATAGCCCATTTTATTATTTTAGTAATTTGCCTAATTCCATTTCCTTTCACTTCACTTATATACCTATATGGCCTCATCAATTTGAATATACTTATTCCTGACTATGTATTTAAACCTGGCTATTCCATTATCACCTTTAGAGTATAATCTTTCTTAAGTTAATTTATAATTTTAAAACATGGCAAGATACTAAATGACTCCAGGTAAATAGCTTCATACAGATGCATATGAATTTGACATGCATACAAATTTCCTGGGAATGTTGTTAAAATGAAAATTCTGATTCAGTGGATCTGGATCTTTCAGGGTGAAGAAATCTTTCTATACAGTACTGGGATGGAGGATAAATGATTCTATATATTTGCCAAAACCTATAAAATTATATATCACAGTAAATGCAATATATGCAGATAAGAAAAACCAATCCTCATGACTAAGGATCCCAAGATGGAATGGAAACTGGGAAAAATAAATTTAACTTTATCACAAATTTATGCCATAACCACAACAAAGGGAAGGGAGGATAACCTGAGTAATCTGAGAAAGTTTTTTGACTAGAACTGTAAGGCTAAATATAATAGGAACTGTATACTGTACATGAACATTGTATTCTAGCTGGTAATTTGTTTCTTCTGGGAGTATGGCCTAAAAATTCTGAAACTGCTTTACTTGTATACTGAGGTTGAAGTACATGGGTGGTAGGTGGTGGAAGCCAGGTTTCTCTCTGTTGGAGATAGAAGTTATAAAAGAGCAAGAAAGGAAGGTTAGGATGAATTCTGTAGTACAGGATTAGAGTTGGAGACATCAGTAGAAACTTGTGTTTACCTTACACAGATGGACAGATACAGAAACAACTATAGATACGTAGATATATGTGATTTAGTATATATACCTTTATTACCTAGCTCTGTCCGCTTTGTCTGCTGAGAGGGCCTAGAAACAGTGACAGCTGGGTAGCAACAAACATATCTAGCACCCAAATCTTGTTTTCTAATACCCTTTTCTCCAACAAAAACAATCAGGGTTCTCTAGAGAAATGGCTGATTCTAGAGCAAAAATGGATGGAGTTTATAAAAAGACATAGAAGCCAACTTGAAAGAGAGCTCCCAATAGGTAAGCCTAGAACAATCTGAGCAACAAAATAAATAACTTATTAGGTTATAACCCAAAGTACAAAATACATATACGGAAGTACATGCTTATAAAAATGAATGACTGAATGGAAGACAAATGACTTCTTCACAGAAGAATTCTATTTAATATATGTAGATACTCCATCTCAACAGAAGATGGAACTTAATTCCCAGTCCCAACGCCACTTAAACATAGGATAGACATAGTGACTTGCTTCCAAAGAATATAATACGAAAGAGGAAAAGCAGTAACTTTACAGTGGAAAAACCTGGCAAATACTACCACGGCCAAGTGATCAGTAATGCCATGTGGAAGTTATGCTCACCATACAATGTGACTAGAAGAGGACTTCTCTGTGATATTCTTTCTAAAAACTGATAATCCTAGATTATCCTAATAAAACCATCAGACAAATCCAAATTGGGGGACATATTACAGGATACTTGACCTGTACTTCTCAAGACTGTTAAGGAAATCAAGGAAAGACTTAGAAACTCTGACAGACCACTGGGCAGAGTTAACGACTAAATGCAACATGGTAGCCTGGATTGAATCCTGTAATAAAAAGAGCACATGAATGGAAAAACCAATGAAATCCAAGTAAAAGCTAGAATTTAGTTAAGTTTTTTCAAAAAGATACTAAAAAGTGGCTATAAATCTGGTTTCCCTTTCTGGCGACTGGGAATCATTAATACTGTGTACACCATAGTTTTGTGATGATGAACTACGATAAATTCATGTAATGTACTGTGCACTGTATCATGCCTGGTTCAGAATAAGGGCTCAATAATTATTGTGTGCCATTATTATTGTTTTTAGAAAAATGAAATGTACCTGGCCTCTTGCTGGAAGGGCCTATGACACCATTTTTTTTTTTTTGGGTGGGGGGGATTCTCCCCCCCACCCAAAAAAAGTGTATGTAATAACAGCATCAATAACAAAAAAGAGTGACAAAGTACTAGAGTTAATGACTTCAGGCAAACAGCTTTACATATATGCACATAAATTTAATATGAAAACAAATCACTTGGGAATCCAGTTAAAATAAAGATTCTGATTCAGTAAGTACAGGGTGGGACCCAAGGCTGTACATTTTGAACAAATTCCTAGGTAAAGCCAATGCTGCTAATCCAAGGACCACAACTAAGGCTCCAACTTTTCTATTTCTGTATGTTTTTAAATTATCCATAAAAGAAATGTTTTCTTCAGGTATTCTTCATCTCTTTGCCACAAAGAAGTACTTTTATTTTTAAACACAGAACTGTACCAAACGTAAGCCACCAGCCATCAAGATCTTAAATAAGCAATACTTAGGCAGTATTAAAAAAGGGGCAACTACACATTAATGTTTGCTCCCACATTATCTCATGCCTGTGTAGATGATAAAAGTCGTATGTTTGAAAGTCAAGTCATACACAATTATCTTATCATCACCAGTTAAAAGTCTAAATACGTAATTGAGCTTAAGCACAATCCTATGAAATTTTATGAAAACTTTAACTTAATTCTATTTGGAGAGAGAGTAATCTATTACTAAAGCTCCTGCTTAACAGTTTGAGTTTTCAGAGCATAAAAAATGATCTTAGATTCAGCAGCATGCACAGGATTTTTGAAGAAGGAGAAAACTAATAGGAAAAGATGAAGAAAGCACATACCGAACTGAGAAATAGGAATTAACAAAAAATGAGATGGAAAAGTCATACTTTCCTGCAAATAATGACATCACAGAAAATTTCTAAAATGGGTTTCCTTAGCTGAGTGATTTCTAGCCATTCTGGCTTTGTAATTTCACATTTTCTCATCTTCCTTAAAATGCTTCTTAGTATAAACTTGTGACTTTTAAAAATGAATTGACTTTTTTTGAAAACTGAGGCAACTGCAAAGCAGGCTCAGGAAATATTACTTTAACTGACATTGCCTTTAAAAACTATTCAAATTTAGTGAAAGAAATGAACTGGTTCTGATGGCAAGAAATCTTTCTGGTATGTGTCCACATAAATGCAATGTTTCCAAAAATGGTATACCATAGTAGTATTCATTTGTACACTAAGAAATAGATGGTGAAAAATGTGGACTGTGTTCAATTTAATTTTGACTTGGTGATTCCTAAAGTTAACAGATCATTTGGACTACAGGGCTTCTCAAAGCTTTTAAAAAGCCTTTTAAAGACTGGATTTCTAAAAAGGAGATTTTCGTTAGAACATTCCATTGATCCTAATTCCTACTTACTGGCCTGCACAAAAAAAAAACCTTAAAAGTTAAGATCCAAAGGTTCTTGTATAAAACAATGAAAATATTTTCTATAAGCCAAGGAAATTTAAGTGCAATGGAGTTCCTCTAAATAAATATAAAACTTACATACATATATATTTAAAACATAGGTAAATATACTAAATCAAGCATTATTAATGCTATAAAAAACTACAGTAAAAAAAAGAATTCTAAGAATCACGTTGACAAAGATCAGTTGCCAACTACAGATTAATTCTAAATGGTTAAGGACATTACTGGACGTCACCAAGTTTCTTTGCTGTGAAGGAATTTTTCAAAAGCATAATATATAATTACAGTGATTCAAATAAATTCTAAAATTTACACGGACTAAATTACATTATTGAAAATTTAATCTATAGGCAAGAGGTATTCAAATGAGTATTAAGCATATTATCAATCATTCAAAAATTAGCAAAATGTGACTATATATTTCTGGTCTTTACCTATAAATCTATTCCTGAAGACAAATTTAAAATAAAAAATATCTAAGTAGAATTTGAAAAACTTAGTTGCAATAACAAGACAAATCTTTACAGCTGGGAATGATGCTTTGAAATCTTCCAGTAGTATCTTTAGAAAGGTTAACTTCAGTTAAATAATAAAGTTTGTGCTGAGTTGAAAGTGACATACAGGTGCATCCTGACCCACATTCTTAGTAAATAAGTTTCAAAATTGACAGTTACAGCACAGTCTAAGAGATATTTTCCTGTATATTCTTCTTCCTTTCAGTCAATGGTTATAGAGAGCTTTTCACATGGAAAGAATCAAAAAAGCATTTTTTAGTGGAAAGCTAATTATACCAACCAAAAATGCCAAATTACTTCTTGTTTAATTTTATCTCATTTCATAAACCTAACCAAGGAAAAATACATTTAAAAATTCTAGCCAATAAAAATCAAATTTACAATGTATATCAATTTTAAAAGCAAAGCATATTCCTCCTCTCCTCACATAGCTTTGGTAACTTTTGTTTCTTTGCAAAAAAAAAAAAAAATCCCTATATCTATAAAGTTCACCTTCTCATTTTTTCAACTAGGCACAATCTCCCGTCTGTGTACTGCCTTGTTATGAAAGCTTGAGGGTGTTGGGGGAGAACCTGAGGGTTAGTGACTATGACAGTAGAGAAAAGAAAAAGGATAGCATTACAGAAGTAAGGAAGAAAATGAAAGCAAAATAAAAAGAAGGTACTCCTCTTGATAAACACCAAAGCAGTTGGAACAACTAGGTAACTCGACAGCCACACTTCTCAAAAGTACATAAAACCCCTACATAAGAAATAATGACTCAGATTAGAGAATATACTTTGCAACTATTTAAAATAAGTATGTTATGAAAGAGTCCTTTAAGTAAATCTGATTTCACCGGGTTTTTTTCAACTATACTATCAAATTTCACTTACTACCTACTGTACTCCTATTTGCTCTAGATATGGCAGAAAAATAAATAGAACATTACTGGAGTAGGTAAGGGGTCAGAATATAACAGCATGTGATTTCTTTGTATACTCACCTAGAGGATTTGCTCTTATTTCCTATTTTGTGGGTAGTTTGGTTCCTATGTTTCCTCTAGATATTTCTACCTACCAACTATTTCATTGTTCACTAAAGAATAAAAGAATGTGGACAAAGTGATTCTACTATTTGCTTACTACAGGTCAATATACCTGCAGAGATGTGAACCAAAAGTGAGATTCAAGTTTTCTAATTTAGCCTCTCAGCTCTGATTCTAGTCAAATTCTCATCTGAAATCTTATATTTTGTAAATTATGTCATAGGATGAAACTTCATCCTACATTTACTTCCATTCTCCTTATTTAACAGTTAAGAAATCATTCCGAGAACTAGTTAGTGCAGAGATAGTGTCAACTCAGGTTTTCAAGCTCCTAGACCAATACTTGTTCAACTAAATCATGTTATTTTCCATAACTGCTCCTTTTCCTCTATGATGGTTGTTATCCAAATGGTGTGCCTGTCTATGAAAGGTACTATTTTAAGCCCTTTACGTGTTGCATCTCACTTTAAGATAAATAATACTGTAACCCTCATTTTAGAAGTGCCAAAATCAAAGCCTCAGAAGTTAAATAATTTGCCCTAATTCACACAGCTAAGAAATAGAACTGGAGTAAGTAATCAGGGAGTCTGACTCCAACATTCATATTCTTGATCTCTACATGTAAGCGTACATAACTACAGGGATTGTGTTATTAATGTGCAGATAACTCAAAATACGGGGTCTACAGAAGAATTTAGTGCCTCTGGATTTAAAGAAGTTTCTTACTCATTAAAATAACTTAATATGGTTTATTCCCATAAACTATATCTTCTTTGCAAACACATGGCCTAAGGACTAACTCATTCATACATAATTAAAACTCAAATATGAGAGAAAATAGGGGGAAAGAGCATCACAGCAATACTTTAACAATACATCGGCACTGTCCAAAATAACTTCTGCAGTGACAGAAATATTTTCTATCAGCACTGTCCATCATGGTAGCCACTAGCCACAACTGATTATTCAGCACTTGAAATGTCTAATCTGACTTATGAATTGTCAGTATTTTGTCATTTTAATTTAAATAGCCACACGTGGCTAGTGGTTACTATATATTAGACAGAACAGATATAGAAGACAAACTGCCAGGAAAAGATGAACATAGAAATTCGTACTGCCTTTATTTGGAAAGTACACTACCAATCAAATCAATTTCAATGTCTCCTTTTTTACTTGCTCTAGTTTCAATTATTAACCCACACAATACAAGCCTCCAAAGAAATTTAAGACAAACTTTCTATATTTAAATTGTTCTTTGTGTGTTGCAATGGAAAAAAATAATTAAAATCTGTGTTATCAACAAAGCTTCATGTATAGGAAACTTTTTACTATTTGGATAGCTAAGAAAAAAAGTATCTGAATCTGCAAACTCTGCCGCCTATTAGAAAAACTAAAAAGAATCAGACAAGTTTTCAATTCTCTTCATAGTAAGTACTTGATAATAAAGCGCTTACCTTGATTCTCCACTACTGTTTCTAACACTTTCTTCATCACTGTGTCCATTCATTGTAAATATTAACAAGTTCTAAAATAAAATATAAATCTTCCCAGTTTAAAAGATGAATATAAATACTGAATCCTCCTTAATATCAAAAATTCACAGATGAATTTTCTTCAACATTCACAGGCTTCCTGGGACCCTTTTTGATTCACCTAAAAAAAATAAAAATAAAAAAGTAAGAAAATTTCCCTTAGAGAAAAAGATAGTCTATTTAGAACTTACACAAATCTATCTAAGCCACTTAGATTAGAGGTGGTAAGGAAGAGGTAGAGGTCTTTTACTCAAAATACCTAGGCTTCTATTAATTATATTCCTTACTACTAAAATTTAACACACCACTGCTTATTTTTGACAGAAGAAATTAAAATATTTGTGGAGTGATAAAACTTTTAGACTAATTGCAACTGTATACCAAATATGTAAATGTATGTAACAGATAACTAGAGCAAAGTGGTAGTATATAACACCCCAATAAAAGAAAAGGGAATCTTGTTAAATATTTGATCAAACAAATTAAGGAGGAAAAAGGTTAGCTTTAATCGAGCACTAATTTCTATCACCAAGAACTTCGTATACTCGAGAGAAAGTTTTGAAATGATCACATGAGAAAAGAATAAAAGGGTATTACAATCTTAACCGAAAAAAAAAATGTTTAAGTCAAAATAAATGTTCTTTTATAAGTAAACCGACAGTGGACTGAAAAAATATATATCCAGCTTGGACTTGCAGAGATTCCGTTAAAAAAAAAGTAACAGAATATACACTAATATTTTTTAAGTCAGGCGTTGGAGGCAAAAATCATGGACCAAGCAAGACACAGCATTTCCACCTTTCAAGATTTCAGCACAACACTGTAAAGTCACCTACAAGCCATCCACGAATAAACAAAGGAGATCTCTGGCAGGGGAGGGAGAGGAAGAAGCGGGGGAAGGAGACGTCAGATCCTTCCCCAGCCAGAAAGTACCGAGAGCCGACTGAGAACAGAGCTGTCCTCCGACCTCAAGAAAAGAGAATTCACTCTTACGATTATTTCCATTCCACAAAAGAGAGAGGAAAATAGGTCGTTGACAACTCAATCATAGCAAATTCTGCATCTAGATTGGGATGTTAATTCTCCAGAGATGACTACTCAGTACTCTCCAAGAACTGGTTATCCAAAAAGTAACCATTCCACGCAACATTTATTCCTAAGGTTAAATATTCATTCCAAGTAGTCAAAGAGCTTTACTATTAAACAAGTCTTGAAAATCTAAGTATTCTAACAAACTGCCTTTCCTGAAAAGTCTCTTCCTTGAAAAAGTTCACGTTTCGTTCTTTTTCACCTTCCTTTAGCCTCTCAAAATGGCTTTCTGTACACTAACTTCCTTTTCCCCCCGCATCTTCCTTCTCCGAGTAAGTCCTCCTTCCGAGACTCTTCTCATAACCATAAGTTCTGAAGTTCCAAGCGCACGCAGCTCTCTCCAGCCTTTCAAGCGTCTTAACAATGACTTCCCTAAATCGTTAAACCTCTTCAATTCTCTTCTATGCCCCGTCTTTTAGCAGTTGCTTTGCTTCTCCTAAGTTTTCGAAGCGCTACTCGATAGGTTGTAAACCTTCCTCCTCTCTCATCTCTCCATCGCAGCTTCGCTCCTATCAGCCTCCCACCCAAACGCACCCCCGCCGCCCCCCGCCCCCCTCGCCCGCCTGACTCCCAGGGCGTCCATCCCCGTCCCGTAGTCTCTCTTCCCGCCTCAAACTTCCCGCAAACCCGCCCCGCGCCCTCCCAGGCTCGCCTGGGCCGCCTCCCCCTCCCCCTCCCCGCCGTTCCCCACGTGCAGGGAGCCCGGGTCCCAGTGGGACCCACGCAGAGCCAAATGCTCGCCGCTGGTGCCTCGTAGCTCTCCCTTCGCTGCCCCGCCAGCCTCAAGCCGAGGCGACCGCGGATCAACCGCTTTGCTGCCGGCCAGTCCGGAGGGAGGATGCACTCGGCAACGCCGGCCTGCGCTCGCCACTCACACGCCCCCCTACACGCCGAGCCCGTCCGCCGCCGCCGGCCTCGCTGAGCCGCCCCGGCCTTCGCCCGGCGCTTGGCCGCTGGGCCGCCGCCCGGGCACTGCGCCGCCTCCGCCCTCCTCCTGGCCGGTTCCCGTCCTCCCCGCCACATCCTGACCTGCCCGCCGCTCCCTTTCTTACCGGCTAGCGTGCAGGCTTAGTGGGGCGGAGGGAGCCGACTCGGATCGGCGGCCTCCCCCGCGGCCGGGCCCGCGGTCTCCGCCGCCGAGTGAGTCCTCGGGCTCCGGGAGTCTCGGGGTAAGCAGAAGTCCGTGAAAGGGAGGGGGAAAAAGAAGGACGCGGAGGGGAAGGGGAAGGGAAAGCCCCAGCCCGCGGCACCAACGAGCGATCCCCTGCGAAGCGGATCCAACAATCAATTCATTATTGAAGCACCAACGGCGAGGGCAGCAAGAGCAAGAAGTAACCAGCCGTCGTCGTCGCCGCGGCCGCGCGCGCGCTCCCGCTCCCGCCGCTTATCGGCTCCCGGCAGCCGCCATGACGCGGAAAGAGCGAGCGTAACCGTCTCCGTCGTAGCCGCCGCCGCCACCGCTACCGAGGTCGCCGTCGCCTCCACCTCCCGCGCGACGTAAGCTCCTCTGCTCACTCCCCTTCCCCACTCAGCGCGAGGAAAGCTGGCGAGCGAGCGGGCGCGAGCACGCCGAAGCCCTCGGACTGGCGCGCGCGGGCGGTGGGAGGGGCCACGTTGTGGAGTCGTGGGACGTAGGAAGAAAGCGATTGGTGTTGATGCGGCGCCGAGTACGCGCACGCGCACTGATGGGAGCGCGCACGCCGATCGCGCGGAGTCCGCCGGACTCTGGTCACGGTCGTGGGCCGCTGGTCCTTGTTTGGGCGCCCTCCCTTAGCCTCCCTGAGTTTAGTTCCGGGAAGTGGGAGCTGCAGGCTCGCTCCGTGCCGGTATGGACGCTACTGTAACTCGGGACGGTTGCGCAAGGATGTCGCAGTGGAGAGACTAAGAAGGAACTGGAGAAGCAGGGGGGTAGGGAGATGCTGAAGACTATGATGGGGTTTGGGGAGCCTTAGAAGGAACGCAGTGCTAAACTGGGAGTCGGATCGTGCCTGAGGCCCGTCGCCCAGGCCTCGGCCGGGTCTGAGTGTCTGTCCTGAGGGGCGGGGATGGGACTGCTGCGTCACACCGGACGGCCTGGGAACCCAACTGTTGGGCAACTGTTGTCATTTCCCGCCGCCTTCTACGCTTAGGCGACCTACAACAGAGGCTCGGTCGGGGCCTAATGCTCCGTGTGGGCGGGGCACCTGAGAAGAGTGAGAGAAAATAGAGACCGAATTGTTGACTTTTTGTGCAGTTCCCAGATTCGTTTGTGGGTAGCCCAAACCTGGTTCAGAAAAAAGAAAACCTATTACAACCTGTCTAGGTCCCCCTCTCTGGAGGACGGAGTAGAGGGTACAGTGCAGAATGGCTACAAAAAAAGCAATTCGAGGGACGTTAGTAACTGTATTAGTTTAACGTTCTGCAGTTTAATTGACCGTTTCTACCATAACTGTAACTGCGGGCCTCAGATACAACCCCTGAGACGTGTCGAAGGAAACACTACGTTTCAAGCATAGTGGTGCCCTGCTTCACTCTTTGAAAGCATTTTTTTTTTTAATCAAAAATCTTCTACACGTCATTATTTTTCTGGTCCACAGGTCAATCTTGAATCACTCGAAGTTAATAATTTTTGAAACTTTCTAATCCCATTCTTGTTACTGGATTTGGTGTAAAGGCCCACCTTCCAAGTCAGATGAATTTGAATGTGGTAACTACATTCCCGAAATAATTCTTTTCAACGGGAAATACTCAGGTTTTAGTACCAGCTTTTTAAACAGTTTGGTTTAAAACCGTCAAAAAGATCTCAAAACATAACTCCAAATATGTGTTCATTATATGGAAAGGTGTCTTCACCCTTGGGGAGTAGGGGAAGACAAACAGATACACATGGTCTATTCAAAAAAAATGGATGTCCCCGAGCAATGAATAGTGAAAATTGAAACAGTACCATAGTTTCCAAAGTTATCTGTGCTCAGTCTCTTTATTTCTTTTTTTCCCTGTTTTGGCTGGTGGTGAGGAATAACAGAGTCTTGCAAATCTCCGTCTCTGAAGTCCATAAAAGTAGGAACTGAGTTCTAATTTTTAATATTATGCTTTAAAAGTATAATAAAGTTGCCTTAATGATAAGAACTTCCTATACCTCCTACTGATTTCTTTCTTGGATTACTAGAGTGGTAAGTAAAAAATGAAAGCCCCAGAAAAGCAGTAACCATGAGAGAGAAAGAATTTTTGTAATCGGAAGTATTCAGATACACTTAAAATATAATTATACTACATTTTTATCATTACTGTTTGGATATAACCTATTTTATATGTTTTCTGAAGGCACATCTCAAACTTCTTTAAAGTACTGATTTGCCATTTGAATGTGATATGCTACATATATACTTATATGGTATGCTGGAGATTAATATATTTGGTAAAATCCTAGTATACTTTATGACTCCACAAACCTTTAGAATGACTGTTGAGAATGTAGAGAAATACAAGGTAAGTGAAAAATTGGAACAATCTTTTTACCATTTGTTATCTGCACAGTTAAATTCTCAGTTTCATTTTGTTCGAATAAACTTTATCTCAACCTACTGGTACTGAAAACAATAGAAAAAGTTGATAATCTTTGACTTGCAAAAATTCCTGAGAATTAACATCAATCAGGTGGTCTTTATTACTCTCTGATTTCCTATTTGGGAAATACCATATTCTTTGAAAAGAATTTCTTTTACAAAATCTGGGAGAGCACTTTCTGAGTCCTTAATTCTGATATGCTTTACTAGGGCAAGTTACCAGTGTGTACCTTTAGGTGGAAATAGATTGAAAACCACTATAATTGTAATATTGTAACATGAAAACAGTGATTACTCTGCTTTTTGGATTCCAAGATAGGATTTTAATTTTATAATTATGTTCTTGTTCCCTAGAAGATTTGCCTGTGAGAAACTGCTAAAACAATCAGGACAATATGAAAATACCCTAGAATCTGAACCTTCAACATCAACCCCCAGGTCCTTGCAAACAGAGGAAGAGCTTTCCAAATATGATACTTAAATTTATCAAGTCTTCTATAAATAGAACCTGTAGAATTCCAAGTCACTTTATAGTGAAAATTTACTGTACATTTTCTGTTTCCTTAATCATAAATTTCATAGGAGAAACTGAGACACTATGGTTCTCACTATTGGGTAAGGAGTAAGAGTCAGTCACCTAGGAAATGTTTTCCTAACATGCCTGGCACTTTCATTCTTCCCTCTTCTGATAAGCAGAATTTCTAAGTTCTAGGTAGTATTTGGGAAAATTTCCTAGTTTATTCTGATATCCACCAACAGTTCATCTAGCTTGTTAATGGCCAGTGTGTTTAGGGATTTTTAATAGAGATTTTTGCAGATGATACTAAGAGGCAACTTTAGATAAAATCTAATAGGTGTTAAGTAGATACAAGGATTCTTCTTTCTCTACTTACAAAATTTAATGTACTCCCAGAGTAAAAAAAAGTAGCTAGCCTCAAAATATCAAATTGGTGCATTGATGCTATCTCATTCCTCCTTCTCTCCCAAATCCTTTATTTACTGTCCATTTTACCATTTATTTGTTGTCTTCAGCTTTTATTCTTAATCCCCACTACTTTGTTCATTAGGGCTTGTTTCCAGCTCTCTCTGTAGGTTTCCTTCAAACTTTAAATCTTCTGAAATCACTTACTTGATTTAAATAAATATATTTAAATATACCACATATATTTGCATATGTAATATTTTAGTCTTTTCACAATTTGACCCCAACATGTCCTCCCTCCATTCTTAGCAGACACTTTATACTGTAGCCACACACAACCTTCAGGTCACTAGAAAGGTATCCTTCTCATTGTAAATGTAGATAGTCTATCTTAATGAATCAGTTTCTTGTACTGTGATTTAATTAAGTAAATTATCAAGAACTGTTTGAATGCCCTGATACAATCGTACTGACACCCTATGAGATATGTCAGCTCTCTCACCTTCCTTTTAGGATATCAAATTGTGTATTCTGTATATGCAACATGTCATTATATTATGATAAAGCATTTTTTAAATACTATATCATGAGCTCCTTGAGCACAGACTCTGTGTGTCCCCAGTGCATTGACATCCATTCAATAAGTTGCATACTAAACATTGCTGGGAAAGGGGAGTAGGAATTATAATAGCGCAAAAACAGATACTTTCAATAGCTAAAGTCTAGTGCAGGAAACAATCACACTTCAAGTCATAACAAAAATAGTATGGAGAAGCATGTGCTGTGGGAATTCATGGAGAATCCTAGTCAGAAAAGTCTACCCAAAGGAAGCGATGTGATTTGAGAAATGAAGAATTAGTATGAGTTAGGCAAAAAGGAAGCAACGAGCTTTCCAGATAAAAGCATGGGCAAAAATTCTGGGGCCAGAGAGATGATGATGTCAGTTTACATCCCAGTTTGCCAAGGATAGGCCTTTTTTTTACTTTTGGAAGTATCCTTGTTTGAATGATAAGTTACATTGTCACCATGCCTATAAGGGACTACAAAAAGCATAATACTATTGGAGAAGGCAGAACTGAGGACAATGAAGCTGCATGGAGGCCAGGCCATTAAGGAACCAGAGGCTAGGGACAGAAGTAGGTTATTTCCTTCAAACAAGTAGAAACAACCCTTTGAAAGATTTCAAACTGGATAGTAACGATGGAATTTACTAATTGAAGTTTTTACTCTAGATATAAATTCCAAAAATGGATTAGGAGGTCAAAATAGATACAATATTCTTAAATGAAGTAGGAGATAGTCAAAAGATTAGAAATAATTTGATGGACCAAAGTAGTGTTCTGAAAGTGGAGAGAGTGAATAAGAAAATATTCATTAGATATGTTGGTTCCTCTGAATCAGATTCAGGGTTAAGACAAGGAGGGAAGCTGTAAATACAATGAAATGAAATGGAACTTAGCATTAATGACATCCACTTGAATGGTAATAGGTTTGAAGATGGGTAGGTGTGGAAACAAATTTAGGACTTGCTGGGTTTTTGATGCCTTTGAGTCATCCATCCACAAGACTTTCAGATAGAAGTCTAGAACTGAGAAGGGAGATCTTGACTGATATTTAAAACCACTAAGTGTGTAGGGCAAAATTATGAAGTCTTGTGTATACGTGAAGTAGATTTGGAAGACAGCTTTGATGTGTACAGTGAAAAACTTTCAATTAATTTTTGGCTAGGTACAGGAAGATAACCTGGATAAGGAGTTGCAGATATCAGAAGGGTGGTGTGCAATGGAGGACAAAGGCATAAGTGCTTCAAGGAAGGAGTGATGAATAGTGTTCTGTGGTGTTGAAAAGTCACATAAAATGAGACCTGAATAATGTCTACTGGATTTAATAACGTGATGGTCATTGGTTACCTTAGCAAGAATTATTTTGTTGGAGTAGTAGGTACAGAAGCCAGATCAGAGTGGAATGTAATAAATGAAGAAATGGAATCAGCGAGTCTAAATTTCTTTCTCAGATGGTTTGACTTTGACTTGAAAAGGAATATGAATTTGGGGTGGAGGGGGTGGATTTTTATTTGTTTAGGTGATGGACTTAATGCGTTTTAAAAATTATAAATGCCCTTTTGGATATTTTAGAGTTAGCAATAAGAATTAGCTGAAAGGATTAACATTATTATTCATTCAAAAAGGGAAATAAATCTTTTAAAAAACTAGTTTGGGAATGAGATGCCACTGTTTATAGTTAGTTATGGGCTATAAGTGGTCACTTACTTGGTATGATTGAGAGTGTCTGTAAGCTTTCTACTCAAATATATGCCTTATGTTCTACTAATGTATGAAAAGTCATTCATAGAAATCTGTTTGAAAGCATATATTCCTTGGAAGAGTAATATATTCAGGTAATTCTCAACTGCCAAAATTTAGAATTACGTGAGTATAGTTTTACACTAAAAATGCTCAAGCCCTACTTCAGATTCCATTCTTTGCTCTGAGGTGGAGCCTTGATATATGCATTCTTTAAAAGCTTCCCTTTTTAAAAGATAATCCTAGTGTGCTGTTAGTATTGAAAAGCTATCATCATTGTAGTAACACTGCATTGACTTGTAACATTTAGTTTAGATGAAATATGGAGGTTAAGACACTTATTTTGAAAAAAGTGGTTATTATTAGGGCAGGGGAAGATTTTGCCCCATGGGGGACATTTGACAAAATGTGAAATCATTTGTAGTTGTCACAGTGAAGTAGGAATGATGCTGACGTATAGTGGGTAGAGGTCAGGGATAGCACTAAAGATCCCACAATGGACTGGGCAGTCTCCCACAACAAAGAATTATCTGGCCCAAAATGACAATAGTGCCATTGTTGAGAGAAACACTACTATCAAGGATGGCAAGCTGTAGGTAGTATTTCTTAGTGAAATCTTAATGGGTGGGGGTTGTGGTTTGGTAAGGGTGCTAATAAATGAGGATCTATTCTACCTAACAATTTAGCCTAAACTCAGCCTTGCTTAAAACCAGTAAAAAAAAAAAAGCCAGTACATTTGTAGAACTAAGATGTGGTTGTTGAAATAGACTACATTATTTGCCTTGTTTAAAAAAAAATTAGAGTGTAACCGAAACATTGGTGGGGGTACAAATTGGTTACAGATACTTTAGAAAATTGATAAGCAGTATCCATTATAGCTCAATTTATACCTATTCGATAATTCAGCAATTTCTCCTGAGTCTATTTAAGACAAATAAATGCAAATGTCTACTAAAAGCCTTATATAGGAATGTTCATACCACTTTAATTCATTATGGCCTCAAACTGGAACAAACTTAAGTTTATTCATACAATGGAGTACTACCCAGCAATAGAAAAGAATAAACTGCTACACACTATAACGGGTTGATCTCATAGACATCGTGTTGAGTGAAATAGACACAAAAGAATTCATCTTGTATAATTCCATTTATATGAAATTCAAGAACAAACAAAACTAATTAATGTTAATATAAGTCAAGATTGTAGTTATCCTTTCTGGGCATGGGTATTGATTTAGAAGGGGCATAAGAAGGCCTTATAAAATATTGGAAATGCGCTATATCTTCATCTGGGTGATGGTTTTATAAGTGCATTCATATGAAAAACTCCATCGAGCTGAACATTAAATTTGTGCTGTGCCCCAATTTTTTTTTTAATTAAAAATTAGGGGAAGAAACAGGAAACCTAATTTTGGACTACTTGAAGTCATATCTCAAGTCCTACTCAATATATTCTCAATAAATATAAACAAATCTAATGCATTATTTAGAAAGTTAACTTTGGATTTTGAGTCAGACCTAATTTTAAACCACAACTTGATCCATTATTAGCTATATGACATTGGGCAAGCTACTTATATCGAGATTTTTTTATGACTGGAAGAACAGGAGGATCAGTGAGTTGAGAGAAGTATAGAAAAACCTTTAAAATTTTTTTAGCCTCTATTCATGATCTCCCACTACTGAGAAATATTTACAGATATTTAAAGGTGGGCCACAGCAGCTATATATGTATGAGGTGATTTAACAGTTCTTTCTGGCTTTAGCTAGGATGAACAACTGAATCCTATCTGGACCAATCAGATGGTCCTGAAAATTTACAATTGGGATTGAGAAAGTTTATCAGACCGCTGATCTGATCTGGGAAACATGTTAAGTTAGATCAGGGCTACTTTGTTTGGGAATAGCACATGGAGAATGAGAGTTATGTTGCAGAACAGGAATAATCTCAGATTACTTACTGTGTCACTCAGTGTTTTAAGTGTTATAAGTCTCTGAGGTTGATACTATTACCCCTAATTTACAGGTAAGGAAACTGAGAATCTTGACTAAAGTAAGTGCTTAAGCTAAAATAAAACCTAGGCAGTTTGACTTCATAGTGCTTTCATGAAGCAGTGCTGACATCAAACACAGGTATGATAATTGTCTTGGTTCCTGATAGCTTTCCAGTTCCTGAACTCAGTTTCCTTAGAAGATTGAGTCTGCTCCCTATCTTTGAAATATTTATCATAATTTACCCTTACAATAAAATTTAATGTCTTTGCTTAAGCTGACTGAAGTGGATTTCATCCATTTGCGATTGGAAGAGTCTTGCTTCAGTTTGACTATGAATGGGGCTGTGAATAACAAACCTCAAAGAA